>CABPRJ010001937.1:0-448210 GCA_902439185.1 Cinara cedri | reverse complement strand
CTTTATCTTCGAAAACAAGTAAAAGTCCATCGACTCAAACCGGATTCCTTTTAAGGCAGACTTTATCTTCGAAAACAAGTAAAAGTCGCCGACTCAAACCGGATTCCTTTTAAGGCAGACTTTATCTTCGAAAACAAGTAAAAGTCGCAGGGTCAAACCGGATTCCTTTTAAGGCAGACTTTATCTTCGAAAACAAGTAAAAGTCGCAGGGTGCCAAGAAGTAAAAGTCGNCAGTTTGACCCTCTGGAACCATTCAGTCATCACGATGCCGTTGATATCGAAGAAAACGATCAGCATGGTTTTGAATTTGGATTACGACTGAATTGGATTCCGGTGCACTCTCAACCTTCAGAAAATAATTTATGCCACTCAAAAACACGCGCCCGAGGTAGGAAATCCTCACTATAGGCCTCTTTTAACAACTTATAGCACTCAGTTGTAGTTTTTTTAGTTTAACGAGAAAATTTTACGTTTATCCGTTGCTCATGTTTTTCGTCACACATCGTTTTCGGCAAGAGAAAAAAACATGTTCGTTTCTAAACGATACAGAAAAAATAATAATGCACCAACAAAAACCCAATTTTGTACTGGTATAATAGACACTTCCAGCTAACCAGCGTTGTATTCGGTTTTCCCCTAACCTTTTTGGGACACTCTCTGCGCGCGCAGTCTCGTTGTTTAATAGCCAAATCTCGTAGTTTGACCATATAAAGGCCGCGTGGGAAACTTTTTTCATCAACCGATAAACTGTCTGTATATCTTTGGTCGTGGTGTTCCGCGTACGTGCCTGGTGTACGAACAAATTAATTTTACAAACAGAGTATTACACAAGTTGAAAACGGTTTGATGTGCCATAATTGTCGTGTAATATTACAGCTATTTTCGAAAACATGAAAAAAAAAACCTATTTTAAACATTTTTGGTCTTAGTCAGATTTATAAATTATAAATTCCTTAATATAATAATTATAATTATATAATATAATATAAATATAATAATTATTATTCTCTAATTATACTATACGATTAATCTGTAATATTCAATTGCGTATTTAGATGCTATTTACAACGTATACGTGAAACTACATACCGGCTAGATAAACCGTATTGATATTTTGTTTATATCTATCATTATATTATTTGATTTTAAAAACGATTGAATTTTTGACTACTAAAACAAAAAGAAATCGTTTTCTTTGATACATTTCGCTATTGTTGCAGAAAATCGGTCAGTTTTAAACTTCCACCTCCCGAAAAATTCAAGATACGTCATGTTTTTTTTAGCGATTTAACGCAAAAATAATTTGTCTGATAAAAAATAAAATAATTTCCCGTATTCTTAGGATATAAAATAAAATATCCCGCGAGGAACGTTTCATAATATTTTAAGTTTGGGACCGCAGCGTGTGGAACGAACGGAATGTTAACAATAATAATATTATTTGCGTTGTACATATATATTTTTTTCTTTTCTATAGTAATATTTATTCTTGATGTTTTCGTAGAAACGCGTTGTAAATCACTTCGTGTATTTTGAAGTTACCGTAAAAAAAACAAAAAAAAAACACGACCATTAATTTTGGGAAATCCGGATAAGCTCCCACCCGAAATTTTACCTGCGTGCACTAGGTTAAATTTAATATATAGATGCAATATAAACATTACGTATGTTAATTGGAAACTCGATCACCGTTAATAAGATAATATTCTGTGTCGATAACTTGCGCTCGCGTTAGAGTAACACGGGATTTAATCCCTTTAATTGCTGGATGTTCAGCTACACACACTTTGGTATTAGCAGCTTTCAGACGAACACGAGTGATCTATTTTTATAACGCGTATAGTATAACTGTACCAAGAATTTTGGATGGGAATGAACGTAGTAAATAATAATAAATGATTCGTCAATGAATATCGTAGAATCTTCTTGCCTTTTATACCTGTGATCAGCGTTAGAGCCATTTTAGGCATTTCAATGACCGCTATAACCAGTCGCGTGTGATGAGCACGCAACTAGTATTTAATATTGACCGAATTCGATTGTATGCGGAATTATTAACGTAACAATTTATTACAAATAACGTCTATTTTTATTTTAAACATTAACGCGCCATATGGCTGATTCATATACAGTATCAAAAACCATGTATGCCGATACGCATACACGCAAGGGAAAAGTGGTCGGGCTAGACCCCTTCGACACCCAGCCAGACATCCCCGGATCAAGTTTTCGTAAAAAAAACACCGAAATTCCACGGAATTAATAAGCCTACTTATCGCCCAAAAGGCTATTCACGCTATTCACGCCCAATAGTGTTTCGGGGACATTGAATCCGGAGAAATTCGATCAAAGTAAAATCGAAACATGCGTAAAACACGGATGCTATTAGATCAAACGTCATATCTTAAAATGCATTAGCGAAATTATATTTTTATTAATATTGTTTTATGGCGAATAGTGTAACACGGACTGCGAGAGCTCTGAAAATCGCAACACAGTATGGGAAATTAACGTGATGAATACACGCGCGCGTTTATACGTATATAATAAAATGCGGAAGACTAAATATGTATAATAAATTACGGATGCATTTATACATGCAAACTTATATACTATGCAATATCTGTATATATATAAATGCATAATGCATAACTTTACTCGACGACGTCCATCTTTTACGCGTATGTTTTCGTAATAATAAATGTACAACGAAATTTTGTAAATATAATGAATTTCCGACGAAAATAATAATTATCTAAGCCGAAACGTATAAATACGATAGTATAACACACGCGCTAGTGCACACTTCAATGAATTATCCAAACGAAACGAAAGTTCGATCCGTTTAACGGTTATTCGCGTTCGCGTTCAATTATATTTAATATACCTGCGTACGTGAACTTTGAAAGTTCTTAAGGCGTACAACGTCTCGAGTTTGATTGATAATATAATACATACCTATATGTACCTATATGTTTCAAAACCGAAAAGGATTTTGTTTTTCAACTCCCCGTAGAGTTATTATAATAATATTATGTTGTCCATGCACATGCGGAATGTATAATATGAAACGGCGTACACTATAATTAAAATCTCAAAATTATAAGAAAATCAGAGTAGTGTCAATAATTAAAATATACTGGTATTTGGAATGGCTCGACGATGCATAACACTGAATTTACAAAAAGTTTTTTAAACTAATACAGACATTGAGACATATCGCAAAAAAAAAAAAAAAAAAAACAAAACAAAAAAATCAAACGAATATCTAGAGCTTAATTTAACGTATATATTTGAACAACCTACGCCTTTTTTTCTCGAATTCGAGTAGTTAATTTTAACTTTTAACACTTGAGTATATAGTGTTAATTCTACATCAATTAAATGTACAACGTGTTTATTTTGAATTAAATCGCGTTAAGCTAATTTCACATTCTCTTACATCAATCTCAATCATATACGTACACACATCTCAATCTTTACATCGCCATTTATAACTAATGTATTTTTTTTTTTTTTTAGCTAAATAAAGTGAGTGGAGTTTAAAACAAATATAATTTGATAAATGACGACTACAATTTAACAAAACAAAAATAATAATTCAAGCTGATTTATAAAACAATTAAGAAGTTAACTTTTTTTTAAATCAACTTAATCACGTCAAATATTTATTATTCAATTAATAACTTGCCTCGCCTTTCATACAGAACCAGGTTCTAATAATAAGTATAGATACTAGCGATGTCAGATACATCCGGATTCCAATATAATCTGGATATCCGAAACCAAATATTGAAATTAATTTTATTCGGATTAACCGGATAATTCGAATGTCTTTAATTAACTGCAGTGGTGCAAATATGGGAGGGGCATATAATCTTCTAAAAAATTAAATTTGTATCAATAATATACAATGAATTAATCATTTAAAGATACCTATATTGTTTAAAATTAATAATGTAATTTCTGAATTATTATGCAATTATTCGAATTATCTGGATTATCCAAATAATTCGAATTTCGAATAAACGGATATAGATATACAGTTTATCCTGTTTGTTCAAATCTGGATAATAAAATAGGCATCATTAATAGGTACCTACACTATACATTTTAGCTATTCTGTAGAGTTCTAAATGAACTTTTCACGATTCACGAGTAGGAGGGATGTATTATACAGCAACTGTTAACAAAATGTTCTGTAGGTATTCTGTGGAAAACATTTTGTCGTAAGTACCATACATAACTAATTGGAGGAGGTCCACAAACGCAGGTCCAACACGACGAGAAATCCCAAGAAATATATGTGAATATGTACGTATACGGAAATAAGATAAACCCGTCTGACCCCGGTAAACAATAATAATATACGACCTACGAGCGATAATAGTACACACCAGCAGGGCCGAGGGGAAGGTCGTAATGGATGGTGAAGGGAGGAGATGGGGTGTGTTTAGGTTTGTTAACCGTAACGTGTAGTCGTTTGTGTGTTTGCCAACCGAACTTCCCTCATGCTTACTTTCCAGCACACGACACACGACAAATGGACGCGTGACAAAATATAATGTTAGGTACATCCGGTATAAATAGGTAAGGTAGGTATGTACGACCAACGGTATACGCGGTGACAAAGGTTATCAGCCGGGTACGCCCGCACCATTGTCGTCCTTCCGTCCAGGCGTTGTGCGTTTAAGCGAACGACTGCCGCCAAAGGTCATTTCCTAAAAAATAAAATCTGATATTATACCAAAATAACCGCAGCAGTGGTTGCTGTCAGCTAGCTCCAAAAACGCGGTGCGGTTATATCTATTCGCGGAGCCTTTTCGTTTCTCACCGCTGGTCCGACAGAGACTGCGGCAAATTATTAATTAATATCATAATAATAATAAACTACTACAAAGGTGGGTAAAATAATTATCCGGACATGGTCGTTGTTGTAGCATTTCTTGCTATAGTAGTTGCGGTGTACTACGTATAATAATAAACACGTGGTCGAGTGTAGGCTTTACCGAAGTCAAGTTATTATTTGGCGAGTAAAATTGATAGTTTAGCCAACTCTGCGGGAAAAAAAACAAATCAAAAAACCAATTAAAAAAAAAAATTGAGATATTGTACACAAAAATCTATTGATTGGTCGTAGATATTCGTAACCAACAATAGAAACTACATATCTGATACAAGTGTTAACCTACTCCTGAAAGAATGACTAATGTGAGTGTGCCATGCCCACAAAAGTGGAGATATTTTTAGATAAACGGCCGATTGAGAAGGACCTCGTAGGGAATATGTCTTAAGGAAGATCCAAGATTTAGGCAGGAGGATTCTTTTAAACATGAGCATTAAGGCAGCAGAGCTAGAAAGAAGAGAACCTGCAGAAAACATGGATAGGTAGATAGGCTGATTCTGTATTCAATGGTGAAACCGAATAGAAGGATACTTAATGAAAATGTTGAAATTATAAGGATTTTCGTTTGTTAGGTGGTTTTTTTTTCAACCAAACATATATAATATATTATTATTTTCTGATATTCTCGGGCAATAATAATTTGTAAAGTTTCAGAAGAAAATAAAAATTTCTGCCAAAACATAGCAATACAAATATATAATGTGTACAAAAAAAAAACGTGAACTGCAATTTAACTTTATTTTACTTAAATTCATTAAAAAATAATACTAAAGAATGCATAAAACAGAAAGAAAATACCTAAAAAAAAAAAAAAATAATAATAATAATAATTTCCAAATATTTTAAAATATTATAAAATTCTTCGAATTGTGAACTTT
The DNA here is from genome assembly GCA_902439185.1 of Cinara cedri. Lineage (NCBI taxonomy): Eukaryota > Metazoa > Arthropoda > Insecta > Hemiptera > Aphididae > Cinara > Cinara cedri. The sequence goes on along the minus strand of CABPRJ010001937.1, from coordinate 442,426 downwards.
ATGAAATCTATGAATCACAAATAAATTATAAAGGAAGGCTAAAATACCACCGATGAGTGAGTCACTGTTATAAGAGAAAAGTGTTAAGGGAGGATTTATAGAGTAATTTGATTTACATCTGTACGCAACGATTAACCATTAATAAGGAAAAAAGTGAATTTGACCAGAGTACCATACGTCGAATATTTTCCCGTGTTGCTAAAATAAACCAGCTACCAAAAATAAAAAATTAAACATAAAATTAGCAGGTTTCCCATTTATTAAGAAAACTTAAAAACTTATACAATTTAAAAAAAAAAATGCTTCCCTTACAATGCATCAAAAATTGCTACAGAAAAGTTTCTTTGTTGAGTTTTTAATCAGACAAGGATTTATTTTAGAAAAAATGTTTACAAACACAAAAAAAGTGTTATCTTAAAAAGAAAAAAAACACAGTTAAACCAATATATTCTTCCGTTTGTCTTAAATAAAATGCATTTGGAACAAATCCACGACTCTGTATAATACATTATAAAATCATTATTTTAGCGAACGATAAATAATTTACACTACACGGCCGTCGTCATGTAGAAAATATAATATTATTCTTCCGGCCGTTACGGGAACACTAATACAATTTCAAAAAACACGATTACTGTTAATATTATCGATGATATAAACAGGGTGTATCTGCAGAATTTAACAATTCCCTGTGCCATTACATAGAAAATTGTCAAACCTTTCAGATACACTCACTATATACACATATTGTATCGGCGATGGCTAAGCGATAGCCCCCAACGCGAATGTTCGTTTCGTCGAACACGACCGACATTAGTCTTCCACGTGTCAGGATGTTTGGTTAAACGACGCGGAAAGTAGACGCGCGTAATAGTAGGGGCGGTGTCTCGGTCATGACGACCACAATAACGTTTTTCGAAAAGTTACATTGAAAACCGTCAGCACGTACAACAGTTTAATAATATCACAATACTAAATATCATAAATATAATAATAATAATAAAATAACTTGAGACTACGAGTCTTGGAAATCCAAAGTTGAATAATTATGGAAATTCAAACGTAGCAAAACCAATACGAACGATAATGATAATTTGATGTTATAAAATATATCCTAATGGTGTAATATTTTTAATTCAAATCCCGAACGAGACCGTATCATCAGAAGAAAAAAGTTTTTCGACTTTAAAAACACGAAATGTGCGGCTTAGAAACAGAACGTGAGAAGAAAGTCTAGCTGTTTTAGGGATCCACTAAATGTTCATCAAAACATTGATGTTTCACTGACAAAGTCATTGGCTATTTCGATAAAAGAAAACAGAGAAAAAATTACACTTACAACTATATTATATTTTAGATTCTGAGTGTAGCGAAGGAGCTTATAGTTTTACAAAGATGTTTTTTTTTTTTATTATTATTTGTGCGCAACTTGACTACCAAAAGACCTACTCAGATTTTAAAGTGCAGCATCTTTTATCGAAAGAAATCGAAGTGGGGAAGTATTTTTAGGAGATCATTTTTCGATTTTCTCAATAGTATTCTCACTACATGCGAAAAACCGAAAATAAAACGGGAATAAGTACGAAATATATTACTAAAATATTACATTTTTTTTTCTTGTGCACAGCTTTTCTACCAGCAATTTTGCTCCAATTTATAATGATAGCAATATTTATAAAACGAAAATTCACTGAGAAGGTAATTTAAAGAGGTTATTTTTTCGATTTTCTCATGAAATTTAAACTGAATTTGTTTGTCAGAATTGTTTTTTCTTAAGCATTGGTTTATCGTTGCTTACAGGAATGCATAAAGTTATCAATAACAGTGGCTGCACCCATTCCCATTATCCTAGGACAATTTTTTGTATTTTAGTTTATACGTTATTTATACAGTATACGATTTTTTGTTTATTTGTTTTACTTTTATAGGCTTAAAATCATACGAGTATAAATATATATTTTATTATAATTATTATTATTATAATTATTATTTTGATATTGGCATACCTACTTGTGAACATGCAAGTTAAATATAAACATAATTAATGCTTGGAATTATCATTTATTGTCAAATGCGAACAAGTTAATGAAAATGATTAACTAATTTTTAAAATAAGTTAAATATACGAAAATGCATTCAGTTAAAAGTTAATAGTTAACAAAACATAAATTTAACTAGTTAAAAGTTAAATTGCAAACAATTATTAACTTAACTCAGTTAAAAAAAGTTCGTTTTATTTTCGCTGTTCAAAATCAACATTGAACATTTTCGTTATTAAGGTCCAAATAGGTTTACTATCAGCTGTTTCATACATTGTTATTATACAATTTTATACCTTCTAATAATATAATATTATGTAGACAGAACAAATAACAAATTATATTGTAATTAAAAATTATACAATTGACATTTTTCGATTCTTCTATTTAACGTAATATGTTTAATATTTATATTTATTTTATTTTATTAATAACGTGATTTTTAAATTTTTATCTTCCATTTTCCCTTTTATTTTTTATATTATGTATACGATAACGGTGTACATAAGGCCACTAATGTAGTGGAAAAAAAGTGCCATGTTTCAATGGATTTCCAATGCAATATCTTAACCACCAATTTCGCACTGCTTTGGTATACACCTGGCTTAAATTGTATTAGTTGGTACTAAGTCAATTAAAATTATATCACAAATTTCGAAAAAAAAAAAATTATCATTTGGTTTTTTGCGTTTTTACATTTCTTGTCCGTTTGCGGTTGATATAATATTTGTGATATAATTGATATTTCGTCGTTGAAATGCATTTAGAATTCGCGATAAGTATCTATTAAAATTAGTATATTGTTTACACCGCCGCCGGTACAACTTGCAGTCAGGTGTACATTTAATGTCGCCGGGGCAATGAAATCGAATCGAACAACAAAAACAATATTATACACCGGTTCGGCGATATCGTTATCATATAATCATACGTATTCGGAGCAAATCGAAGCGCATCAATTCGAAAACGCTATTATATTACACTATCATTATATATACGTATAGGTTGTTGTGTACGCGATGGGGAAAATATTTATTGTATACGTTCGGACGATAAACGGATCGGACTAGAAACGGAATCGGTGCAGTTTATATATGTATTATATAGTAATGACCAACAGACCGTTAAGTACAAATATATTATACACGAGCTCGAGACGGAAGTTGAAATAGGATTCAGGGTGTCATCAAGACGAAACGAAACGCCCAAACATATTATTATTATTACGTAATGCACGTTTAAACCGCATTATTATTATTCTTTTATCACGCGCGAAACTCGAAATCGTACACGAGTGTTATTATTCTTATTATTATCATTATAATTATTATTATTATTATCATTATTGTCGTTATCATTATTTTACCGCGAACATTTTAACGATCAAACGCGCGCAGTGTGCAGGTTTAAAATTATAGTCAAATGACGAAAACTGTAGTTTTGGAGCTGGGACAACATAAATATAATATGCAGGTGCATCGATATATCGACCGGTGGTGCAGACGGGATTGTTTGATTAGAGAGAAGGGCGAAAAAAAGAACGAACATTAAATTACAAGTGTGTCTGTTTATGTTATAAATGGTATACTTACTCGACTACATTTAAAAATTAATCAACGAAATATGAAAAATATAAACCAACATTAAAAAAAAGACCAATATGGGCGGGAGGCGGGAGGGCATGCGTCCGTGGTTCCCGGCTACGCCACTGAAATCAAACGCTATATACAGAGCGTTTCGGTTTATTGCGATCCAGTGATTACCGTCTACGGAAAGATTTTCGGGTGGTTTTATTTTGTTCCGGGAATCGACTTATGATTTTTAAACGGTGACCCGCGCGTCGCGTTTTTAAATCCGTCGTTTTCAAAGTACTGCCATAAAAAGACGAACAAATTATGTTTAAAAAAAAAAATCTCGAAGCAAATTAAGCATCTGTATCCTGGGGTGGGGATGAGGGGTTAAGCTTTCTTCGTTTCGTATACAACGCACATTATTAATATAATTTTTGCAATGCGTACCGCTTGTTGTCGATTACGATTTTAGAACGTTTAAATTAAACGCAACACCAGAAAAGCGATATAATTAATATTATTTCGCACAACAACTGCGTTTTACACTCTCTCGGACTGCGCGATTATTATTAAAACATAATACACTTCTTCGTATAGAGCGCGCAGCCGAAGACTGTTAGCCGAAATTAATTTTGGTCTTATATACGATCCGCGGAATTATACACGCAATTTATAAGATATTATTGTATGACTAGTAGAATAATTTAATTATAAACGGAAGAAATTGCGTTTATAAGTACTTTATTATTATTGCTCGAGACGACCGGTTAAACTTTAGCGACAAATAAAAAAATGTCATAATAATATTATTAAAATACCAACGTATCGGAGTGAACGCAAGAACGCACTAAAATTGCCTATACATTTCCCCGCACAGCCGCTAAACATTAAGAAATTACTATTGTGAAGTATTTCGATCACAAATTATTAAAATAATAATATCGTAGGACTGTTCGACGTGCTGTGATATATTGTATTGCCGACGTGATCGGATAAGAGCGACTCACCGAATAATAATACGTGTAAAAAGCTATATTACGACACTATCGCAATCCAAGCAATAGAATTTTAATCTCCAATTTATTATCGGAGATTAAAATTCTAAGTACAACAAGATTTGAAATATACACATATAATGCATATATAATTACGATAATATACAAAACATATTTTACGTATTTCTGTAGGAAGTATTTTTTATACTTTGGCGAAACCAAAAAGAAATCAATTCACTATAGGTGTAAGCATGCTCAGAGCGATGATAAAACCAGAGTCATTTTAGCGGCCTTATTTTCAAAGCATGTCGGACATCCATAATATTTGAATTCGTGGTAGCAGTTATCAGAAAAAAACAACAGGTACAATATATCACGGCTGTCAACCTTGTTTCCTTCCGAAATATTAAAATTATTTCGTATTATAGTTCTTGTGTTCAAATCACCGGGGGAAGGGAGGTGGGTGATTTTGAAAAGTTCTAACTTTACTTTTTACTGACGTAGGTTTTCCACGAACAGAGTTTTTATGTACAGAGGTAGCTAAAAGTCACGCAAAAAATTTGCCAGATAATTCGTTTACCACGGAAGATATCATTGTTATCAAGTTCGATCTTGATTTTTTCAAGCATTTCGAGGTATTTGGGACTGTTTACCGTGCCGTTGTGAAAGTAAGGACCGATTATGGTGTATGAACAGATGCCATACAAGACGGTAGGCGTTGCGCGACTTTTGGCCACCTCTGTATTCACTCATAAAGAATGGTCGGGGTGAATTTAGTACATTTTTTTTTTTACGTTGGTATTACTTAGGCTGCATATTTTAGGTAAAGGAAGAGAAACAACAGAACCATACGATTTACATGTATACTCGGAAGCCTAAAAATGACTGGTTAATTATTCTTTTCGAGAAGCTTCATAAGATAATACGAGTATGTGTTTGTTTATATTGCTATTTTAATTTGAGAAAACACTTATCTGGACCGAATATTTTCTATGTAAAAGTAATGGAACTAAAGTAATTTTTGAATAGTTTTTGAACAGAAATTGTAAAGAAAATAAAAAACCGATAAGAAATACATAAGAGCGTTAAAATTGTATCCTCCGTATAGTAGCTTACACGATATATACTCAGAGCCCTTTTCCCTTTTTTTTTTTTTTTTTTTTTTTAAATGAAATATAATTTAATTTTTATTTACAGTTTTATAAAACAATAATAAAATACACCAGGCTGCTTGCAGTGTGTCTGTAGTGATCCACTATAAGAATACAGTAGACTATGTACCCCAATGTAAAATTATACAGCCCGGCTTTTCATCATCGTTTATGCTACCGAATAAAGAAGAAAAGAGGTATTTTTGAAGGAAAAAAAAACTTTGTATTATTATGGAAACTAATAATATTTTATATTATTACTATAATATTTATTTTTTTTTTTTTGTTCGGTACAAATGCCTGAAATTTAAAATACGTTTAAAACAAAGACAATATTTTTAGAACATAAAACATTTTTTAATAATACTGCGTAAGTATAATTAATATTTCCAGAAATAAAAATACAATGTATAGTCTTCCATCATGACAGTTTATAATTTGTGTTTACAATATAAATTGTTTGTATAGTAACGAATTATTTATTATTTACGACTACGATAAGTAAATTGAATTTAGCATTTAATTTTTAGCGAAGATTTTTGTGTTTATTTATTTTTTCCGTCGGCAGCCTAAATCGCGTCAAGTAGTTGAGTTTTACATATTCACAAAAGAAAATGCTTCCGAGATTGAATCCGTTGAAAACTAACGAATAGTAATAATAAAAAAAAAATAATAATATATATCGCATTTTATCGTAAGCAGGCAGGCATTATACATTTTTGATATAAATCCGTCTTTGTTTTTTTTGTTTTATTATTATTATTTATTTATTTTGTTTTGTGATCTTGACAAAAACGAAAATACATAAATGTTAAAATGTGTGCGCGCGCACACACATACACACATACACACATAGAAAACAGAAGGAACACGTGACCGCCCATTGAAGAATCTAAAGTTTGGATTATACACCTATATATGTACAAAGGTACTGTAAAATGTCAGAATACCCGTAAAATTCATATTTTATGAGCGATATCAAAGCGCAATGTTTATTCGGGTTTGAAATAATACTGCAAACAAAAAATACAGTTAGGTGTATATACCTACCGACCTACAGACGTTATTATTGAGTACCGGTCTTTGTATTATTCGCCGATCGTGTTTTTTTTTTTTTTTTATAATTATATACAAACAAGAACACGTTTATAATAACAATAACAATAATGATCCCGCAGTAAAGAATTCATCGTCGCTCATATAGCGTATAACAAATAAAATGCTTTGTACCGGAACAAAAATAAAAAAATGGGGGGAAGGAAAAATTACAATTCACACGAGTATATTATTATATTGCAGCGTATTATTGCAATATGTCGATTTCCGAACGGGCGAGAAAAACACGTGTGTGTGCAGCAGAGCTCCGTCACTGATAAACATATATATATTGGAAGATATTTTGTCAGAACCGTATTTTTTCGGAACCTTTTTTAGGCAAAAACGTATCTTTGTTGGAAAATTATATAATCGGAAAATAATTTTTACCCAACGTCGATAACATGCAGTCTCGGAGTGCTTATTCATCATAATTATATTGAACAGTTCCGACAAAATATTTTCCGATTAATTATTTTCCCGAAAAAAATATTGCGTACGGTCATGACTTTTGTCTAGTTAATCGAATATTGTGGAATAATAAAAAAAAAAAAAACAAGATTTTACACAAGCCATCAGGGATTTAGCAAAAGATAAAACAACATTTGATTCTGGCCTTTTTCCAAACTGACTGATCAAAACTGATTCCTTATTTTGTGAAATATTTAACGCAGAAAATTTTAATTCCGTAATAGACCGACGTGTTCGTAATTGTGTCTGATGTATCACAAAAAAAATCTGAAGTTGATTATTTCGAATAGTATACAAATATAAATGCGAATGGCCTTTAATAATGAAGGAAGAATTCGTTATTTTTTTTTATATAACAGTGATATGTATACTATATTTAAAACTCTTTTCGATAAGACCCGACGTTTGAATAATATACACACACTACAAACTTGAATAATATTTTCCATTTTATTTGTATTTAAATCTAAACAACGGAATTGTATAATTTAAATCAAACTAATTTGTTTTGCTTCATTTTTTTTTATATATATATATATATATATATATATATAAGATTATACAGTCATATTCAACAAAAAAATATTGATTTTTTTTAAAACTTATTTAAATTTTATAATTACTGTTTCGTAAGAAAACGTATATTTATATTGTAATAATAAATTATATTATACCGTGATATGATGGTTTTTTTTTCTTTTACCTATATATACCTATTAAAACCGTATTGTTGTATTAATATGAACATCTTTTTGCCGTTTTACCAAACTATAAGTATTAAACTACACGTTTTCGAAAAATACAATTCCAATAAATAACGAAAATTTTTTAAGACTTACCTATTGGCGTCGAATGGTTTTTGTACAAATTACACGGGCACGGACCATCTGTTTTATCAGTGACGTCCTCGTTAATGTTGCATTGTTGTATGCAACTGCTGGACGAACCACATTCTAAAAAAATAAAAATAGTTTATGAATAATAATTAACATATTATTTTGTATAGTAATTTATTACCTACAATATAATGATAAACCTTTTCAAATTATACACCGTGATTATACCGTATTCTATTGGGTCCTATTGTCAATAAGTGCAGTGGTGAATATTTGTATAAAAGTGCAGTTGACTTGACGAGCATATCCATATATACACGAGAAATATATTACAACAGTTCAAAAGAGGAGGGGGGAGGTGATGTGTTAAAATGAAAATAATTAACTCGATCTAGTTGAATTAAATTAGGTAAACATAAACAAACCCTTACAGTTAAAAGTTTGTAGAAAAAAAAAATGTTAACCGTTAACAAAAACCTAACCGCAAACAAAAGGACCAGGTCACAGGCCTCTCCCGAGAAAGTCGGCCTATAAAAAATGAAATCTACATTATGGCCAAGTCTGCCATTTCTTTCTTTTCAGTCCATAAACCATAGCATTGGAAGAAATATATATATATATATATATATATATATGTCGGAGAGAAACAGAAACCAAGTACACTGTTTGAAAAATTACGTTAGTTTCGACGGTAGAGATAAACACGTTATTTATAAATAAAACCTATTAAACTTGAGCAATTGAATTCGGAAAAAGTTTAAATAATTGAATGATCTAAATTTAAATTTTAATGTGAAACATTTCAATGAAATAATACATTTTTTTTAGATTGATGGATATTTGCCACTGCGAATTTTTGAGAAAATCTCAGTTTTCAGATTTTTCCCTTTAGTTAACTCCAAATATATACCCACCTTATATTTTTAAAGATGAGTAAGCTAGTCGGTAATCAGCGGGTGACAAAAATATATGTTTTGAAAGTCTTCCTTTTTGGAAAGTCCTAATATTAAGGTCACAATTCGGTACAGTGTCTTAAGGTACTTAGTTAAGCTACTTAAGCCTAATCTACGCTTCACATTTTAAAAGCCTATCTTAAGAGGAACAAGTGGTATGAAGATGAAAAAAACCGGGCGAATTTGTTCATGTAAAGATAAATTGGCATGTTCGCCTAGTGCATCATCGCCGTTGAGTTAAAGTTTGTTTTATTTCGTCAAAAAATTTTATCGAGGTACAGCTATATTAAGTTAATGTTGAACGCGTTTTTGAATTTCAATTAAAAAAAAAAATTACGAAATAGTCAGAAATCGTCTTTAACATTAAAACGCATACAATTTTACGTATCTTAATACGTCCGATAGTATCAAAATGTATTTTCACGATGGCGGAATATATATGTAACAAGTGTTGTTTCAAATATAGGTATACGAAACGGTTACACAAATAATGTTTATTTCACGACTACGCGACGTAAACGCGTGAGAAATTTATACTGAATATGAAAAAAAGTAAACATTTTATTATTCTTAACGGCATTGCGTAATACAGTAAAAAAAAAAAAAAAAAAAAAAAAATAGGCATCATGGGTTTTACGAAGTATAAATAAGACTGCGAAATATTATTTATGGATGCAAAACAAATTACAACGTAAAATTATAATACAGTTGCAGTCCTGCACTATCTCGTGTCACACGGTACAGATACCAAATTAAATAATGTATTATTATACGAGATAATATCTATTATAATATTATAATCATCGGAGGAGGAAAAACATTGTCGTCTAGGCATTAACTTACACGATAAATCGTACGGTTAAAAGAAAAAAGAAAAATAATTAAGGGCATGGAATATTATATTATAGCAATATAGAGTTATAAGTTGTCTCCAGAGAGTCTATGCCGAAAAATTCAAGTAGGGAAATTATTTTCCCTGTGCAGAATTTGGGCTTACAAGCTTTACAAAAAGCTGGAGAACGATTTCAGGGAGACGGATGGGATCTGATATTTCTCTTTCCGGTAAATCGGGTAATCATAAATTGGAAGATAACGACTTCGTCGAGAAGGATCCCGAAGACTTCTCGGTATCGGAACACGGGAATTTAAGTTGGCGGGAGATATCGAAAGATCGTGATGGACAAAGGAGAATGGTAAAATGATCTCGACGGCCATAGAAAAATAAAAAATACATATTATATATTATAATAAACGATCCCGGGTTCTTTCGATAATGATTATTATATTCCGGAAATAACTTCACCGGGAGATAGGATATAGCCATATAGCATATAGAGTAGAATTAGTTACTTGAAATTAATCAAACGCGCGGCGGACATAAAGTGCGGAAAAGCCCGTGCGATAAACACAAATTGAATTATTATAATAATATAATTAACTAACGAAATTCCGCCGAGAAATTACCAAATAAACGCGGTTTTCGTCCTGAACGTTTGTACTTTATGATTTTTCATTCGACATACGAAACCGTCTTTAGTTTTAAAATTTACTCGCACGTATGCATATAATAATAACACCTATTACGGGTATATTTTATTTTCATAATCTCCGACTGGGAGAATGAAATTTTATTTCCTCGGTTCTCAAACAAACATAAAATATGATACATTTTCTCGAAATAGTCGTTCATTATAATATAATTACGTTTATACTATTAATTTCAAACGAAATTAATTTAATTAAATGCATATAAAAAAAATACATCCGAACTTCTTTGTGAAATTACTCGCGTATTTTTGTATTAAACTTCTTAGATTCAATAATAATGAAAACTTTTCGAGAATAGCTCCGTTTGATTATAATTATTATTATAGTAATAATCCGTCTTTCGTTTTATTTTGTACGCAATAATTATTTTGTGTATAAACTTAAGAAAAAAAAAATAAAAAAAAATATGAATTTGATTAGAGATTGAACAACTATATAGGCGAACGATTAAATGGGAATAAAGGCAGCTGCAGTAGGTATCTATAAAAAATCCTAAGGGAAGAATTGTACCAATCATATTGATATTTATATCACTGATGAACACGCATAATATTTTGATAACATGAAAGATAACGTGATACGTAATAATTGTAATTGTTTCTATCGAGCGTACCTTCTGCATTATCATTTGTATCGTCTCTGTAAATGTGCAGCATAAACAAAATACAGTGAAGTAGTACGATTTGCCCACTTGATGTACGACTTATTCAGTGTTTCGGTTTAATTTAAGTAGGCATTAGGTAAAACCGCAGTGCTGGAGAATGTCATGTATTAATACTTTCGTTTGTATCATCTATAACATTGTAACGTCGAACAAATTGAACTGATCTCAAAACAATTGTATGATAAAAAAAAAAATAATAATAATAATTCACTTTGTGTGCTTACAATGTTCTTAAATAATAATAATAATAAAAAAAAAAACATTTTCCTTACAAAACACGAAAAACAAGTTCCCGGGATAAGCCGAACGTATATCGTATACGAATTACGTATTATGTTGTTTTTCTAAGGTCCGTAATAATATACATTATACGCGAATTTAATTCGTAATTACTTGAAAGACGATTGAAGTATCTATACGTTTTGGGGTTTTCGAGGAAAACAAAACCATACAAGTCGATTGTTTTATTAAGACGTATCGATTTTTTCGAACGATATTAAGTGAATTTGATTTATATTTATTTCGTTTTAACCGTCAGTTTATCAATTTTTCGTCCAAAAACGGATATGAAAATTATCACGCTTCCCTACTACTCTGATATATGAAATTTAAACTTTTATAAAATACTAACACTTAGGTATAACCCATCATAAACGTACCGTTTTAAAAGTGCTGGGGGCGGATATTTTTTAAAATAAAAATTATATACTCATTTAAGGTAAGAGGGGTAGGAATAATTTTAAACAGTATTAAATCGATAAAAATACTCGATAATGATTAAAAAGAAAATCTTTTAAAAAAACAATGATGAATAAAAATTAAGCAGAAATCCAATTAATTTAAATTGATTTTTAGAGAAAATAACTGGATCACGATGTATTTTTTTTAATTTTTTTTGTTTTTTAAATTTTTTATGGTATTTTTGACTCATCTGTTTGTAATCCACACCTGTGCTTCAACCAATTTGAGTTTATATCGATCTCAGCTATTATATATAGTGAAGTCTCTATATTTTTATAGAAAAGTATTATGTATTGACAATATTCGAACGGAGGACACATTGCGTTTATTACCAATATATATTTTATACGTACTTACAATGGGACAATCTATACGTTTTTTTTTTTTTTTATATAGCATTCGAAAATATTCACATGAAAACACAAAAAAACACGATTGCTCACTATTATAATAAACACGCAATTGTATTTTTGTATCGTAGCCAGTTGTTGTACAACTAAAAACGAAATAAATTGTTTTTTCTAAATAATATTAGAAAATAATTGAATTTATTGAAATTGATATTATACCTACTCATTTATTATCCGATAAAAACTATCTAAAAAAAAAAAAAAAAATAAATAAATAAATAAATAAATAGTGAAAATTTATAATAATGATAACCATGACAAAAAAACAACACAAACAATAGCATATAGCAAAATCGCAAACAACACAAAATATGGTATTAAAAGAGTTTTTTTCACAATAAAAAAAACTCAAATATTAACTATGGGTGTACCATGGTTTTAGATAGGATGTTGGAATGATAGGATATATAAAGTTATTTAGTCCATACCTGTAAACAACTAACTGTTGCTAATGATTCTGCATGTAGTAGGGTTATACATATTTTAAAACGTCGTAATTTTTACGATTTTTGTCAAAAGTTGATCATAAAACTCTCATAAAAAACTACTTCATTATGATATAACTACATTTTATTTTGCTCACTAAGTACAATTATTTATAAATGTGAATCTCGTGTTAAATTGTTAATCATTTTTGTTTGGTCAGATAAAAACAAAAGAAAAAAATAAATAAATAATGCTTATTTAATTAGCTCAACAAATTTTGAAAATTTAAAAAAGCCAATGTAAATATTCTGTGCAAACTTCAAGTCTTAACGATTATTTAACAGAATTTCAATAAAAAAAAAAAAAAAAATTAAAAATAAGAAAATTATTATTTTCGTAAACATTTCGTTTCTTTTCCGGTTTTACAAAATTATTCAGAAAAATCAAAAAAAAACAAAAAAAAATACCACATGGCTCATCAAATTTTCTATCAAAAAAAAAGTTTGATTCTTGATTTTTGGAACAATATTTCCGGTAGAAAATAACATTGGAATACATATCTTGAATTGATGTTTGAATTGAAATTTGTCAGTTTATATTTTACGCCTTTATTGGTATTTCCGATTTATTATGAAAACCAAATAAGGTCTCTTGGAATGTTTCGATTAGAAATCTGGTTAAAAAGCTGTTTTCAGATATAAAAAAAAAAAGAAAATAACAAAACAGAATGACACGGTGTTGCAGGTTCCATTTTGAGGTCCTCCACTCAAAATTTAAAACGATCGCTTTGGAAAAAAAATATAATGCATTGTATACGTAATATATCTTATCCCAAGTCTTTATAGTTAGGTATAGGATAATGTATCGTTAACGTAAAGTTTATTCATAAATTTGTTGTCAAAACCCGTGAACGGCGAAAAATAATATTTTCGTGAACGCCTTAACATTACCATAATAATGTATCGATTCCGTGATTATTGTAGTATTATTTATGCCGCGGAATTATTATTATGACGACTTTGTATACTCGAACGTTTAAACCGCGAAGCTGCGACGAAAGTTTATTATATAGGTACCTGTCGTATTCGCAGTATATTACTATCAATGATTAATGGACTAAAGCGTTATAATCATGAAAAAAAAAAAGTTCGAGGAAAAAAAATGCCTATTTAAAAACTATTCGCGTTTGACGTGTAAGAGCCCCTAGAATTTTTTCGATTATTTTGATAGTATCTCGTTTCATGTGTAGCCAAAAGTTTTTTTTTTTTTAAAAGTTAAAGAATCGCGAATGATTCGAATGATATGGATGTCACACGTATATTCCTCTGCGGGCGACACGCAATTTTCGGGCAATATATATAAACGAGTCACACTCCAAGAGAAAAAAATCCGTTTCGACGTCACTCAATAGTATTCGAATAGATGGCAGCGAAAATCGATTCTCTAAAATTTACCGAGAACGGCCTACAATTGTAACGGAAAACTGAATCGACAGTTGATCCGTGCCAAAAATTACCATTCACTGGGTAATATTTATATTAAAAACTCTTTGATTTTCAAACAAAACATAGATTACATGGTTCTAAATAATTTAGAATTAAAATAACAATAATAATTAAATAATAAATGGATCAGAAGTGGGGCAGTTAATATTTAAAATGGTACCTCATTTATTAATTTTCGTTAAGTACAACGGGGAAAAAAAAAATGGTGAACATTTAAATTTTAACCGCAGCGAGAAATTAATAGGAATCTGTTTGTTTGCTATTTCTTCTCTCTATCTGTAAATAATTCTTCTATCAGACAATTTTGTTCAGTTGATAGGGGGTGGCATTTTTTTGATTTTCTTAGGTGTTTTTTTAACAATTGGAAAACGCCGAGAACAATGTAGGAAAAACCGGAAAAGGTCCGTAAATAACAACGATGTCATTATTTTCGATTTTGTTTTTGTTGCTTAAATTCGTATTAAAATAATCTACGATTGTAGAGATTTGAAATGTTACAAATAGGTATTAATAATGGACATTTCTAAATGATTTTAGCTAAATCTAGGCATTTAAAACATTCGAAATTTTCAAAATTTGCAATAAGTTCATATTTTAACATGTTTTTATAAGAACATAAAAAAAAGTTGACTGAAATGTTTAAATTTTTTTAAAACTCATTATAAGTTCTTATATTTTTACGAAAATCGTAAAAATCACAGAAATTCAAAATAATTTATTGTCTCTTATATGAATGCACTTAATAACTCTATCTTATAACTTCACATCTACAACTGTAGAAAACCCGTTAATAGTAATAAAATATTTTGTTTTAATTTAAATAGGTCAAGCGATAAGCATTTTTAATAAATATTATGTATTGTTAATACGTGAACGCCCATATTGTGTACGCTATCGAAGTATCGACAATTCGTGACATTTATATTATAATAGTCGACACGTGTTTTATATCGTCGAGTTGAATTGTATTGGTGTTTTTTTTTTTTCATCAACTACAACGAATAATAAAACTATAAAATATATATAAAAGAAATCAATACAAAATATGCCCGCCCCATATTGTTTTCACGAACAAAAAAAATATGTTGCCCATATCTAGTAGATAATAAGTACCTATAAAGGGTCATGTGATAACGATGAATCGCGCATGTTAATGTAAAAAAAAAAAAAACAAAAACAAAAACAAAAACTCTGAGTTTTTAATAGAAATCCCGATGTAAAGAGTTACATGACAAAAAAGTTCTGTAGAAAAATATAATATAAAGTTGTTTTAAACTTATGCCGCCTAGAGATAACACCAAAAATTCGAAAACTATAAAGGTGTATTATGGTTTTTATGAAAAATAAAAACATCGAAGGTTTTGTTTTTGCAGTATAACTGCTCGCAGTAGCAGTCGGTCACTATAAATAAAATATTATATACAAATGTTTAAAAAATTACAGACATTCTTCGCCTTATGGGTGGACTATTCTGAAGGAGAAAATTGGTTAAGTAGGATATAAAAGAAATTTAATATATATACATGTGTGAAACGATCAATCATTGCTAACGAAAAACGGTTCTGAGCGGGGTTCAGTTATACATGCTTTAAAAGGTAGTATTTATATATTTACGATTTTCGTCTATTGATATTAAAACTCTTATAAAAATATAAATAAATACTAGATTAAACTGAACTTTTTCTTGTTGAACACTATGTATATTAAATAATTTATTTAAATTTTTAAAAATGTCTGTTTGCTTTAGCAATTTAATTTTTTGAGTACCTACTTACCAAATAAAAATAATAAACCTAAATAAAAAAAGTGGCAAAATTAAAAAGTCTACAAATAACTCAAAAATTGTACCATGTCTAAAAAAGTCAAGTATAAGATTTCTGTCCAAATTTCATTTCGAATATTTTTAACTGAATTACAGTAAAAAAAAAAAAAAAAAAAAACAAAATTTGAAATAATAAAAGCAGTTTTGTACGTAAATTTTCCTGTTTTCCTATGTTTATTTCTGATTTTTTTTTCCAATTATTTTGAAAACTGCTTAAAAAAATGTCTTACTAGAAAAGTTACTACACTTGATAATAGGAGCAAGATTTCTTATAGTATTTCTGTTAAAAAAAAAAATAATAATAAACAACATTGTTAAACTAATACATTCCTCGCTTTGCTCAAAATCTAAAATAGTAATACATTTTTTTTTTTTACGTGTCTAAATAGCCCGGAAACAATGTGATTTATTTCGAAAGCTCGTCGCGCTACACGGAAATTTAGTTGGGTTTTTTTTTTGTTTTTTTTTTTTAATTATTCTATATTATATTATATGGTAAAGTCGGATGAACTTGTAACATAATTATAATTTCGTGCAAAAAAATCTAAAAAAAAATCCCAAGAAATCCGAGAATAAACGCAACAAAAGAGTATTTTTTATTATTTTTTTTTCCAACACGATATCATATTAAAATCGTACGTTTTGACATTTTCGTGATGAGTCTACATCCCTTCCGCAGCCGTATTTAATAACCCGTCTCGTCGGCGTGTTAATAGAATTAAAAACCAAACGAGAAAGAGAACAAACAATGTACAATAATGCTATTATACTGCCGTGATGATGCTCATCAAGCGATTTAATAATAACCCCCATTAACGTTTTTTTTTTCTCTCCCTCTTCTCTCTTTAATGTGACACTGAGTATTATTATGATAATAAACACGTTTGACTGTAATTTGCTAATACAGGATGACACGAACAAAATAACCGAATGTTTTTCAAGCGGCTGATGTGACTTCAAAATACAATAATTCGAACAATCCCTTGAAAAGCACGCGTTATTTTTTGGTACCGCTCACGTGAAACTTTTTACGGACGTCTGATTTATTTACCGTACAAATGATATAAATTAAAAAATTACCCATCAAAATTGATAAAAAAAATTACACATTTATGCTTTAATAACTATGTAAAACTATAAAATAATTAACTAAACAATTTGAAAAAAAAAAAAAATAAATAAAAAAACGCATTAAATATTTATTTGAAAACAATTTTGTTGTTTATCGATAGTTTTTCTTACATACTTTGCAATTTATCGAGATAAAAGCCTTCCGTTAATAACAATAAAAATATTTTTAAAAAGTGGAAAATTTTAGAAAATTATTACGAGTACATCATGTATCAAAATAATAAAAAAATGTCTCCAGAAAATATCGAAAATTAATGACGTACAAATATTATATAAAAAATGCATGTACCTACACTTAAAAAATAACGGAAAAATACAAAATATAATTTCTATATTCTCAATCGGTGAGGCATGAAATGAGTTTTTAGCCGACAAAGTATATTATAATATACGTAGGATTAATGGGGGAATTAATATGAAAATCAGCGACATGGATTGGAACAGTTTTCCTGGAACCGCGGAAGAAAAGAAATTAGACCTAATTACCTATCTGTTGTTTTAAACCTGATACAATTCCAAGACAATTACGTATCATTATTAATGAAAATCTAAAACCTATATCTATGTCTATGAAAAAGCGCGATGGCCGGGTTTAGATAATGGAGAGATGGGTAAAATCGAAAAAAACCGTTGGACGAGTCGCATGAATCAGTCGTATAGTTTTTAAATACAGAACAGATTTTTGTTATCTTCAAATTTTTGCCTTTTCAGTAAACGTGTTCGAGTCATCCCAATAGCACGGTCTTAAATAAAGACTAGATAAAGTCGTTTTACTTCTCTTTCCCGCCTACTTATTGAACGACGTCCGCTTGTTGAGACAGAGATAGTTCAAATTTTTCTCACAAACACTGCAGGTTAAACTTATTTGAAGTCGAGTAACTATCGAAAAATGTATTTTTTGTGTTTTTTATTTATATTATGTGTAATTGAGGTAATTGTATTCCGTGAATTTATTAGAGTATTCATATTTTATTTAATATATCTCGAGTTATTTAAACAAATTCCAAACCAAATCATAAACAAATAAGTTTACCAATATAAATAGTTTGAATTTCAAAGTCTTAAGAATATTATATATAATACAAAATTAGTATATTAATATTTATTTAAACTGCAAATTCCTGTTAAATGACTTTGTTTTACAATATCTATGTTTTGTAACAATTAATAATACAAAAAAAAGAACAATACGACTGTTCATTAATACGGTATGGTCAGTCATAAAATTACATTGATTAAGAATAAAATAAAAATTGGTCATCACACAGCAGGGTTAGACGAATGGTCACTAAATTCTATTTTATTTTCTGTTTGCTTTATTTTACTGTTGATTAGCCATAACTTCAAATAACCTGCCCGAACCTGGCAACTAAAGCTGGCCCGAAGTGAGCGGACGACTCATAAGGATTAATCGTCCAAACGTATCTTCTAAAACCGTGGTCGATAATATTATATTGAACAAAATAATTTTGTAGGGTGTATAGGTATAATTAAAGACGGTACACTTACCGGCAGTGATGTTGACCACGGGCACCTCGCATTTGCCGCCTGTAAATCCGGTAGGACAATTACAAATCGCGATCGACCGGCCGACATGTCTGAAAACACACACGCGCACACATTTTAGATCATCGGCCATTAATTATTACCATTTCTTGACTATATATGTATATTTATTTGGTAACGTTTCGAGCCCCATCAACGGGTCTGCGAGTGCAGAAACTCGTTTATCATCCTAGTATATTAGCATGCATAGGTACCTATATATTATAGTGATAGTGAATCGGTATAGGCAGGTAGGTACCTATACTGCTCTTTCCGGCTTAATTCGAATAAACAACACATGGATTTGTGAAGTTTTTTTTACAGCCCTGTACACATTTTAATTTATATATATACATACTGTCTGTCCACCTCTCGTGCGGACCGGGCACCGTTATGTACTGCAGTCAGGTGTGCCATACGGGCGGACGAATGGAGAACCCCCTCAAAATCATTAATTTTCTAGGTGTCGCCACGTTGAAAAACAGACGCCAGTAAAAAAAAACAAAATTAAAAAAAACTAACGGCTTTCGTACCTACCACCGAGTGCGCCCAGTTTTTTTTTTTTTTTTTTGATGATATTATCAAAGAAGTACGCGCGCGTATACTGAATGGATATTTTTTAAGCCGGGAAAATGGGTACTAAAAAAAATATATATATATATATATTCTCGTATACTTAACTAGTTAACTGCAGGTACCATATTATATAGTATATATTACGGTCGGCTGTTATTTTTCGCATTAAACCTGTTACGAAAAAAAAAATTAAGACAAAAAAAAAAACAAAAAATTTATTTAAACACTCTATGATTTATGTGACTCGTCGGCGACTCATGTCGTAATAATGCTTACGATAAGCGTTTAAAAAGTCAAAGTTTAGCTGTTATACAATTTCCCACACTGCAGCCACATTACCGGCTTCCGTTTGCTTCAGACTAGTTAGCGTTCGAATTTCGGTTCCATTACGAAAAATAGCATCAGACGAAAAAAAAAATAATTATAACATTTTTTATTTATTATTATTATTATTATTATTATTATTTTTTTTTTTTTTTTTTTTTTTTTTTTTTTAAGCGCACAAAACTATATAATATCGTATCGCATTTAATAATTATTGCTGGATTACATTTTGTACACGCCGATCGCGAAGGTATTACAATTTGCATAAACTGTTTTAATTTACTTTTTTTTCCATTCAAAATGGAGTGAATTTTCTTTTCCTTTGATCGTTCAGTGGTTAGGCTAATATATTATAAAACCTATATGCGCATTTATTGTACCTATACTAAATCATGATTGCCTTTTTTTCCCCTCAGTTTTGAAAATAATTATTATTAATCATCTCGATGAATCTATCGAAACGCCAATTAGGCCGTAATATTTCAACTTTTTGCTTTTGTCTTTGAAATAGTATTGTATCTAAACGCATTTCAATCGATTCACAAAATAAAACGATACTATTTTGATTACAATATTATACACAGAAACTCATTTTAAATTGCGAAAAATCAGTAGAAAATACACTTGGAATTTCAAAAAGAATCTTATTATTGTTAATGTACATATGTAAAATAGAATAAGTTGATAATATAATTTATAATATTAAAAAAAAAAAAAAACTGAGCTCGTTGTAAAATTCGGTATAATTCAAACTTGGTAATAAGCTAAAAAAAAAAAAAAATCTTTTACTGAAAATCTACAACTCCTGCAGTTGTATTATACACTTAACAATACAACAGCAACAGCAACTTTTCAGTTCGCATTATGGATAGGTCACTAATATCGATAGGAAATTAGCGTAAAAGCATTAAAAGATTGTATAGAATAATTTAATTTTTTAGTTATTGAGTTATATTCGGTATACTTTTAAGGTTAGTGTATAAATAGTGGTTTTCTCATGAAATTCAGGAATCAAAAACATTTTACTTATCTCTTCATTTGTGATCTGGTTTTACATTATTATGAGAAAAGTATGGAATTCCGCATTGGTTCCATTATGAATTATGTGCATGTTTTTTGTTTACCAAATAACTTTAAACCTTCTTAAGGAATTTTAAATCCGATCGGTATATTGAGGAAGGTTTTTTTTTATGTTCCTATAGTAGTATTTATAATAATTGGTAAAACTCGATCTAAAACGTAGGAAAGACGTAAGAGTTTACAGCATTAACGTTTTCATTATTTTCAAATTTGGTTTTTGTTGTTAGTAAAAGTGGTTATAGAGAACTCTCATTTTTACAGAATATCAATTTTAACACAATATAAATATATTGGCTTTTTTTTAGACTTAATTCAATTTCAAATAATTCTGACGATTTTTGAGATATTTATTTATTTATAGGCATTGAACAATTTCGAAATTTTAAGTTTTTATCCGGTTTTTTGTGGATAATAATAGTTGAACAAATTTAATACAATTGTGTACAGTGGCGTGAAATGGCTTATGCGCATGTAGGCACTTATCATATGTGACGGCGTAAACTTATCTTTTTACACTATACCATGAAAATTTTTAAAAACAAAAACCTTGAATTTCTAGTTTCAACAGTAAACATTTGTTTAATAGATAGAAATTAAAATTATCTTTATTGTACAGAATTTTACAATGGGATTGAAACCAGTTTACGCTAAATAATTTTTATCGGTTTCACTATAACAATAATATATAAAATATTAGCTGTTAAATTATATAATATTCCATACATATAGTATGCGCGCAACTCGTTTCGCCTTCAGGTAAAACGATATTATTGTATACGCGTTGATAATAATATATTATTATTATCGTGATACGCCTACCACCGACGGGGCCAAAGTCGTTTTCAAAAACAATTAAGATCATAAATATAATAATATTATTATGTGTGCCGCAACGCGCGAGAAAATCGTAATCCCATTCCCGTTTTTCTATCAGTTATTACGACTTACGACTTACGACGCGACGGTGGCGGCCGGTAACAATATACGAGCAAATAAATTCGCATGTCCGTTTATACCGTCGTGTATTTCCAAAAATAAATATATATATATATATATATATATATATATAATATATAATCGAATGTTTCACCATCGGATAGAATTTTCATTCTCCAGGAGAAAAAAAAAACAAAATAGGCGCCTATAGATTTTCGATCAATAACTGTTTTTTGTAGTACGACGACTGTTCTTTCCGATAATATACTTATTTGTGTGTAGGTACATTTATATCATTTTATTTTTTCTTTAAATCATTTATATTTTAGTTTTTTTTTCGGTCAGAATATCAAATAACAAACGTTTATACATTTTATCCGAATATAAAAAAATAGTGTATTTATTGAACCGAATTATAGAAAATTTATAGATGATGTACGAAGGAAATATTAAAAACGAAAGAATATATTGATATTATTTTCGTAATATAATTGTGTTGTGATGACTATGTATGCACCAATTTTACTCGTTATACATACTCATTCCCTTGCCCAATTCAAAATTCAAAATGTGGTTAAATTAAATAAAAATTTAAAAGGTTTGAGAACATAGTTTTAAGAACGATTTATGAATCAGTGTTTAATTGCACAATAATTAACTAACGTAGAAGAAAAATATGGAAATTAGAAAAATTACCAAATTCGTTTACAAACCAACCTTCGTGAAGGGACAGAGAATTCATCGGGTTTGACTGTTTCAGCATAAAACGCAAATAGAATTAACGAAAGTTAGGACATCAATTGATTTGAAACCAATAGGGATAAGAGGTAGGACAAATAAAGGATGAATGAATGGAGTACGACAAGAACTGAAGACACTGGAAGTAACTTATTGATAGGAAAGTAAACAGGACAGGGATAATTGGAAATCAGTGATAGTAATATTCTCAACTCTTATAGAGTGGAGAATGATGATTTGAAATTACAAATAAACGATAAGTCAATAGCCAATTAAGGAATGATACGGTAGGTTTATGTTGGTCAAAACCTGATAATGTTCCAATGTAGCTATAATGTCCTTAATACGAGTATAAATCAAAAACCCGGTCGAAAAAATCCACGATAGGTATAGACAAAACAGGGGGGGGGGGCTGGAAAGACGGACATGATTCAGACTTGGGTGCAGCCACTGTTGTAGAGAAAGTAGTTTACAGATAAGAATTTAATGTACATCTGTAAGCAACAATAAACCATAACTAACGAAAAAACGATTCTGAGCGGAATTCAGTTGATAGTGTTGCTTTGTCAACAATATATATGTCTATTATGGTAAAATAATCGCATTAATGCATTAGACATTTAATTTAATAATATTTGTTTAATATTGTACCTATTTTCCCGTTCTCGCGTTTTTTCTTTGTTTATTTCTGATTTTTCCAATATATTGGATGGGTGTAGCCACTGTTGTAGGTGATAAGTTGAAAAGGTAGGATACATAGTGTTATTTATTTTACATCTTTACGTAAAGATAAACTATCGCTAACGAAAAATGATTCAGAGCTAAGTTCGGTAAGTCATTTTTTGAAATTTTTATGATGCTCGTCAAAATTTGATCTTAAAACGCATGTAATTAAAAAAAACTAATGCATTTAAGTCAAATTGTTTTTTTAGACCGCTAAGTACAACTTATAATGCATTTTGTATTACATTTTCAAGCATTTTTCTTCAGTTATATAATTTTAAAAACGTTTATTTACTAAATAAAAATGTATAATGAGTGTAACGTAAGCAAATAAAAACCTAAAATAGCATAAAAATAGTTAGAATGTTTCAAAAATGTTACCACTTTTATAAAAGATTAACACTAATATTTCATAAAAACTACAGATTTCAACAATGATTTTTACCCAAAAACAACATAAACTAAATCCTGTGTTGCCCTCTTGCTTAGGTTTTTTCCCGGTTTTTCGTTATTATTAGGAAAACTATACGGAAAATCAAACATTTTCTTTCAGAAAATATATGATATTATTAATATTTGGACAATGATTGTTAGTAGGGAATTGTAATCT
Source organism: Cinara cedri (assembly GCA_902439185.1). NCBI lineage: Eukaryota > Metazoa > Arthropoda > Insecta > Hemiptera > Aphididae > Cinara > Cinara cedri. The sequence continues at coordinate 418,536 of CABPRJ010001937.1, read as the reverse complement.
TAAACATTTTAAATAATGCTATCGTTGCGCCGTAATTTGAAAAAAATCGTGTCTTTTGTTCTTTTTGGTTTTTCCAAATTATCAATGAAACTTTTTTAGATATCGAAAAACGACCTTTTCTGCTAGCGGCTATATATTAAATAGAACAAAATCGGTATTAGTTATTTTTTGATTGGAACTATAATTCTGGAGTTGTGCAAATTAAAAACAATTGAATGGGTTATGTCACAGCGCACCGTAAATATTTGTCATTTCACTTATAATTTTCTTTCCCGTTTTTTTATAAACTATTATGAAAACCCTTTCGAAAATCGAAAATGACATCTTTAATGTACCAACTAGTATTTTTCAGAAAAAGTGTCATTCACTATGCATCGGAGAAAAATTTCTTTTTAAAAAGTTGTTTATAGACAGAAGAAAAAAAATAAAAAAACACACGTCATAGTAAAACTAATAGATCCCTCGCTATACTCCGAATCTAAAGAATAGAAAATCGAAGGTGTTTACGGATCATTTTTAACCGAATTAAAACAAGAAAAAAATCGATAAATAACAAAAATCGTTACTGATTCGCACATTTTCCATATGTTTTTTTCCAAACTATTAGTAAACCTAAATATCCAAAAAAAAAAATAAATATATATATCGCCAAAACAAGCGACAAAATTCGCTATCAAAAACCGCTCCTAAAGTTGATGAACGAAGCCAATATATTTTTAATAGAAGAAATGGTTATTAACTTAAAAAAAAACACACACACATACATTACATAGTAAAACCAATATAAATTTCACGTCGGAACGCTCGGAATTTAAAACTTTAAAAAAAAAAAATTGAACGAATCCGTATTTCCGAACTGATGAATTCGCGGTCTCGTATTAATAATATTATTATCACGTATTATTTTCCAGAACGGTTCTAACAATGACGCGGCATGCGATCGATTATCGCATATAGGCACTTAAAATCGTGACTTATTCGGGAGAAGAACTTTAGACGGAAACCGAAAACCGAACGTGGCATACTAATAACAATGTTCTAACTTAGTTACTTACCTATATAATATATATTAAACGAGTAAATTATTATAGTTGTTCGTCTTCGTCATAGTAATTTCCAGGTTAAACAATGATGTGCGGTACCCGAAAAGCTAAATCCGTTGCCAGTCGAGAAATTGTCCGTTGCACGCAGTTATATTATTATTGCCTTTCGCCTAATATGTACGGATTCAATTCGACAAGTTTTTATTCTGTACGACGTACGGGAATATTATTGAAATCGATGGGTATCATTTTAAAAGGATCAAACGAATAATAGATAATAATGCGATGAACCGTCCGAAATAAAACAAAAACACCATATACATGGACGTTTTTCTTTTTATCTTACCGAAACGAATTGGTCATATGAAAATTTGAGTTTTTAGTGTAAATAACGTCCAAAACGTTGACATTTTTTTCCCTGGACTTCCGACGGAATGCTCGAACAACGGTGATTCGAAATCTATAGCGCGCGGTTTTAAAATTTCGAACGAGAGCCCGAACATCTAGAAAAAACCTGATTTTTAAACTCGGACTTCTCTACGGCGGCAGGGTCTCACGTTTTTTTTTTTGTCAGATGGCCGACTACGGCAATACAACCGGGCCGATCGATGACAGTTGCTATATAATAGTTTTACAATATATTATGACAACAACAATAACAATAACAATATGTACACTGTACAGGTATGTGACGTGAACGAGAAAACTTATCTATCGTCGTCAAGAACGCGGGCCCAGCTGTTCGACAAAAACCATGAAGCGAAACTCGGGGAAGGTATTGTTATAGGTATACGTGTAATATATATTATAGAAGTTTACTATTTCGGTATTTCAACCATCCGCTGTCCATTTACGCACGTAAGTTATAATTTTCGAGTTGCCGAGGGAAAACGAAAAACGACGGCGGCAAGACATGGGTATTTATATCAACGAACGTTCGTTTGCGCGACACTGGGAGGTCGCCGAAGTATCCATCCGGGTTCGTTACCGGCGTATCATAATATACCGGATACCCGGTAGTCACGACGATCGTCAGTGGCGGACCGCAGTGGTAGATTTGAATTTAGACGGTCTGTGTTACACGCGTACACACAACCATCACTGCGGCATTGTTATTCATAGATATATACATACTTTATACATGTATAAAAATTAGTGTATTGGAAATTTGATCATTATTATTAATGCCGTTTGCGTATTTACGGCGACCGTTTATGACAGACGACAGACGCTGAAAATTACCCAAATAATAAATACCTGAAATCCCGACGAAATAATCAAATTACCAGCGGAATAAGTTCCGTTCCGAATCCGCGACAAAATTTACTTTCAGAGAAGACGCTACTTTTGAAAATCGGAGCAAAATTTCTGGTTGAAAGGAAAAAATAATCGAAATAATATCACCGTTGATTGTAATAATCACTGCGGTAAAACCAATACATTCTGTGCTGGGAAAAAGAATGTCATGAATTTCAATTGACGGAATTTTTTTTTTTTTTTTTCGTAAATTATAAATATTTTTCAAATTTTATAATAATAATATATTTCATAATGATTTTTTATCATATTCATAGACATATGTATAGCCGATCGGAGGCCAATGAATATATACCATACGCATCGAGTTGATCGTGTATTTCCTCTCCGTGTAATTGTATTTGTTTATTATATTTTTAAAGTGTACTCGATTGAAAAATAATTTTTACGGGAACCCTTCGTTTTTTTCACCATATTTTCCTCGATATTTTTGTTCAATAAAAAAAAAAAAAAAAAAAAAATGCAACTATATAATACACGTAAATACAACGTCGATAAAGTTCAATATCCCGTCGTATAATAATAATATAAGAGTGTACCGAAGTAATAACACCGTAAAAGCAAACTATCGAGAATATTGTATAATGATATTATTAACAGTTCGGCGCGAATAATGTTGATAATAAATAATAACAAAAGAAAAAAAAAAGCAACAGAAACAACAACAACTTTATTTTATTAAAGGGAAACGGGGAAAAACAAAAGTGCAAAAGAAAGTTTATCGTTCCTTTTCGACTTGCGAAACTCGGTCCGGGACCCCGAGACGCGCAGCGTTTTAAACGGGAATCGGATTATCATCGTGGTATCGAAAACACACAAAAAAAAAAAAAAACGCGCGAAAGAGAAAAAAGATTATACGTATATATTGCATTATATAGACGATGGTTAAAACGTTTGTCATTTGTTTGTTTTTACGTGACATAAATTTTTATACAGTAGTGTACATAAAAATATCAAAATAATAATAAAAAAAAAATCTAACAACAACAGACTCACATAGATACATCGTGTATCGTTAACCGAGTTTAAGTGTTAAATAAATATCATATATATATATATATATAAAAAAAATTAAATCATATAGATACAAAGATACACATAATTTATATGTATTTTTGATCCGCACGATTGAGAATTTTTCCGAGAAAACTGTGTCGTAACCAAACAAAGTTACGAATATAATAGTAATAGAAACAAAAAGGTAGTAAAAATCAAGGTAGGATTTTTATTTCCAGCGGTACCTACACGTGTTAAAATATATATGGGTGCGGTCTGGTCGTATTCGTACGCGGTCTTATTGAATTGTATATGTTTAACGGCAATGCGTGGCAATCATGGCTTTTTAAAATAAAATTCCTAGGTACTCTAGATTATATTGCCTTTTTTTTTTTAAGAAGTGTATAATATATTGTTTTCTTTGTACAATAACTGTAGACATATCGTACATTCACATATACATATATAATTTGGCGACGCGCTGCAGAACGGGGAAATCGAGCGACATTCGCGATCTCGTCTTCCGTGTTCTAACGGTCGGCGAGCATCTATTGTAACGCATAAAAACGTTACTCTTATTATCTTTTTATTTAGTCTGATATAAAATATTGTTATCGTTATTTTCAACGGGATGAATCGGTTTATCATTGAAAACGTCGTGTTTTTTTTTTTTTTTTTTTTTAAGCGGCTTACAGTCACGCGGTTCTTTTTATTGTGACTTTAGATTTACTACACTACATTTTTTACATTTTTTGTTAATTGATGATTATTATATTCAGTTAAAAACGCACTATTTCGCACGTCACATTATTGTCACTTCAATAACTCGGTAGAGCTCAGTACAAATTATACATCGGATCATCTTTAATTTACCTACTTCCCCTTCCTCTTGAACAATATCCAGAGTCTAGATTGTCTAAATTCTGCTACTGAACTTGTATAACAACATAATTAGACGAAAAAGAACCGAATTTTTAAAATCGCATTTTTCCACATTTATATAATACGTTAACAACTACAATTTATATAAAAAAAAAAACTATACTAATATTTTGTGTGATTATGTTGAAAAAAAAAAATTATAATAGTATGAAAACAATCGATATGTGTTTAAAATCACATACTCGTATATACTAAATTTTGAAAACAATTTTTTAACAAGAAATTACGACCGTTCTTAATTATTAGTAAAATACGAGATTATATTGGTAAAGGTAATTAATATTTATTTTTTGTTAAACACTTACCTGCAAACTCCGCCGTTTTCACATAAATCCGTATTGTTCGGCTTACAAATCGGACCGTATCCGCAATCGGCTCCGGAGAATCCGGTAAAACATGAACATTTATATTCTCTGTAAAAAAAATAATAATAATAATATTAATAACTCAATTAAAAACAAGTATTATTATTTACATAAATACGAGCTATTTCGTTAAAATGGGTCCGAATTTTCTTCCTTTTCACCCGCTTTAGTATTGACAATTGCAGACATTATAATACTACGCACCCATATGCATAGCATAGAATTATAATTAATTTCGTAACGTGAAAATTGTAATTCACTTGAAGTGTATACAAAATGTTCACGTTAAGCATTACAAAATGTCCTTCAACGGTTACTATACTTATTATATGGGTATTCATTTATCAAGTCAAATTTCAACTGAGAATCGAACAGGATCTAAAAGTGGTTTTACAAAGATGTTTTTTTTTTCTTATCTGTGCGCATTTTTCTACAAGAAATCTTGCTCCAATTAACAATAATAGCACTTTTTTTAAAAGGAAATTTAACTAAGAAGGTATTTTAAAGAGGTTGGTTTTTGATTTTCTCAGGAGTTTTCAGAATAAATTCGAAAAGCCCTTAAAAAAAAAAAAAAAAAAAAAACGGGAAAATAGCTACAATTTTATTAAATGTTTAATGTACATATTATAATTGTACCATAATATAACAAAGCAATACTATCAACTGAATTCCATTTAAAATCGTTTTTTCGTTAGCAATGGTTTATCATTATAAATATGATACCTAATTGGTATATCTTCTAAACTTACCACTTACAACAGTGAGTGCGATTTATAGCAGTATTTTTTAAATGTTTAAATGAAAACGTTTTAAAGACAACCTCATCGACGTTTATTCATCACATTAATACTAAATATTAGAAGGAATTGATACCCACACGTTCTGACTCAGTCTAACTATTGGCGTTGTCTAAGAGGTGCAAGACGATACGGTTTTTTAGAAAAAATAATTAATTTTATGAATAGTTAGTCATTTAAAATGGTTGAATAAGTCGTAATTTCTAAACTATGTAGATTTGGAATAATATTTAAAATAATAGAAAAAAACGCATCGTTTTTTCCTTCGGCAAATTATCTGCTTTAAGTTTTATAAAAAAGCGTTTTTACTCTACAATCAAAACTAAGCGAGTTCTACGTTGTCTACATAAGGAAGATGTTTCTGTTATGTTGCCTGTTAGTTAGATTGAGACAGCACATGCGGGCATCACGTTCTCTTAAATTACCTCTAAAAGTTAGTAATTATTATTAAAAATAAAAAAATACGAATGTACGATGTCCACGAAATATAGTAGTCATTTGAGCATTTTATAATATGAGTTTTATCTCTAAACCAGATTTTAAAGCCGTTTTTTCATTTGTTTTACGTAATGAACTAGTTATTTCCGCCATAATATTGGCCATTCAACAAAAAACAGGCACGGAAAACACCACTCATCAAAGTGATATTAAATTTCTGAAATTTTTTTTGAAGAAGAAGAAGAAATGCAATTTGATCGAGTAGTTTAACTGTTACCTGCAACATAGTTCCCGACGCGTTTGACCAGAGAGTATACACATTTCAAATATTTACTCATAATGTAAACAGGTTTGCAGCCGGATTTTAAAATTTAAATCTCTATACACGTGTACGGTCACGCTCCGATTTTCGATTTAGAGAACGAAAATCAAATTTCTCCCTACTCCCCGATTTTTGGTTTCTCACACAAGATCTATGGCCTGCGCTGCGTGAACGTTTTTAGGTTAATAAACGATAACGGCGTCTAAAATGTCCAACTGCGTTGAACCCAAACAACAGAACATATTATGTTTGACCGAAAAAAAATCAATACGATCTATATAGGTAACTACATTTCGGTGTTTACACAATTTAAAATAATTCAAAATCGTTTAAAGGAGGAAAACAACCCTCGAGTCCTGACCGGCTCCGGCTGTATTGTTATATTAAGGACGGACGATTTTTCTGACATGAAGTAATATCTTACTTATTAGACTAGAATATTGTACTACAATACGTATACATATGTATATGTACACTTATATGAGACAGATATTCCAACAGGTGGCGGTCCAGAAAACGATAATAGCACTCTGGTCCGCCCCCGTAGTCCGTTATATAATTTATTGTACACAATAATAATCTGGCGGCCGATTCCTTTGGGAGGTTTAATTTAATTTTTCTCTTTTAAATAACGAGAAATGGCAGATGGCGTACGAACGATATCACAGCGACGGTGAATGAATTTAAAACTACTTCAATTTTATATTGTAATCCGGAAATTGACGAGAAAATGGAAAAAAAAAAAAAAACGCAAAACGTTCGAAATCCGATTGGTGAGCCCCCAAAATTTAAAAAGAAATATCCGGCTCGAACGATGTGCGCCTACGTTCAGCATTTCTTGTCGTTGATTCTACTGTATGATAGATATAATATTTTCGTCTAAAACTGTTGAAAATCTATACGGTTAGTAAACCACATGTTCTTGAAATAAATAATATTTCACGGGACGCTATAATTGAACAGTCATCTCGACACATGACAGACAAAACCGAAGATTCGTAAAAACAATTCGCTCATAGCTTGGGACATGCAAATGTAGTTAGTTCGTGGTTGTTCGTGGAAATAGCATATATTATTATAATGGTGTTATCGTTTTACATTTACACGAGTGCGCGTCCTTCCGGTCTTTCAGATTTTCGGTTAATGGCGTCGTAATAATAGTAGGAATAGTAATTTTTATTTTTATATTTTTTTTTGGTGCAGGTACGACAGGAAGTCATCACAAACAGAACTCGCGATAAAACTGCCGTTTCCCCTCCCCGGAGTTTTTTTTTTGGCTATACTCTGTTACTTCGTCCCGTCCACGACCGATGTTCACATCCTTTTTCCGCGTCTGCCAGCAGAAGTGTCACGTGCTCTGCGCTCGTGCAGTTTGTCTTTCGTAGGTTTATTTTTAAATTTTTTTTATCGTTCGTTCGGCGCTTTTTACCGAACGTATTCGTACACGCACGCCGACGGTGTGTTTGTTTATTTATTATTATTATTTTTTAGTATTTTTTTCCTCGTCGGCATGGTGTGGCAACCATATCGCAATAATATATACATGGCAGTAACGAGTATCTTGACGCGTTTTCAACGCCACACACGGTGATGGTGATACATAAACCCTTTTTTTCAGGCACGTCCATTATTTGGCCTACGCTTTTTCAATGCGCTAAAATGGCTTGAAAAATATTATTTAATTATAATTGATATACTTCACACCATAAGCCACCTTTTGTATAGGTGAGAATACGATAAGATAAAATATACAAGGTGATTTATTTTATATTTATATACGAAATGATTAATCTGCAATGATTTAATAGAAAAACAATTCTGGGTAAAATTCGAATAAACGTTTATGTTGATAAATTTAAATGTTTACATTACTACAATTGTACCGATTCAAAACTAGAAAATAAATTACAATTGTTCCTGTTTTTAGCGAATCGTTTTACGAATTTGAATTTATGATGCCAATGAAAATATAAATTACATAATATATTGTATCCATATAAAAAAAACAGGACTCGTTAGTTCATGAATTTGTTTGTTAGTATTTTTTTTTTTATTACGTAAGAAAACATATGCTAAGTAAGGTAAATATCCGTTTCATAACAATAAAGTTTAATAGAGCATATATAGTTTTGCAAATTTAAGTATTTTACCATATTTGACACACCTATAAACGATTTTTTGAACTAATTAACTCACGTTTCATATAAATTTAGGAAATTATCATTTTGTTATTTACTCAAACGTGTTTACAAAATCTTGGTATTTGTTTCGGTATTTTTTTTGTATGACAGCTGAGTTTTACGACAGTACCACATACCACGGAAACAATGTTATCACTACCGCCCACTGCAGTTGAACGTGCGTACGCAATTAATCAATTCATTTTAAATAATACAATCAAATATAAATTTTAAAAAATAATTTTTAATGAATCGTAATTATTTTTTGAATAAATAAATAATTTTAAAATACAAAACTTATATAATATGCACTTAAAAGTTCAGAAATATGCATTTAGGTGAACTGAAATTCTATTTTATTATTTTATACTATGGTTATTACTTATTGTATTGTGCATGAACATATAGACTCTGATAAGAACCTACAGAAAAGTCAACAATCTAGAAAGCATCTCCATCCGATGAAAATATTAGGTGTCTAAGATTATGTGAACATAAAAAATATAACGGAAACCATTATTGCGTAAATATTTCCGGTTTTCCCACTTATTGAGAAAACTGTAAAGGAAAGTAATAAAAATCACATTCACGGTGCATTATCTAGACAAAATTGTTTATAAAAAACCACTGTTGAAGTTGTTAATCGGTAGACAAATTGTTCACGGGCATAAGAAATAATACAATATATATTATAATATTAAAATAATAAAAAAATTAAATTATTGTATGATAATTAGCCATTTTTTTTCGTCAAAGCATTTAAACAAATTTGCATTTCGATTACGCGGAATATTTTTCCAAAAATTTCCTCGCGTAAATTATAATCGAATATTTGAACAAGCAAATCAACCGTATAAAACAGTTTAATGTTAGACCGTCCATGCGTAATGATGAACCCGTACGAAACCACCACGCAACATAATATTAATCATATTACACTTTAGCTATAGGGTCGTTTTTAGTTCTTCTCGTGTAATCAAGAGAACATGGCAGTTGAAAAAAAAGCGGTAAACAGCCGAAAATGCATGGTGCTCCTCAGTTATGAAGAGCGAAATTTAGAAATCTGGCTTCAATATTTCGTCTGACTCCCGCATCATGTGCCGTATGTCAATTTAAAAATGCCAATAAAAAGAGAGAGAAAATAAAAACATTTAATCGGTGGTGACACGAAGTTTTTTTCTGTTTGTATGAAACTGTTGCAGTAAAATTGCGAAAACTTGCATAAAAACCTAAACAAATCAGGCACCGTAATACTACGGCCACCAGACGTTCCATATGTGTTTTCCATTTTTAGTTAACATATTTTTATGATTAAGTGCCAAATAAATTACCTCCCTCCCTCCCACACATACACACACACACTCTTTATTTGGGTATAAATTAGTTTCTTCGTAGGATATTCGTGTATTCCTTACATGCATCTTATTAAATACGAAGTTTACAATATTATTAACATTTATTTAATTTATGTTAAAAAATAATAATAAACACGTTACAACACACATAAAGTTTTTCTTTTTGCGTTGTAACATTTTCGTAGTACCTTTATAAATACGGAAATAAATAATAAAGTTGTCCATCGCGCGATGTTTTCTTCGATTGTGAATTTTCAATATTTTTAAGTTTATGCATTTTCTTTAAAAAATAATAATAGAAAAATTCGTGAAAAATGCTTATACGAAACATCTTAAATATGGGCGGCATCACGTTTTCTTAAATACGGTCGATGTTTACAAACCCTATACGAGTTTGGCTTAAACGACATGCAAATATGTAACCCGTTCTAATTTTTCATCGAATAGAGCCTAAGTTAAGGTTTTTAGTGAAGACACCATAACCTTTTATGGGAATTATCACTTTCAAATTTGGACCAACAGCTAGATTAAGTATTTCCATTTCCCCCTATCTGCTCTGCGGTTATTTTTCGTCGACTAGGAGGTAAATTTTAGGTTTACACTCAGAACATTAAATTTCTTATGGGAACGACATTAGGATCGGACCAACATCAAATAGGTTATGTTTTTTAAAACTCCTAAAACTCTGAAAAACAACTCGGTTACGTACCGACTCGGCCACAATTGAATAGGGTTTATAAATATGCGGCCGAATCCATGGGTTTAGTTTAATATATACACAATAGTATATTTCGTGGTCACGGATTTCGAAAATTCGAATCGATTCGGTACAGGGACGAGGCGCTAATCAAAAAGGCATACATAATATATTATATGCCGCGATGTAAAAATATTAATAGAAGTCCATAAAGGTAATATATCGATATCGGCGAAGCGCATATATTATATTATTTGTATAACGAATGTAGCCATTTCAATTTTAATATAACTATATAAAGTAGTATTCAAAGTAGTCCAGGTTTTTCATATAAATATTAAAATTAGAGAAGATGAAATAAAACGAAAGTTTTTTTTATTTGTAAACATCTAAAATGATTTGTACATTTTTTATAGTATTTTAGAGGGGGACGGGCTGGGAGGTCAGTATTTGAAATTTAAATGGGAACGTATGGTTTTTTTTTTTTGCAAATATAATGTTAATATATTTTTTCAACATATTTTAGTGATTTTTTTAAAACTCTACGATTGAGATCAATTTAAAGTTAGTACAAATATAGCTATAACTGATTCGTGGAAGCACCGCGGTGCATTATGTGATGAGTGACGTCAGTCGCTTCGGCTTTGGCGTGATGTCGAGTTGTAATTTCTAAAAAACTTTAATTCTCCTTCAATCATAGAGTTTTGAACCATTTAACACGGTTCAATCACTTAAGTTATTAACAAAATATGATAATATTATGTTTGCAAAAAAGTATAGGTTTACATTTGAATTTCAAAAGCTAACCTCCAAAACCCCCTTAAAGTACTGTGAATAAAAAAAGCGAACAATTGAATTTATTAGGCTTATAAATCGAAAAACTTTTGTATTATACATTTTCTTTATTTTGAATTTTTATAATATATCCGATCAACTAACTATAATATACATTTTTAATCGCATGGTGTATAATATATACATATATTATACATATACGGATGTACTTAGTACAGGTTTTTTTACATTTTATACGTAAAATAAATACTGCGGACAAATATATAACTTTAAACTAAAATTATTTTTTGAGGACAATATATACATAATACTATACGTACCTACTCATAAAAAAAAAAAAAATAATAATAATAATTATAAGTAGGTATACAGCGAAAAAAATATGTAAACGAAATTAATTAACTTAAAATTAAGTTAATAATAAAAAAAAAAAATGAACAAACTTCGGCACAATTGTTCGCTCACGCACTGCTTTCCGGTATATATTATCCTATATAAAACATCCACTCGACTTAATTAAAAACATAAATTAAAATATAATTTAGCGACGGCGTCATATACATTTCGTGCGCAATAGAAAACTATATTCAATTTGTGAGGTATCATTATTATTGCACTCGAGAAAAGTTAGATATTACCCATATATAACGATAAGTTGATAAGTAACGATATGACGTATTGTTAACCCGGAATCTCTGGCGTGGTTCTTCTTTTTTTTACTCGATTGCTCGCAGTGGCGTGGCGAAGTGAAATATTTTATCGGGAAATTCATTATTTTTGAATGGCCTACCACCACCTCTCGACTCTTAGGCATTGATCATTATCATTACCCATAAATAAATGTACAGTATTCTGGGCTGATGGCTTTTCCTAGAATACTTATTATTAATTTTATTATTCTTATTTAATATCATATGACATATTCTGATGAAGTTAATTTTGTACTACAATTTCTCCACAGACTCCAGTACTCAACCACCACGCACCCACCCACCACTTAAAATTATCGGGCAATTGCCCCTCAAAATCACGACCAACACGCCACTGATTGCTCGCGTGTTAGATTTTTCTACAAATGTATTAATTTACCATTAATTTACATCGTAAACTGAATGCCGATTGTACGCAATTCTTATTTGTTGTATTATAAATTATAAACTATACGTGTAAAATAGTTTGTCTGTCCCATTTGTTCCTCTCATAGCAAAATTACTGTACGTAACTGTACATACTGTAAGTTGATAGTTGGACACTTTTCGAATGGTGCGAGCTATCGCGAGTTAAAAACAATACCCGAATTTAATTTACGTAAAACATGTTTTCGTATATTAGGTACCAATTGACTGATATTTATGATATTGGAACTAGAGAGACTGCAGTGGTGCAAGTAATAATACAAAGATATGGAAGGAATAAATTGTGATGTTTACGCTTGTCTGATAGATAATCAAAAAGCTTTTGAAAGGAATCAAACAGCAACAGTCATCGTTGACGGAATGTAAATCGCAGCTATCAAAATACAAAGAGATGTCAGACAAGGATTCATTCTATCGTCTCTGTTATTCAACATCTACTGGGATGAAATATTCAAAGAAGCTTTAGAGGACACGGAAGAAGAAATTCCCACTAATGGAAGAAATTTGAACAACATTAGATGCACCGACGACACGATTTTATTCGTGAATAGTATAAGATGATTTAAGAACATAGTAAATAATATAACAAAAGGAAGCACCAGATATGGACTCGATATTAATATCACCAAAATTATGTTCATTTATAAAAACCGGTATAGAAAATATTGATCTGAAGGTTAATTGCCGAACCATATGAAAAGTGAAACACATACTTTATGTAGGAACAATATTTAACAAAAGCTAGTGTACATTATAAGAAATCAAAACCTAAATAGCAAAAGTCACAGCAGTTTTTAAAAATATTAGTAACTCTTCAAGAACCCTGATATCACAATTAAAATAAAATTAAGACTCCTAAAATTCTACATCTTCTCTATTCTATTTTATGGAGATGAATCCTGGATGCTATACAAAAGTGAAGTAAGCAAAACATCAAATTACAATATGATCACATGCAAGATAAAAAAACATTTCGATAAAAATATTGTACCAGACTTGGCAAAATTATGCGTTATCAGTACTCTTAATAATGTTTACTCATTTTTGAATACTCGACTGTACAATCACATACGCCTAATAATATTCGTGTAAATATTTAACAACAAAATAAAATATGATTAAATTACGATAGCATATTATTATAATGACGTGTGACAGAATATGCAATATTTATACAAAGTTCAAACGTATAAATTATTTTGATATTCTAAAAATTTTAATCGAACATGGCATAACAGCTGGTATACTCGTACATTATTTGATGTACTTTCATTAAAATATTCACAATTCACATAAATATGAATAATATATTGCAATATTGTATAATATATTATAATATTGTCATCAATTATGCCATTTTTGACGAGTATATCTGTGTCGAATTGTATTAATTAATTTGAAATGTAATCTAAAATATAGATTTCCAAAAAAATAATAATAATAACAAAAAAAGACGGACACACTTCGCACGTGGGTAGGTCACTGTTGTAGATGAGAAGTTGGGAAAGTTTAATTATTTAAAAGTGTTCAATTTATATTTTCGACTAAAAATCGACTTCAATCCGAAAATGACAAAAAATGTTGTTCTTTTTAATATTTCACAACTGAGAGAGTAAGTCATTTTTCCATATCTAAAGTATTTTTCAAAAAAAATTGGTGAAATCCAAATAAGCAGAAACATACGATTTAATTATTTAAAGGTTTTACGGCTTGTTTTCTACCATTAATATTGATCCAATAGAAAAACGAAAAATAACTTGTTTTGCAGAATTTTATTCTTATTCATAAATATGCATTTTTTTTTTTTTTTTGATTTACCATGCAATTTTAGAAATAATTGAGAAAAACCGGAAAATGACAAAAAATGAAAACTGAAAAATGTACGGAATTACAATTGCGTCAATAAATATTATTATGACTTATATTTTCGAACATTAATATTAATCCAATAGAAAGACAAAAAAAGATATTTTTTATTTTAATTTTTAATCTAGTTGGTGATCAAGAACGTCGTGTTTCGATTTTCTTTATAATTTTTTTAATAATTTGGCAAAACCGAAAAATCAATAAAAAGAACGGAAAATCACAAAAAAAATGATTCTACTATTTTAAATTTTGTTTTTGTAATGTAATTCAATTCAAATATTCAGAGATTCCAAATATTGAATGAAAACTTATACTTTTTACACTTTCTATACGTAGGAAAATGTTCAAAATAATTGAGCTATTTATAGATATTTAAATTTTGTGAGTTAAAGTAATTTCTATTAGGTAAGTACTTACTCTGTGGATAAAATTGTTAAATTAAATAGAAGTACTTGAAAATTAGACAGGACGTTCATTATGAGTTGCACTTAGTGGTCAAAAAAAAATATTGAGTGTATGCAGTATTTTGTTTTTTTTTTTTTGATGAATTTGAAAATCAAATTTTGACGAATTTCATATATATTACAGCTTTTAAAAACATGTTTAACCAAATTTAGCTCGGAATATTTCATTAGTTGTGGCTTATCGTTGGTTATAGGTATACATTAAATTACTTTATGTATCCCACCTTCTCAAAAACCTACCTATAACAGTAGCATATTTGGAGGGGAATTTCTTGGGAATTTTCTTGTCGATAACACATAATAATTATAAATAATAAATATAATATGTATATTACGGCCATTGAGGGTAAATGCCGACATCGTGAAAATTTCAGAAATGCCCAGGCAAAACCCGAAACGTCTGCGATACTTGGGCAAAACATCGTATTTTGAGTTATTTCTAGGCAAATCTATATAGTATAGTGACCAACATAATTTGGGCAAAATTATAACGTCCATCAATTTCAATTATATCACATTTCTGAGATATTTGCCTAATTTCGGGATTTGATCGTATTATATATTATATTACATATATACATTTTTTTTTTTTTTTAAACTGCCAAGGAAAGGAATTATAAAACAAAATTATAACTGTTGCTTTTTATAGAGGGACAAGGAAATTTCTCGAGATATTTTGGGGTACGTAACAGTTTTTAAACCGCTTCCCCTGATTGAGCTCCAGATACGCCACTGGGCCATTATTCCCCCAATATTAGCTCTTTTTTTATCAAAGTTAATGTTATTTTGTTTCGAAAAAAAATCATACGATCTTATATCATATTTATTCATAATAAAATAATAAAGTAAAAACAAAATTATTAAAATGGTTAATACTCGTAAATAAATAATTATTTACTTTATATATTGATTGAATTATTTTTTTTTATTATCTACTGAATAATATTGTATACTATTATTTTATTGCGATTTCTATCTCGTTTTTTTAAACAAAAAAGTATAGTAAAAGGTGTGTTTTTATGTAGTATAACTTTTCCCATTGTATACATTATGAGTGTATAGAATCAGATATATTTTTGAAATGCGCGTATAGTTTCGAATTATCTATGTAAATCGTTTACGTAACGGATCGATTATAACGGATTATCAATAATATTCGAATCATTTTCATCCGACCATTTTTTTTTTTTTTTTTTTTTTTTTTTTTGAAATGAAATACATTGTAGAAACACGATCAACATTATAATGTTTATGATTATACTCCAATGACGACGATGACAGTAAAAACTTTGATAGACAAAGATCTGTTTTTATGACTTTTCAACATGATTAACCTAATGATCAATGCAAAGAGCTATTCAGGATTATCGTCAAAATCTTTTGACCGAAATAATTTTGTAGTGCTGTAAATGTAATCGAACAATATCATATTATAGCTGTTATTTCTAGTATATGATATCAAATATAATAGGAGCCAGAAAACACGCGCAAATCTCGAGACAACGTAAAAAGATACTATAGATTTTTGAGTTTGAAGGTTAATGTGAAAAATAAATTTGGATTTATCAGGACTGAAAACTGGTAATAAACCATTATTATAACAATTCAGTTCTAAGAATTATGAAAAAATCATTGTCATAAAAAAAAAATAAATATTCGATTACTCGCATTTGCGAATTTTAGCTAAATTAACGTGAACATTTATCTGAATATTATTTAACATGAAACTACACAAAGAAAAAAGGAAATGTGTTTAAAAAAAGGAAATAATAAAAACTATATATATAATACGGCTTTTAAAAGTTTCAATGAAGAAAAAAAAATATATTTATAAAATGGTAGACTTGGATTATTTTGTGCATATTGCATATATAAGTTTGAGTATCAAAAGAAATTTTGTTTTTTTTAAACATAAATGGTTTTATCCCGACAAAACCAATATCACTGCGTCACTACGGTTCTGTGAATTTCAAATAATCTGGTCTAGTAGAAAAAAAAAACTATGGCGACAGTGATAACAAGCAAGTCAAACTTATTAAAGGCTTGCCTTATATTATTTATTATAATAAATAAGATCAATTATTTACAATTTTAATATTGTGAGGTTATATGTGTAAAAAAAAATTTAAAAAAAAAATACGCTTCAATTTAGTTTTTTCCTTTTAACCTGAATTTGTATCTGAACTGTTACATAAAAATAAGCGATTAAAATTCGGTTCACATTGAACTGAGTCCCAAACTAATTTTAAGTCTTGAATCAAATCTGTAGATAAGATATAATAAAATATGAAGTAAAGCGTGCAAATGTATTCAAAACAATGTAAAAAATACTCGGTCGTTATTTTTCTGACAACTATGTATGATATTACCATGATTATTGTATTATACAATATATGCAATGCGCGCAGTATTGTTCAATTGTACGGATGTTTGCCATTTCTATTATTTTACAACGCCCACATATCTATGCGTCGGTGGTCTATGGTAGCCGTTTAATATTAATTGTAACTTACACAACAATATAACGTAATGTATTCATTTAATTTTCGGCCCAGCGAACGTCCGTCAATCTCGCCGTACGATATAATATGTGCTTAAAACAGCTATATAACGATTAATAATTGCTCCCAAATGCTCGGTTATGGTTTTTTTTTTTTTTTTCTTAAAAAAAACATCTATCTTTTTATATATATTTATACAAAATGCCGGCATCGCATATTGCCGCCTTCGATTTTCCGGTCGGCTGATTGAGTTGCAGAAGACGGTCGTGTCGTTCCTGGCGATCCGTACTTATATATACATGTACATATATATATGTATACATGTATACGTTGACCGTTCAATAAGATTGATTGTGAGATACGCGACCAATTTGAATTGGTCGGGACACGACGAACAGTCTGGGGGAGGGGGAATGAAAAACCCTAGCTTTAAAATCCATTTTAAAATTTAAAAAAAACTCGGACATTCAATTATCTACCAATAGAGAGTACTGCTGCTGCAGTGTCCTTGACGTACCGATAATGTATTTTTCGCGCGATGTTTTGTGCACACAAAATTCGTACCGATGGAAAATGTATTTTTATATTTTTTTTTTTGTATATATATATATATATATACATGTAGGTGGATACTTATAGCACATAATATATATATATATATATATATAGAAAATAGAGATATATTCGACGAAACTGTTAAATAAATAATAAAATATTATTGTATATAGGTATACATTCGAAAGAGATTCCAGAGTGCGGGTGGAAAAGAAATTCGCAGCATCGGCAGTTTCGACTAATATAATATATACGTTAGGTAACCCACTTAATAATAATAATATAATGGCGAAAACGATAAACTTCCCGCTCGAGATCCGTGCAATTCACCACG
This sequence comes from Cinara cedri, assembly GCA_902439185.1. NCBI lineage: Eukaryota > Metazoa > Arthropoda > Insecta > Hemiptera > Aphididae > Cinara > Cinara cedri. Next base: position 400,433 of record CABPRJ010001937.1, on the reverse strand, counting down.
GTTATTTCCGGTCGAATGAACGATGATCTAAATTACAGAAAAATAAAAATATATGTATGAAAAGGTAAATAAAAATACAAATCCACAGAGCAATTAAACAGAATGCGGCGCTTTCTTTTTATTATTGTGATATATATTTGTAAGCGCGGATCGCTAAATTATAAACGGACAAAGAATATCGGGAGAACTCGACCTTTATTTCGATTCTGTGCGTGTAGCGAGGAATTATATTCAAGACATTTGTCAGCACAAACCGATTTGAACCATTGTTGTTGATCATAGCTTAATCACGAATCTGAGTCGGTTTAATCTGACGAATTGCTGAAAAAAAATAGTCGTTTTAAATTTTTGTTTTAAAAGGATTTTGTCGGCGAATTTCTTGAATGTATTGGTTATACCATAATATATTTGCTCTTTTTTTTATTCTTTTACGTTTAAACAACTTTTATGTACTGAAAATCTTGCTCTTATCATCTGCAACTTTAAAGGTGATTTTTGGTAGATATTTTGTCTAATATTGGTGCCAACAAACATTAAATTGTATCCAATAAAAAACAACTATTATAGAAAGAAACGAGTTGGGTAAGCTAACATCATACTGCGTGTGTGCTAAAATTCCGGTTTTTAAACGTATTTCAAACAACGAAATATAATCCCATATTATGCAATTTCGAAATAATTTGATAATGAGTACTACTTATGTGTGGAACTCCACTTAGAATCGTTTTTCGTTAGCAATGGTTTATGTTTGCACACAAAGAGTAATTAAATTACTCTATATATTATTCTGACCAACCCATCAGCAGTATCTGTACTTTTTTTATTAAAATTATAGTCACAAATGTTTTCTCATTTAAAAAAACCGGGTGTAAAAAAATGATAATAATAATACACTTTAGTTGAAGGACTTTGTGTAAAAATAATTATTACTACGCGTTTGCATAGTATAGACAGATAATGTCCGTTTTTGTATATCATTATATTTTCTGAATCTGAACTCAATAGAAATTATTTTTTTTTCTACCGGACAGACGACTGCTGCAGCTGACTATATACGAATAGGAAACTATACCCGGGGGAGCTTTGCGAAACGAGGCTTTGCGAAATATTCACGCTGACGGAAAAGCGGCAAAAGGCTAACAACGGCGGGCCGTTTGGACGCAAGCCAGGGACTTGAGGTCTTTTTTTTTTTTACGGACAGCGCATACAAGTTTACAGTAAGTAGATTATATTATATCGACAAAGAAAAATACGAGTTTTAAAAAAAAAAACCTGCAAATAAGGTAGAATACTCTACCTTTAATTATAGGCAACATATTACTTAAATGCTAACGAAATATGATTTTTATATGAAATTTGGTATGCATGTCTTTGAATGACGTAATTTGTTCAGTTTTCGTCAAAATCTGAATATAAAACGCATATGAAAAGAAACTAATACATTATGCTATTTTTTTACGACTAAGTTAAATTTCGTGTAAAATGTTCAAACATTTTTGATCGACTAAAACAATTATATCTACATAAAACAAAATATAAACTAAAAAAAAAACCTTGAAAATATCAAATGCCTAATAGGAATAGCTCGACGATATCTAGATTGTTTTGAATATTTGGCCAAGTATAGCAAAGGCACTTACAATATAACAGTATTGTAAACAAATTCAGGTATCTATTGTTATTTTTAACCGAATTAGATGGAAAAAAATCGGTAAATTGGAAACCTTAATTTCTGTAATCTTTCCCGTTTGTCTAATGTTTTTTCTCAGTTATACTGACGTCCTGCACCAACTAGATTCAAAATGGTACAAAAAAACCCTTTTATCAGAACAAGGTATCTGGTTGAATAAGTTGTTCACAGATACAATTTATAATAGTAATTATAAAATAATGATACCTGATAAAAAAAAAAAAAAAATCATACATCATAATAGAATATGATATAACTGCAATTTTTTACTCACTACAGCTAAAATGAAATAAATTTTTAAAGAACTGCGCTTCAGTGTACGATAATATATATTATTTATGTTGCATTATCTGAGAAAAAGTATCCATTTCGTGAAACGGAAACCATTTTAAAATATTTTACTGAGTGAGTAATTTGTATAGTTTTTTTTTTTTTCAGCGGATGTATTAAAATTTAAAATACAGCGATTAATGTTTTTATCCTTTCGCTAGTCATTATGAACACACGTTTGTATAATGTAAAGTAACATTTTATTTTACTTTTATCGCACACTCGTTGATCTTATTAATGTGCATACAATTTTAACGTTAATATAATAATAATAAATTATAATAAAATAATTTATAAATAAAGTGAATCAAAAATTGTTAAATTTTAATAGTATCCGTTTTGTGGATGTTTTCTTCTTGAAATATATAGTTTCAAAAATGAACGATTTCACCGAATGAAGACGTACAATGCTTATAGTATGAAAATCGTTCGTATTAAAAACATTCGAGTAGACACACAATTCGATTAATTGAAGACAATTTTATAGTTTAATAGTAGATACAAATAGTTAATATATGAAAACGAAAAAACCGCATAGAAAATAATAAATAGGATACATAACCCACTAAATGGAATCGTCTACTTAAAAAAAAAAAAAAAACCCCTTAATCTCTCTCATCTATCCTATTATATAGGTACACGATCAAACGGTAATATTACATTATATAATAAGAGCGATTTGCACATCAAAAACCGTTTTCGAACGTAAATCGTATCGTTAGAATACTACGCGAGTACGGGCGTAATAATGAATATAAAAAAAACTATACATTTATATATATATATATATAAGTATTTATTTCGCAGGAAATCTATTTTAATCTAATTGAAATATCAAGGGAATTCGTAATATATCTTCAGCCTCAAGTACATAATGTATAGATATGCGCCTTTATAAAATTAATATTGGAATGCAATTGTTTAAACGTTCGCAAAACGCATCTATATAGTGCGATGATGAAAATACCGATTTCATTAGAACGTAATACGGCTGCGTAAAATACGCGTAGACAGGTATACCGGTTATGTCAGGATTTTCAAAATTTCAACTGCATATTTAATATACATATAAGACACGGCTTGAATTTTAAAGACTTAATACGCTATTCGGTTAGTAAAAGTCGCGAATTATTAACGCGATTTATCGCAACGAAAATAAGAAAATTGATTTCTTTTTATTCTTATGTAAAGCAAGAGAAATTAAAATTTGTACATAACTCGATTCATAAATAAAACGTGTCGTTTTATACATAATATACTTATTTACTAATTTGATTAACAGCTTGGAAACACTGAATTCATTTTAAATACAAACTTAAATTTGATTTGAACAGACGAAGTACTTCAGATTCAGTTTTTGTTTCGATTTAGTTGTACGTTTTTATGTATTATTAGATTCTGAGTACGGTGAGGAATTAAATTGTATATAGGCTTTGTTGTGATGTGTGAGTATTCTCTCTTTGCGCAACTTTTCTCGGACAGAATACGTATCTCAGTAGGTATAGAATATACAAAAAAAGAAAACGATTATTTGAGAAAAAATACGAAAATTCTGATACTTGTTAAAGTAAACGTGGTGATTATTTTGAACCAAACTAGCTCAAACTCGGATTTAAGTGATAAAATTTAGGTTTATTATTATTTTTATTTTGAATACCTCCATAGACCTCTCCATCATAATGGGCGTCCGATTTTGTATTATGTTTGTGCCAAGGGTGTGTGTTTTTTTTTTTTTTTTTTTGAAGGGTGGTTCAAATTTCAACCCCGGTCTTTCTTAATTTTTCTGTTACAATTTCAGCATTAATCAAAAATAAGTATAAGTATATACACTTATATATATTATATGATATATTAATATATATTTTGTTCCAAGGAAGAAGGGCATAAGTCAATTTTGTATAGTTTTCGATACAGGCAAATTAAATGTTAAAACTAATGTGCAAATACACTCATTTGAAAAATGCCAACATTTATGCTATTTAGGCTAAACAAATAAATAATACGTCAATAATTGATTTATAAACACTTTATCCCCGGAACCAAATCTCACAGATATGGATAGCTATAGTTATAGAAACAAAGACAAAACGAGTTCATCGTATACTACAATAAGAGGGATTGTAAAAAACATCGATTATTGAAGGGAGAGCGAAAGGGAAGAACCGGAGAGGACGACTATCTTGTCTTGAATACATACAGAAAATAATAAAGGGCCAAGGATGCGTCTCGGATATATGTACAAATAGAAATAAAAGCGGACAATAGACGCAAGCCAATCTACGGATTAATAATTATTACAGAAAGGGATTCGGTTAGGTGTATTGTTTGACAAAAAATATTGCTAAATGAGTACGAGTACATTATTATCATTAAAAAAATACCTAATATTATTTTGTTAACGTTTGTTTTTAACGACAATAATTTATCGTATGTATACATTCATCAATACATTATTAACATATTATTTTCATTTTCACGTTTTATTTTTGACGGTTTTTACATAGAAGAACCTCGACGTGCGCTCAATACGTCAATCCGACAGCGAAAATGTTATAATAATAACATCGTTACACAAACCTACTCTACTAATCATACATAATGTTATATGATATTTTATTATGATAATAATATGCTCACGCGTCATTATACCTATACCATCACACATCAACTATATCGTATGTAACACGACCGGGAGGGTGGTGGACGGGAAGGAATATAAGTCATCAATTTTGTGCGCGTGTATATAAATATTAATAAACGCAGAATGAAACGCATCGATAATATACGTGTGTAAAACTATGATTCTCACGAATGTCAGGTACTTAGTGAATATAAAGCATTGAAGAGTATTCATTAAATATGTAGGACTGAGTCGCCACTATGGCTAATTTACGGAATTTTTTCCATTAATGGTTGATTTAATCTGTCTATAGTTAATGTTTAAAAATTAAATTTTTTTATTGTTCTACAGCCATCCTATGTTCCTTTCAATAATTGATATCAGTTAATGATTAGCAGTTAATTAATTAAAGCAGACGAATACAACAATAATAATATATGCAAAGAACAAAATTTCACTATAAACGAATAAAATAAAATTGAGCGGCCATACTAGAGCCATAGGTGGTGACTCAATCAACCTTAACTAAATAGAAAAACGATTATGGTAAACCAATTTCCAAAAATGTTTTAGATTCCGGACTTCCGCTGGATAGCTATTAGTCTTTTAGAATAATGTCGAGTGTTCGGTGATTTTTTTTTTCCACACATGTGTTCCCGTAAAAAACTTTTCGGGTCTGACGCGAACACGTTCGAAAAGTTTCGCATGATGGTGGCCCGTAGTATAGGTAATTTAACTAGCTGCTAAAATATAGGTATATACATTAAATATATTAATATAGACACTTTGTGGAGTAATTTTTGAATTTTCTGGTTTAATGTACTAAAAACCTTGGAAAAAACTTAATAAACACAGCGGGCGTAATATACATATAACGGGTGTTAACACTTTGAGTTCTGAATACGATTTGACGGTGGTGGTACCAAAATAGGTAAATTTTTTTTAAATTTCATGTTAGAATTGTTTTTAAATTTAAAACGATTTTAAGTTCGGAATTGCAAAAAAAAAATAAATAAATAAATGAATAAAAAAATACCCTAAAGTTTATAACTGAGTTCTTCTTGATGTTCCCGAAATGCCCGGCTTTCCCAACAAGTACTTTCTATAAATGTTTAATTATCTTGTCGTGTGTTTTCACGTGAAACTTTTCAATTAAACGTTTACAAATAAACAAAAATTCCTCATCTCTTTGCATAACAAATTAAAAATGTGTTTATATTAATTTCGTATGGCTGTAGAACAATGATATAATAGGCTCGTGAGAGCCTTTAAATTATATATACTCAAACGAGCATTAAAACAAATGCGACGGCATGTTGTAAAAAATTATAAAATTCGTCTTCTGTTAATTTACGACTAAATTTAAAAATGTACATACTAATTGGCCCGGCATTGCTTTGCTATTGCTAGGTAATAATCGAATACGCTATCTATCTGTGGAATTTTAAGTTTAGGTTGTCATTTGAATTTCAAAAGTTGCCCCCTCCCAAAAAAGGAGTCTAAACATTTTAAACCCACATGTAATTTTTTATCATACTATTTAATACAAATGTTTCGTTATACAATATTCTCTATTTTGTATATTTATCGGAAAAAAATGGTTGTAATATAAAATTTTGTACACTCTGTATATATAAGTGTATAAAATGCATAGTGTTTAGAAAAATCAAAAATAATAAATAATTCCTATTATAAATGACAATTATAATAAAAAAAATTCGAGAAGAGAATTGTATGCTGTACTATTAGGTTATTTCGATAAATTATACTCGCGTTAAGACACCTTGTACACGGAAATTACTTTAGGTGGTTGATGTTGCAATAGAAAATCCTCAGGTATATACTATACTATATGTGTATATGTATTATTATACTTGTAATTTCGTCGAACAAAGTTAAAGCACTGTAAAATCTTGAATTTATAATTAATTACATGGAATAACGTATAGGTACGATGTTGTAAGATGTTTGCCTTAAGGAACAACAAGTAATAATTAATGCGTTTTCACAAGGTATAGGTATCCATTAAAACGTCTTTTCATATTTATAGATGTACCTACACTGCCATCATCAAAAGTTCGATAAATGTGTATTACGACTTGAAAATTCCGCAGGTCAACATATTACGTATTATATATTATATAATAATTATCCACTTGAAACTGTTCTATATAATCAAACCGTTTCGTCATCTAGTCACAGACATAAATGTTAATATGGATAAACTATCTAGTTGTTATAGGCGTTATTCTCGAATGAGTTTTCAGGTTTTTTCTTCCACAACAAAATAAAATACATAATTTTGTTATTATTATTATTTTTTTAATATTTCGACATACTACTTGATTGTATTATTTACAGAATATTTCTTTATTGTGATATATGCACGTTTTACTTATTATCATTTTTCTTATTCGGCAGGAAATTTACTGATAAAAAAGGCCTAAAATACCGCGCCTTAAACGTTTCTTTTGGGACGCCACGGCTTTAAATATAAAAATACGATAGTAACATAATATCCGTATCTTTACTATCTATGCATCTCGGGTAAACGTGTTAACCTCGATGGTTATCGGCAGCTATCACGGATCGTTATCACGCAGAAATTTGTTCGACATTTGCGCGAATTTTAGAAAGAATTTTCAGTCCGCGCCTGCATCGGCACTCCACTTTCTCTCCTTGCAGACTTAGCCTTGTTGATCGGACAGAGTTCCTGCTCTACCCTGAGCGGAGTGAGTAGTGCTCGTTTTAATTATTTCAAAAACTGGACAGAGATTATTGCGTTCGGATATAACAATAAATCTGCCGAGTTCAGGATTAAAATTTATAAGGTATAGGGTACCCAACCACTCGTTTCGAACGACTATTCTTCCGGTTGTATTTCATTTTTTTCATTTTTTCGTAATTCCCCGTGCACCACATTGGGATATACATTTTTACCGTTCTATTGTATTACTTACCGTATACATGCGAATTAATTTTTGAGTATAATGTTTGCCCTTACATCTACCTCCAGAAAAAAAAAATTAAAACTAGATAATTAATTTAATCAATAAAATAATTATATTTTAAATTTTTAATCGAATGATTAGTTATTATTTCGCTAAAATACGCGAAAAAAGTTCTACGCGTTTAAACACCTAATTCAAATTTGTATCATGAATAACACTATGAAAACATCCTCAATAATGCTGATATGGATTTGGATTCGGTTGTTAGTGTATTTTTAATATCTGTAGGTACAATAATTGTTGATGAGGAAGTTTTATGGATAACATTAAAAATTGTGTTATTATCTTCTACTGGCATTCATGTGTGTACATTGTCCTTACTCTCTTAGTTTTCCACCATGATTACACTGTTTGCCATAGGCTGTCTCTATCTCGAAATACTTATCTCCTATTATCAATTCCTAGACTTCTCAAGTTAATTTTTTTATATTTAAAGCCACGTCCCAAGATGTTGTGTTTACGGTTAAGATGATATAATACGTTCAATATAATATGATTTTATAATTTATTTAAAAGAAAGAAACTTACAATTTCATTACATTAAACCATTTTTTTTTTTTCAAGTCTTCTTCTTTAAAGTTTCCATTCAATTGCAGCACTATCTGTTTCATTTTCATTTTTTCTGTATTACGTAACCCAACTTCTATATTCTTTGTTTCTTAATAATACAGTTTATCCTAGTTACTATATTTTTATTATTATTTTTTTTTTTAAATTAGTAGTGAAATTTACTAGATATTTGTTTGCCCCGAGAACAGAATACGTCTCGGGTGAATTGGCTTGAACCAGGTTTACCTGACATAAAAGGCAGCCGTTGTTGATGCCGGTCTGTTATTCACAGTTTTTTTTATTTACATGGAAGAAAAACACGCAAAGCGTTCATTAATTTGACACGTCGTCGTCGTCTTGGCCTCGCCCAATGCCCGAATGATCTTGTGGAACATTAAATTTAACATTTACTACATTTAATTTATTGCGGGCAAGGTCATTTGCGGGTACAGAATACATTCTATAATAAATGACATTAAAAATTTAAATAATTATAATCGCCACTAACTTGGGATACTGAACGATAACGAAGCGCGGGACACATAAATCTAAACTATAATATATATATATATATATATTATTTCTTCGTTGCAAAAATAAATAAAATAAGGTACCTACCTATATGCGGGATTTCGATAATATTTCTAAGATAATACCTGTGTTTGACACTATAATATAAAACGAGTTTTTTTTACGGATGTTAACAATGTTTGTTTTTGACACAATTTACTCTTACCGAAACTACTATTATGCATATTTTATCCAAAAAATACGTCTATTTTATACCACAATATATTTGTTACAGTTAAAATGGTAGGAATAAGACACCCTAATTTTTTCCCCAAATAGTTATTTTTCTTAATACCAGATTTCCCAAAAGTTTATTTTCAATAAATTAAATTTCTCGGTACCATATTTCTCATTAGTTTATTTTCAATATTTCTCGACATAAAATATGATTATTTGCAAACATATTACCGTATGTATATACAAACTATATACCGTGCCAGTTTCCTTCGAGTATATTTATGTCCGTGTAATTCGTCGTGTATTATAACACTATTATCGAAATTCGTGTTAATTTTATGATTGTCCACTGATAAAATAGTGTTAATAATAGTTTATATGATTAAAATAGCAACTGACCGCCCGCTACTACAATAAGTTACCTCCCGGAGAGGTGTACATTTCTATGATAGTTTTGTAAACAAATATTGGAAATTTTTTTTTTGAAAAAACGGTATTGGGAATACTAAATTTTGTGAAAATTAAAATAGAAAAAAACGGACTATAAACAAATACCTACTAAAAAAATATATTAAAAATAATTTGTTAATAACTATACATAGAAACACGGTGTCAAATTATATTCCAACGACGTTTCCAATAATATTTTCTTTGACACATGCGACAAACACATTGTAATAGTATATTTTGAAGATACATTATATTTTTCAAATCCAGATTTGCAGAAGTTCGAATATTCGGATTTTAGGAATCCAAAATCCAAAAATATCAACATTATAGTATGAAATATGAACTATCGATAGATAAATAATTATTGTTTATAATAATACTTATTATAATTGGTAATATTTGTATTTACGATAATGTAAAATCATGAAATCGTTACGCCATAAATATTTTTCCGTTTATCCCTTTAATTTCCCGATTCTTTTGCTCTGTTTTTACCAATAATTATGAAAACCTGCCTGGAAAATCTAGAAAAATGACTTCCTTAAAATACCAAATAGATAATTTTCGGAATTTGAAATACAAAATCTAAAATCTGGATTTTCGGATTTTAAGATAATCAGGATTTATATCGTATCACTAGTAAATACCTACAGTTTAATTTCGAATATTCGGCAAAATTAAATAGGATTTAAATGCGCTTAATCCAATTAGTCCAGTATCGAAATGAATTTCTGTATCTATGTATATGTATAATAATAATAAAAAAAAAAAAAAAAATAAAAAAAAAACACACTTTCAACGTAAACCAGCAAACCAGCAATCACTTAACAGGAAAAAATCCCCACGAATTTGTGTGTACACTATTTTTTATAGACGAATCCCGGGCAGTTTTGCTGAAAATTGATACGGATCTCGTATAACCGTGCACTGTTTACTCAGGCAAAATCGAACACCATGATGGAATTCTAGTATAAGGATACCGTTGATAATATAATCAGATAATAACGTTTACAATGTAATATGGGTTAACGTTCCTTTTTTCGGAATTGTTTTTTTTTTCTTTCTTTCACTTACCCAGTCGTATATTGTATACAAGTATTTAGTGTTACAATAAATAAAAAAATAAACAAATAACATAAAACGCTTTATGAAAATTTAAAGAGTGTACGTCATGTAACTTAATTACACGGATACAGAAGATAATTAAGATAATATAAAGAAACGGGTAAAATTTCGTACGTGTTCAACCACATTTAAAAATTTCATTTCTTTTTTTTCCAATAGTCAGTAGGTATGCAATAAGTATGAATTCCTATGAATATTCACGAAATTTGTAAATCATTTTTAATTTTTAACTGTAATAAATCAATATTTAAATTAAAGGAACTGGATTCTGCACCTCATCAGCTCAGCCTTCCTCACTCCCATCAATATCGGTAAAATTAAAAATACAACGACGTCAAAACTTAATTTTGTATGATAAATCTCGTAGTATTTCTTTATCTTTCCTGGTAAAAAATGTACAAGTTTCGTGATTGACCTTAAACAAATTCGTACTGTAATAATCGTATAGTAAATATCGAAATGAAAAAAAAAATTCGTGACAATTTCTCAACGGAAGAAAAGTCGGTGATACGTACATACGTTTTGAAATCGACGGTGACGAGGTGACGGCTTTTTTGTAAATAATTTTTCTGAACGTCCACACACGCTTTGGAAAACTATCGAAAAGTTACTAAAGTACCACCATCTGCGGCAGCGGTCAATTATCTCCCTTTTAACGGAACGCACGAAACTTTTCGAAAATTTTACCGTCATCAAAAAAAAAAAAAAACAAGTTCCGAAAACAGAAAAGAAAAAAAGGAAGAGCACACGCATCATTGTGCGAAACTAATATAGCGGCTTCCTCAGGCCCCCACGTGTAGTTTTTTGAATCAAGAACATAATTTTAATACCATAAAAGTAAAGAAAAAGTGTAGTTACCGCGCCGTTAAAACGCGAAGTTCGCCCGTCGTCGGAATTTTTTAAAAACTACAAGGACAATATTATTATAATAATATCATGCATCCCTGCGACTTATTATTTGAGTATACAAGAAAATCCTTTTCTAAACTTTAACACAAGCCGCGCGCACACATTAGGTTCTAAATGAAACAAGTCCTGAACTTATACGGCGAATGTATATATAGTGTATTGCCGGAATAGAAACAAGCCGAACGAGTTAATTATAATAACAATAATAATAATAATAATATGACGTCGGAGTTTTGAGTTTATTATTTTCTTCTGTGTAGCGAATATAATTTACTCCGTCATTCCGCCAGAGGTGATAAAGTGTACGTACCTATCTGCAGGCGCCTAGCTGCAGAAGACTCGGCGTCTCACGCAACTATTAAACTTTTGTCGAATATAAACATTCTTGAAACGTAATATTTTCTAATACAGAAAGCCAAACGAAATGTCCAGTAATTTAAAGTCATTTACCTGTGAAAAAAATAAAACCAGACCCGTTTCGCACGGTGGACAGTCCACTGCTACTTGGTGAGAAATCGCGAAGACGTCAAAAAACTAGCATGAGCGCGAAACGATAAACTTTAAATAATTCGATCGTGTTTATTTTTGCCCGGCAGCCTTAATAGGCAATACTCGGATATCAACGAAAAATAAAACCGATGTACCGTGATTTTGTGGTCAGTTTATTTTTAATGTATAGAAAAATAGTCGGTAATGTAGGAAAAACAATTTTGTATACAGTAACGCCTCGATAAAACTAATGGCTTGTTCGCTATACTTTCGGAATCTGAAAAATTAATAAGTCAGACTGAGCTAATTTTACACGTACGTCCATTTTATATTTATTACATAACATAAGTATACCTATACGTAAACGATCAAATGACTATTTGTAGAAAATTACATTTGACACCCGTCTAGTGTAAATAACCGACTGTCTGGGTCAGTATTATTATTGCTTTAAATGTTTGTTTTGACGTTAGTCCGAGTTTATTGAACTAATCATTACTTATAATTATTCATATTCAAATAAATCTATCCGTACCAGCAAGTAGCGTCACACCCAGACATTTTAAATGCCGGTAGCGGATGGCCAAACATATAGTAAACACGAAAAGAAAAACGCGAGTAGAATAAGAGCCGATATTGTTGCCACTGTTCCAGGCGAGATATTGGCAAAAAACATAAAGTATTTAATTTAAAATATTACACGCAACGATAAATTATTGCTAACAAAATTCGATTCTGAGCGAAGTTCAGTTAAAACTGTTTTGAAATGGTAGCATAACACATAACCATAATTCATTTAAGATTGAAAAGAAAACTAATTTTTAAAACTTAAGTCTTACAACGGTAACATGCAGTGATAGTGACGAGGAATGAAACGGAGAACTTCACAGAAAAAACGTTTATTATCACACATTTGTTTGACATGGGCAACTTCGGACAGGCCAGTTAGTTTGAAATAGTAACAAATTAAAAAACAAAACGTCTTAGAAATCGAAGTAGTAACCACGTTAAGTAGTAACCACGTTGTTTCAACTTATTATAATAATATGATTGATTGTTTTTGGTAAACAATTGAGAACATAATGTTGAAGTTGGAACGTTTTTCTTTTTCTTTTCGGATTTGTTGTTATATTCACTACAATCAAATAAAGGTCCTCACATGCCATAGCTGTGCTGATGTTTAACTAATCAAAATTATAATTTTGTGTCTTATTGAAATTATGAGCTTTGTTTAAAATCAATATTCTAAAACTACATTAAGCTCGTACCGTGAATAATATTACGTTTTGAAGTACCATACGAGTTGGTTCGTTTTGGATAAATTCACGAATGAAGTTCAATTTGTAGTGTTTTAATGGCTCGATTATTAAAATAATACGGGCGATATTATATACTTTGGAATAATTTTTAGATAGTACATTTTGACGAATTTTCAGTTATGTATAGTGCGTTTTGGCGTACTTGATGTTTTTTTCAAATAGATAGTTCAATGGAAATTAGTACACTTGCACCTGATTTAATACATTAAATCGATCTATAATCGTCGGTTTTATACGATTCGATGTATAACTGATTTTTCGATTTTCTTGATAGTACACTTTGGAATGTCACCACTCAATCGGAAAACTATAATTATTAATTTTCGCCCCGCTCCATACGTTTTACCATTTGAAATAATATCGTATACCTGCGATTATTCGATCGAATTTTAAATCATCGTACGCGCGGTTTACTGACTTTCGGTCTTTTCTATTTATTTGTTTCTGCGCGAAACCTATATTTTTATACGCAGCTGGGAAATGCCGGCGTTTCCGAAATGTTCGCACGAGAGACAAATAATATGTATGTATATATTATTATATATAAGTTTTAAAATATTATATCGGAAAACGAAATAAGCGAAAACAACGCGCACGCCGGGAAATGTCAACACATACAAAACTGATGGTTTAAAAGCATTTCAAAAGCAAATCCTATAATTCGATTTACCGAATATGGAATATTTTCTTTATATGGTATTTATTCAAATCAAAATCAACGCGAATCTCGCGACGAAAACTTAAATATTATTATTATTATATCGTGTGCGCAACCCGCTCGTTGCGCGGCGACGTTTCGCGTCAATCGTTTGGTACGTTTTGAAAACAATACGAATCATATTTATGGTGATAATAATATTGTTATTTACCGCCGAGAACCATTGTGCTGTCTCCGTCGTCGTACAATCACGCGAAATGGGAAATTTTCGTTGAACAGGAACAACTCGCTGTGCAACGAGAATATTGACCTACATTATCGAACTTAAAGATAAAACATTTTTCGTGTCGCGTAGGGAGTTTGTTTTTTCGCAATTTTATTTTCCGACCGAAATACGCGCGAGTGCGTGTGATATCACGGTATAACGTTGCTTGTGTCTCGCTTGAAAATTTAAATTACATGGAAAGAAAACGAGGACACGGCACTGATAATACCTTTAAGTTTGTCATAACATATCGGTCCGAGCTGAACTAAAAAAATTTGCGCGGTTGTATGACCAGAGACGGTGCATGCGGGTCCTTTTAATAAATTTTAAACGCCGCGCCGTGTCGGTATTAGAATGACGAAACAATTTCTAAAATTCACGATGGAATTAAATAATATATTTTTCAAATACGTATAATTTACAAAAAAATACGTCTCCACTGTTGTTTACCCAGGCATCGATGGTTGTTTTCAACGATCGATAGTACGTTTAAAATAGCAAAAAAAAACTCATGAACTTTTTTTTTAGCAGTCGTAAATATTTTATACAACCTATTGATCCGGGTAGAAAAAAAACCGCGGATTATGAGTTAATCAATAGGTTTACGGAGGAACAATGTTATAAAAAAAAAAATCTTCTCCGTATATATTGCGCGTATTTTATAATAACGATACAGCCATAAACGTCTATACTACTAAATGATACCGAAGTTCTATTGTAATCTATGAATGATATTAACGTGGAATGAATGATTGAAAATAGAAACGTAATTATACATTCTGAACGAAAAGCGAAGAATATTGCATTAGTTTTACTAGGTAAATCAATTGTATACCAGGCGCGTAGACAGAAATTTCCAAAGGGGGGGGGATGTTAAAAAAAGTAACAAACCATATTAAGTGAAAAAAGACAGACATATACTTACCTATACTTATGGGTGGGACACTATTATAGATGAGAAGTTAAGAATGTAAAATATAGAGGGAAATTGAATGTACATCTGTACGTAACGATGAATCGTTACTAACGAAAAACCATTCTCAGCGCAGTACTCAGTTGAAAGTCCGTAAAATTTATGATTTTCGTCAAAATTTGATATTAAAATTCTTATAAAATTCAACATTGTTTAGTAATTTACATAATAATGTATAGTACACCACCAACACCGTACTCCTACGCTACGCCCCTGTTGTAAACATAATTCGTTGCTTCCGGGGAAAAAAATACTTAAATCAATTTCATATAGTTATAAAAGCATAATATAAATACAAGCAAATTCAATTTTTTAAATACATAGGTGTGTACTCAGAGTTAAAATAATTTTAAACCATTGGATTTTAAATTGTATGTTTTTTTATTTTAGGATTTCGGACTTGAAATTTCAAAATCCTCTTATAAATAGCTTAATGTTGGACGGGCCATTGTTGAAAGCGGGAATAGTTTTGAATGAACGATAAGTCGTCGAAATCACACAAACCAATTCTGAGCTGAGCTCGGGAGTCCGGTAAGCATGGCTAAATAATTGGCTATGTAAATATATCTATAGATATGATAGCCACTCTGCCAGATGTGCAGTTTTCATTCCGTGAAATTGTTAAGGTACGGCACGAACAAATCGGAACACTATAACCAATCTAAAAAGTATTGCAGAGACAAAAAGAAGGGACCTAGAGGATGAACCGTAGTCGAAAATATTGAAAAAAAAAAAAAATCACATTTGTCGAATGTTAATAATATTATATAGAACGGCGTAGGCGTAGTTTTCGAAAATCCCGAGACGACAATAATAACTTAGTATACGTAATATTTTCGTTTAGCGAACAAAAAAAAAAAAATTATTATTCGATCCTTTGAATAAATAATACGACATTTCCTCCATTTTTTTTTCTTCTTCGAGAACGCGTTCAAATCCGGTTCCTCCGATCGCGCTATTGTCCTGTGCATTCAGCGTACATTAAATGTAATATAATAATAACGACGATCGATCGCCCGAGAAACAGCTCTTCGCCCTTATTCTTTGTAATCCCGTTGCAGTTGATGCTTTATTTTATAGAACTCACTATTCATAGTACTATACGCATTTCGAATAAATCGCGGCGGTTTTTTTTTTTCGTTCGTCGAGACGAGTATTACGTACACACACAATATATATATATATATATACATATACATAAGTAATATTTTTACTATTCTTATATCGATGCAGTCAATATACGGTACGCGTATAAAGGTCATAGGCTAACATTATTATCGGCCGTATCCGTTTCGTACCAACGCGATGAAACGCGCGTGTGCGTCGAATTTAAAACTATACGGCTAGCAGCTTTTCCCCTACCGTCGAACGGTTTACACGAAAATGCGCGAGGCCGGACACTATCACCAGATATAGACGATAGTTGAAAATGACTTTTATCAGTAACGATAAACTTGACTACATTACCGTATAGTTACACCGACCGAGTCATTTACTACGGATTAATATTTTCCATAAAATCGCTATAACACAATGACGTTATGGATTCAACGAAATAAAACTATACTTACGGAAAAGTCACCGAAAACTAAAAAAGAAAAAAGCGCCCGTATAATGAGAACTGCATGATAAACTGAAAAAAAAAACCGTTCGAGTTCCGTTCAAAAACTCAATTCAAGTTAACTCTGAGTACGCAAGTAAACTCTGGTATCGTTCGAGATATCAGAGTTAACTCTACGCTGCCATTCGAGAACGCAGAGTCGATAACTCCGAGTCAACTCGAACGACCCTAGATAAATAGGTAGATTACTTTAACTCCACTGATAATAATGTTTATCTTATGATGATACAACTAAAATCATGATATTGTGGTAATCTATACAGTATACATTATGATTACATTACCATTTGAAATTTTGAACTAAAATAACTATAATAACCTAAATTTTCTCGTGTATATTTTTCTTATTAATTCATTGTTATAAATAGGTCTGTACACTGGTGAGATATCTTACACAAATTTAATGATATAGTTTTATAGGAATTAATAATAATTTTTAAATACCTCCTGCAGTCCTACCGTTATTTTTAATATAATGTCAAATGTTTAAATATTTGTATTTTGAAATTTAAAATTTAAATATTCATTGATTTAATAACTTGTTGTGACTTATCATTTGTCAATACAAAAATATTGATAAGAGTATATCGTTCGGCTATTCAGAACAATCTCATTCGGAGTCATTTGTAGAGTAGACTCGATTAGACATATAAGTAAACTTTACTCGAGTAAACTTCAACAACGAGTTTTCAAACGCACCCCAAGAGGTACATATTGATTATCATCCGATTCTATTGCATCCATAGTCCGTCATAATATCACATGTTCAATAAAATTATGTAAAAACATCGTGTTTATCATTTGGTTTTTAAATCTTTAGTAGTGTTGTTGCAATAATTTGATGTAAATGATAACAAAGAGGTGGTCACTGGAAGCTCTTACTATATAATCGATATCTATAGCAGCAGCGTTTAGGGGTGGACGCTGAATATTACAGTTGTATCGTTTATTTGTGTTGTACAATCGATGATAACATAAAAAAAAAAAAAAAATCGATTATTAATGTCAATGGGATATTAAGTACGTGCGTATATAAAATGGAAAAAAGATGTTTAAAATAGTATACATAAGTTTTCAAAAATACCCGTAATATTGTATTCGAACACTGACGGTTTTTTTTTCTTTTTTTTTTTTGTGAAGTAGGTAACCTACCCGATTACTTACCTATTTTAAACGCATTTTAAAACGATATTTATGTATTTGTACGCGAAATATAATATATAATATATAGGTTTAAAGAGTAGGGTATCTTTTACGAGTCACACCTGTCTGAAAAATGAAAAAAAAAATAAACAATAATAATAATATGTCATACAATAAACCGCACTTGACAACCGCGCGTTTGTCCCGGTGGGTCACGCGTAAAACTTTTCTAGAGAAAAACGGTGGCGGGGTAAAAAAAAAAATAGACCGAAAAACACGAAAAAAAAAGAGAGAAAGTACGTATATATATATAGATATATATATATAAAGCCATCGTATTATTAAAAACATAAAAAAAAAAACGCCACCATCGTTTACCAGAGCGAGTTTTGTCATCGCCGTACCTATATAAACTGGATGTGTTATTTTGTCGTTGTTTTCATACCATCGCCGTGTCGTCCTTTTTTTAGGCCCATTGTCATGTAAACTTCCCGCATCCGGTACACTACTTTTGCAGCTATATATATACATATACACACATACGTATATAATAATATAATAATCTAGCTAGAAATGTTCACTTTCGTTTCGGTCGCGAGTGTGCACGGCGAGCGGGAATATTCGCACGTATAATTATTTATTGCACAGTAAAATGGCGACAAAAAATTCGAAACAACAACGGCATCGTATACATGTACTTGTACGCGACGATGATGCGAACGAGGTGTTTTTTTCGCCCGTAAATGTTGTAACAACACGTCATCGCGATTTTCCCGTTTTTTTTTTCACGCTTACACGTGCGATAGAGAAATTCCGAGAATTCCGAGAGAACAGCGTTGTTATTGGCCTTTGAAGTAGCATCGGCATTATAATATTATATGCGTGCAAATTCACAACTAACTGAGCCTCGTAACTGCGGACGGCCCGGACGCGCGTTTATAAACCGCACCTAGCTATATAGTTCGGCCGGAGCGTCGCGGTTATCTAGCCGACTAATTAAGGCGTTTTAAGGGTTTACACCACTCCGGAGGACACTCGATCCGTCCTCGGAGCCGTATCGGGTTCGGGCCGATGGGCGTGTTATTGAATCAACAGGCGATATGCGACGAAAAACTCCGAAAACCGACTCGGTTATATACGTTTCGACTCGGACCGAACTCGCGGATTAGGTCTGTAAATACGCGGCCGGGAGACTATAAAATATTTTATCCATTCGATTCGTTGGCCGACGGAATGATAATCCGTATACTTCAAAGGGATGTTCATACATCGCGCTGTACTTATTATTTTATATTATAATCATTGAACACCTATAATATATTCAATTATTTCGTTTGAATTCGGCGCGATATTTAACTATTCAAATTCGAAATTTATGGATTTTACCAATAAGTTATAATAACAGAATCGACGACTGCCCGATGAGTTTTTTGGAAGAGTCGCGGAATTATTCACGCTGCAGCAGTAAACACGAATAGACTTTTTTACTGTACGTTCATATATTTTTCTCTTCGAATATTTTTTACAAACTTTGTGAACAACGTGTCATATCGTAATCCGCAGCAAACTCGACGAATTTAATATCGAGTTATATTGATGGAAAATAGAACTATAATTATTTTATTTAATACTCCTTTCTGTCCGTAAACGACTTTTCTAAATTTTGCTTCAATCGTCGACTTTAGAGGCGATTTCTGGGTGGTCAAATGTCTCGTGGTCAGCGGCGGTTTTCCTTGCTATATCACATTAATAATCGGGGAAAATGTTGATTTCATTATTATTGATTTCTAGGTCGTATTTGGACAACAAAGGGACTACAACACACATTTTAAATAATATACTCGTTACGTACTCAGGTACTAGTTAAAAAAAAAAGCGCCTCGAAAAACACCTATCTTTGTTTTCAATTCCTCTTTTTATCAGTAATTACTCCTTTACACTCCTGCGATTTTGATAAAACTCCTTTGATTGATTAATTCTCAGTATTATTATTTTCTTTTAATGCATATAAAATGTCATAGATAAATATTTATCGTATCTTTTCCCTTTGAAACGCGCCTTCCGTTTCACTCGGGCATACAATTTTCAGAACCGTGTTTCATTTAATATGTTGTTGAACAAAAACACTAATAAAAACTGGTATTCGTATATACCATATAATACAATTTTAAATCCGATAGAATAATTCGTAAAAAAACGTATCGACATATTTGATACGATTAATAATTGTAGTGTCGATAAATGGTGTAACTAAATAAAAAAAAAAGACAGCTGAAACTGGGGACGAGTGTGGCTTCAGTGGTAGGTGGGAAGTTAAAAAAGTAGGATAAAAACAGGAATTTGATGTATATCTTTAAACAGTACACCATTTCTAACGAAAAAATGATTCTGAGCGAAGTTCATCTCGAATATTAATGAGAATTTCAAAAACTGATATCTTTAAAAAACCACCCAAAAAATATTTCTTTTTAGAAAAGGTGCTATACTTGATAACCGGAGTATGCTTTCTGGTAGAGTGTTTAAAAAAAAAAAATTAATAATAATAAATAAACATTTTTGTAAAACCAATTCAATCTTCGTTCCACTCAGAATCTAAAAAAATAATGTTCGTTTTAACTACAATAACGATTGTTTAAAAAAAATAAAAGATTAAGATAATAACAAAAAGTAAATAAAAACAGTTGCCAATGACAATCTTCTTTTTAAAATTTCAAAATCTTCTTAAACCTAAATAATCAGGTTTTTCTCATTATCTTCAATATTAATGATAATTTTAATAAAATGATCTGCCTAAAGTACTAACTAGAGCTAAAATTCAACAATGAAGGACTGAAGGTCTAAAAGGTTAAAGATTTCATGTTTTGATTGGAGCAAGATTTCTCGGAAATAAGTTTTTAACAGACAAATAAAAGACACATTATTCTAAAACCAATAGATATCTAGTTCAAACTTTATGTACACAAAACATGTAGAAACTGTGAAAATTCAAACAGACCTTTATAAAGGAAAAATCAGTTTGTTCAAAGAATAAAGGGTAGAATAATAGAAGAGTGCTCGAAATATGTTTTGTATTTTTATCGAAGTTTTTCGAAATTTAAAAAAAAAAAAAAAAAAAATGTGTGTTCCGCTGGTGTTGGTAGGAAATCGGAAAGCTAGGATACACAGAGTACCTAATTTAGTTAATATAATACCTGTGCGTTATACATAGATTTACATATTTGCTAACGAAAAATAATTCCGAGCAATGTTCGTTTACGAAATTACTTAATTTGTATGTTTCTCGTTAACATTTATGTCGGGTAATTTAAAAAAAAACTACGAAAAAAATCAAAAAATAAATAAAACCAATCATGTGAACATGCAACTAGGTAAAATTGTCTCCCGTAAATACTGTCCTGATTTTGATAATCGGTGTAATATTTTTTAGTAAAAAGTTAATTAAAGATAGGGAAAAAACACCCATCATAGAAAAACTCCTCGCTTAGCAAATCAAGCCAATAATTGTAGTTTAAAATATCATATATGTCCAATATTTTTAATTGATAACGATACATAATAAAAATCATTGTAAAACGAACTACGGTATACCTCCTCGCAGGAGTGGAGTGGAAATCAAATTAAGGTCCTTGAAATTTATCTAAGCCACCCGATAAAATACGTACCTATATACCAAACATAGTTTGCATCACATTTTAGTTTAAATTAGTGACGAAGCCAGGATTTTGAATCGAGGGGGGCTAAATACGTTTTTACTTGAAACATGGGCGAATATAAGAGAGGGTTCTCTCTCTTTTCGACTCTCCAAAAAATTTAGAAAAGTGGTTTCATCAATATAAATTTAAATTTAATAATTTAAACGGAAATATATTTCAAAAAAAAAAAAAAAATGAATAGGTATTGAAATAAGAATACTTTATATATGTGTCGTGGAATAACTTTAACTTATACTAAGTTGTTAAATAATACGAGGAATTAAAAAAATATGTACACATATCAGGCCGACAGGACCTTAATTCAATCCAGGCTACCTGGAAAATTTTAATTTTCAGACCGGCAATTCCGCCCCTATGGCTTCTCAATCCACTGAGAATATCGTCCGAAACCAAGTTGGAAATTATAGTTTTAATGCATATTTTTTCTTTGGCGATTTTGCTTCCGTATAAAAGACTAGAAAATGAGTTCTAACAAATTGTCATTAATTGTTTTTTATATATCTTTTAATTTCATAGTTACGGTTTTATGTAAATAAATAATTTTTCATAAAATATGAATCAACTTTGTGTGTTTTTTTACGACGGTACAGTTTAATTATGAACGCTTGCGAAACTATACGGAATTTTTATCAAATATCTCAAGGGCATTGAGGAAAAAAAGAGAAAACAAGCGCCCTTTTTAAAATAGAAATAATATATTATTTTATTTTCTTGCTGAGATATTAAAAAATTCGTCATTCGTAACCAACTGCGGGTATTTAAGGGATGGCCGTACTTTCAAAGATGTAATATTTCACCTAATATAGAAACTTGGGATATAAATGAAATGTTCGTTTATGAAAACACGCCAATATTCATTTTTACCACAGTGTAGTTTTTTTTCTTTTATAGGATTTTAATCGTACAAAAATAGCGTTTATAATTACAATACTGTAATCTTCATAAAAAACCAAACAAAAACCCGCAAAATACATACTTCGCACAACGTATACCGTTGTATAGGCCGTAAGTTGAAAAGATAAACCGAATAAAATATGGAATATGGTTACAGTTAAAAAAAAACATTCTGGATGGATCTTCGCAAACTGGTATGGTTATACAGGTGTTTTTTTTTTCCAGCCTATGTGGCCGAGGTATTTAACCCGAAAATCAACAACAATAAAATCGAATGTAATAGTTTTTTTTTTTTTTAATTTGTTTGAAAAACTATTGAGGGTCTGGAAAGACCGTTCAAGTTAAGTACCAGTACGTGGACATTTTCGCGAATTTTAAGTTAGGTACGCCGTTAACAAATTGGAGCATGTTTTGACTAACCAAAAAAGTTTTAATCGAGAATTTTCTTCAATCTGCAGAATAACGGACTGTAAGGTACTAAAAACAAAAACTGATAACGTGACAAAGAAAATAAACGTAATTTAGGATCATTTTCTTTATAAGCTCTGCTAACGCTGACTTAGCAGAGTTCCGAAAATAGTTCACTAAGACAGCGCTGGGGTTCATAAAAGAAAAATAACCCGCACGCTTCACATCACCAGTTGATTTTTATGAAAAGTCTATCACGCTTGTCCCGCCGTTCGTTTCCAGTTATGTATATATGTAAGGCCCGTGCCGTGCTCAGAATAATAAATAGACATGGGTTTCTTACATGAAACAATATTTTTTGGAAATTAGGAAAACTGTGTTAACAACGAAATAATGTTATTTAAGCACGTAACTATGGAGGCTGTATGAGACCCCCTCCAATTCTTACGATAAAAAAAACAACCGACAACGAAAAAAAATACGGACATACTTCGCACGTGGGTAGACCACTGTTGTAGGTGAGAAGTTGGAAAGGTAGTACAGAAGAAATTTAATGTACATTAGTACGCAACGATTACCATTGCTAACGAAAAAAAGATTCTGAGCGGAGTTCAGTTGAAAGTATGTCAACAATATATAGGTACGTCATAATTAGGGTAAAATAATTACATATTTATTTATTTATTTATTTATTTTAGTTTTAAACGGCCCAAACATATGTATTTAATATTTCCTTTATTAATATTTGTTTCACATTGTACCGATTTTCCCCTTTTTTCCCATTGATTGAAAAACCTTCTGAGAAAATTAAAAAAATCACCTCCACTAAAGTACTTCGTCAGTCAGATTTCTTTTTAAAAAAAAAGTGCTATCATTGTAAATCGGAGCAAAGTTTCTGGTAAAAAAGTTATCCACAGAATAAAAAAAAAAAACATCATTATATTATCTAAAATTCCTATCCAACTCCACCTCTTCTTGGCGAGTATAATATTATAAATCCGTAAAATTTGTTTAGAAATTGATGGCCAAAGACGTACGCTCTCCTCTCCCCGTACAGAAAAACCCCATGATCGCGTGACACAATAGTTATTTGCCATTTATTGCACAATGATCAATATATAGTGTATACTGTATATATAAAATTAAAAATAATAAAAAAATCTATTCGTTAATTAACAACAGTTTGGCAACGCGGTCAACACTGTAGTCGTCCACAGTCCGTGTTAAAAACAAACTACATATATAAATAATCTTGGGAACGAAAACACATACCGTTTCTAATTGAGTACAAAAAAAAAAAAAAAAAATGTCTGAAACGTAATGTGCGGCAATAACGAGTTCAACGAGTTATTAATGGATAAAAACAAAACAAAAATTGGACGTACACTGCACGCAGTGTTTATGTTGAAAACAACGTGACATTGGCTCTATGAATAAAATAATGTCATATAGTTACAAAACGATATTTCCGACTCTTATATTATTATAATATGAAATATTCTAGAAGGTATATCTAAAATTATTTAACTAAAACTATTCGAATAGTTTTTCAGTTGATTAAAATGATTTGTCGCATTGTTATTAGTATTTTAAAAATATTCGAAATCTATTAAATATTTGTTCGATAAATTATTAAAGATTTATAATTTAGTTTTACTAAGGATATGTGTTTATTTTTTTACCGGAAAACACTTTATTGGTTAGTGAAAACGCTCCAAACGATGGTTTTCGTTATACCCTGTACATTAAAATATTGTTGCGTAGAATCCTTGGCCGATTAAAAAAAAAAAAAAAAAAATCATATTATGACTATAAGAGAAAAAAAGAGCTAATACTAGAGAAGGGTGCAGCCACTGTTATAGGTGGGAAGTTAGGAAGGTAGGATTCATACGGTTATTACATTACTATTTGTAAGCAACGCTAAACCATTGCTTGACGAAAGACGATTCAGAGCGCAGTTCGATAATACATAATTTGAAGTGCTGTAATTTTTTTACGATTTTCTTTTAAATTTGATTTCTAAATGCTTGATAAAAAAATAAAGCCGTCCAACCATAATGGAAATATTACCACGTCTAGGTAAGTCCAATGTAAGTATTATTACGAAGTTTCAAGTCTCTACGTGTATTTATATCCGAATTACAATAAAAAAACTGCCAAAAATTAAAATGCTTTAAAAGCTCAAATTTTTTAGCAATAATATCGTAAGAAAGTAAATTAAAAAAGCAATAAAAAAGGTACCTTGCGATTTTTCGATTATATCATTTTTTTCTAGTAGGAAACGTCGTCCATGTTTTTATAAAATAAAGAAATTGTAAAATTGTACGTTTTCCTACGTTTTTTTTTCCCAATTAAGTGTTTTTATTTAAGAAATGTCGTCAAAAATCAAAAAAATGACGTCTATAAAGTACAATCTAGAAAACTTGAACTTTCAGAAAAATTGCTATGCGTAATAATCGGAGCAAGTTTGCTAGGAAAATACTTATCCACAGAATAGAACAAAAAAAAAGACATAAACAGCATTGTAAAACCACTACGCTTGGAATCTAAAATACAAAAAACGGTACTATAATTTTGTTCCGCTCAAAATCGGTTTTCAATTGCAATGATTTATCGTTAATAATATTAACGACTCGGCCAACGAGACCGGTAATAGACACGTTTTACGAAAAATAGAATTTTAAAGAAATTTCCAAATACTATTCAAAAAAAACCGCGTGTTTTAGCACTCAAATACGTATTCTACATATTTTTTAAAATAACATCAGCTGTAATTTTATACTCGGAAATACTTTTAAAACTTTTTTTTTACGAGTCTGTGGAATTTTATACTTTATTTGCTAACGCATGCATCTATATTATAGTAAACGTCGTGTGATTAAATTATACGGGAAAAACAAACGCCCACGCGAAAAAAAAACACTGTACTGCACCGATTGTACCGCCACCACCGCACCGGTGGCCGTGACACGGTTTTTTACTTTCGTGTATAAAAACATAGTTTATCCGGGGAAAAAAAACACACACATACACATACTCTTCAAATACCGCGGCGTATTGACAAACGCGATATAGAATCAACTTCAATAAAAAATAATTATTTAAACAATACACGCAAAAGCATATGCGTATGAGTACGAAAAATAAAATATTTGGATACAAGTTTTAATTTTGGTTCGTTAAATAGTAATAATCAGTTTTCGAAATTGTATTTAGGTAACGACAATATTATACAATATTTATTATCTACTAGCTCTCCCGCCCGTCATTGCCCGTGCAAATTTTTTACTATTTGTTTTACCCATATTATTTGTTAATATTGACCGTGTTGGTATTGAATGAAAACAAATAGGTGGAAAGTGCGTAGTCTACCTACGGCGGACTAAAAATATTCTGTTATTTTAAATTACTATTTTCTGAATCATTATATATTTCTGGATACACCACGTTAAGTGCCTCACTTTTTGGAGCCAGCAATTTTTTTTTTGCATGTGGCACGTGACAGAGCCATGTACAATTGACCATAGACAAGACATTGGATGAATAGGTCTGAATTCTAAACCAGCAACATTTAATATTTTGCCTTGTGCCTTAATTATGGTCGTTGAAAAACATAGTTTCACGGGAAATTTGAGCTATTGAAACTTCAATGGTAGATTGGTTGATATCATTGGTAAGACCATTTTCCCAGCTCCATAGCCAGTAAAAACCATACACTCATCAGACAGTTGTTTACAGATTTTATTTTTTATTTTTAATGTTGTGCGTTATTAATTACCATAAATACGTTTTGATCAACTTTTTACATTTTTTTCTATAGAGTGTATAACGACAACGTTTATAATATTAATGCAATGGTATCGTGTTCAAATCTCAGTCATCATTACAATTTTTAATAAATATATTATTGAAAATAAATCATAGAACATGCCCGATTAACTAATAGTAATAAATTTACTATTATTTTAATCTGAAGCCAATTACAACCATACAATAAAAAAAAATATACAATCATTTAACATTTATTTCATCACCACCACCACTCCTCTCAAATGGCAACCTTTGCGACCTCTGGTTGGTACGTTTAATTGGTGACATTTTGATGAACCAAATTGCGCTGAACTAACTGCAATGAATAAACACTTCTCAAAAAACTCACTCAACAAAATCAAAACTGGATAAATGTTCAGATAGAATAGACTGTACACTAAGAAATGAATAAATATATTTTTTCATAGATACCCCCACACCAGTACATAGATTTCATTTTTTTGCTATCCATATTACCACGAAAACCTCTAATTCAAAAAAAAAAAAAAAATTGAAATTATTTATAAACTGAATTTAAGGGATGGTATTCAATAGAGGTTGAATTTCAATAGCTATTAACTTTCTCCGAACAATAAGGAACATTTAAAAAAAAACTGCGTTAAAACGGCTAAGCCGTTCTCACGTGATGTGATGACCAAGGAAAATAGGGATTTATTAAGGATATAGAGATTTTATATGTAGATACACAGAGAATATTTCTATTTATTGCGAAAATCGATTTTTTTTTTTTATTCTTTTGTTTTATTCATATAGTTCCTCAATGAAAAACGGCTCAAAAAAGCGCACTTGAAATTCCGAAAAACAAAAAAAAAAAAACACGTAAATATAACGTACGCGATAGGAAATAAAATGCAATGTTTCGAATATATCGCAAACGATTACAAGCCCATATACAAAATTAAGATAAAACCGACAGTGTTCTTTAAAGAAAAAAAAAAGAAAAGAAAGGCGTTAAAGGTTTTTGGGGGGAGGGTGTTAGATAGGAATGAAATTATCGAAAAATTATCGCTACCACGACGCACTAATCTAGGCGAAATTCCCTACTAGAAACTGTTAGTGAGTTATAAGTGTTAATAATAGTTATAACGGTTAGGTTATTACGCCAGAAAAGTTATCTATTCGAAAATCAAAAGCTCACACTTATTTAAGGTAATGCAAATACGTTCAAGAAGCTGAAAATAGTATTGAAATAAAAATGTACAAATACCATGTAATTTTCGAAAAAAAAAAAAAATAAATAAACATAAATTGCACATAACTCATTCGAGAAATATCGCGAGTTCGTGATAAATGAACTACTCTGTATAATAGATATAAAGCCCCAGGTTCCCACGACTAATATTATCATATTACGTATATTGTTCGACTGGAGAACAAAAAGATAACAATTGATAATAACTGAACGGCCAAATGGCGAAATATTCACGCCACACGACCGTAAACAATTAAACATGCGAAAGATTCCGTGACTTCCGGTAATTATCTTATTGTTGTACTGTTTTTTAATCCATCGATAAACTGACGTACTATACAGAGTGATTAACCCTTCACTGTCTTTGTCTCTAACATTATTAACTTTTTCGGTTTTCTTTTTTTTGGAAAATTATGAAACAAGGTACCATGGAACTCTCCTCTTACCCGCCGAGTATAAAATTGAATATGTCAACCTAACCAAACATAAGGGTTTTTAGTATCGGCTGCTATTTGAAAATCGAATGTGAGTATTATAGCGGTTTCACGTCCAAAAATAAGGGTGAAAAAAATGTCAATGTAAAAAATTAAAGAACAGATTGTTTAGTAATTTTTTTTTTTTTTTTAAATTAATACTTTTCAAGATAACGAGGAGTCTCATCGTAGATTGATCACTCTGTATACAATAGCGTGTCATGTGGAGATAATAATACCGAACACAGTTATTAACAATATTTTCTGCAGCGGGCCGTTGCACTTTTATTATGTTTATTCGTTCCTAACCTACTGCAACACCGCAATATACATATATTCCTTTGATAGATACCACGTCACGCTATACATTAAAAAGTTCTTTCCTATCGTTACGTTTATTTCAATAAGTCATAAAAAAAAAATCACTTATCACCGGGCCAAAACAAACAAAACATTTTCAACCTATAAACAACACTATATCGAGTTTAATAGTATGTATTTTTGAAAAACCGAAATGACTGATATTCCGTCGTAGAATATAGAAATCGACTGAAAACTAATTTTTTTTTTTTTTTTTATGAAGCGAATACGAATTTTGATATAATGAATACATTTATATTTATATCTAACGATAAACGAGTTGACGCGAATATCTAAGTCAATAACGATTGTAACGATTCGTTATAGTTCTAGTCGAAAAGATAGTTGAGATAACCGAAGAAAAATATAGGGTTCGAGGTTACTCGGGAGAAATTTTGGGGCGTGCGGATTAAACGAGGAAATGATAGCGATAGATAATAACATAGTATGATGTAGAGAGTAGCGGACCCTACTTGCACGGGATATAAAGACGTAGAACAATATATAAAGATAAAATGAATTTCGTTTTATCGGGGTAAGGCTCTATAGTAAGTACGCAATTTATGAGGTGCTCGAAACTATTGTTATTCGCCCATCCCCGAAATCATGCAGTGGCTCGTCCTCCGAAATTTCGTGTGCCATCCTCAAGTTACCTACATAAAAAGTTCTAGCACCAAACATTATCCGTGATATAATATATATAATAATGTTATTAAAACGTAGTCAGTGC
This sequence comes from Cinara cedri, assembly GCA_902439185.1. NCBI lineage: Eukaryota > Metazoa > Arthropoda > Insecta > Hemiptera > Aphididae > Cinara > Cinara cedri. The sequence continues at coordinate 370,933 of CABPRJ010001937.1, read as the reverse complement.
GAGTCGTAAACAATTTTTGTGTTACATAACTGGGGAGGAAAACTAAGTAATGTCGTCCATAGTGCGTAGGACGACGATGTCCTATATGCAAGACATACCCGACCCAGTGTTTATTTCAGGAGGGTATAACATAAGGGTATTACTCCATATCACCTCTACAAAAAAAATGTAAACCACTCTCTGATATAACGTATGGTTATCGATGTGATATGTGAAATGAGTAAAGGACCGATTATGAGTCATTTTGTTGACGATAAATAAAATAATGCGCTACATAATTAACCGTATTTTAACAAGCTACAAAAAAATGTTTTCATTGATTGTATTTTCTTAATTTCTGCCACGGGTGTAAAAATTCCGATCTCTGTCTTTGGCATACCTCCTTGGAAATTTACGATACCCCTCTACCCCCGGAGATGAAGTTCTGAAATAAACACCAAACTGACCGACAATGGAGGTAATAGTACTGACCGATAAGCATTAACGAAAGCTTATCGACACCAGTATGTCACTCACACTTTGTAACACCTTTCGATGCAGATATCGCAAAAAACAGAGCCCTTTAACTGTCTCAAATCGACTTGAAATCTGGAGCGATAGGGCAACACGCGTGTCCACTTCCAATGCCAATACAAGCAAAACCTAACCTAACATTCCCCCCTCCATCCACCGGGGTTCATTGACGGCAGTGAGGGGGGGNTTGGGGGGGGGGGGGGGGGGGGGGGGGGGTCTGTGACAACTCCAAACTTAACCTAACGTAAATCATGATCAAACGGACGTTATAATTTATACGGGTACTCACGTGAGGTCGGCGTTACCCAGACAGTTTCCCGAGTATGAGCAAAAGTACAGGCTGCACACGTCGTTGCGTTCGTTGCCGGCCGGACGCATCTCGTACGTGATGTTGAATCCGTACACGTCCATCAGGTCGTCGTGGACGCGTATATGATTGCCTTCCAGCCTGTCCAACCGGAACCGGATGACCAGGTACGGGAGCGTGGTGAGCATGGATTGCCCGACGTGGATGTGCGACTTGTTGAACACCTCGCGGACCGTCACGAATCCGAACACCACCGGATACTGCGAGTACTCCGTGATCGTTAGCCCGTCGGTAACGAACAGCTGCGTGAAATACACTTCAATTATAGTGTCGCCGCCGTCCGCGACCGCCGGGTCTGCCTGGATCACCCACTCGCAGTCCACCGGCACCGGAAACGGACCCGGGAACCCGGGCGTGGTGATCACGCCTTTGGGTCCGGTGAGCGGTTGGTTGAGCGGCGTTCCGCACCGGAACGACGAGGCACCCCGGACGTCCCGGGCGGCGGCTGTCGTGGCTGAAATCAAGGCCGACGCGGACAGCAGTGCGACTAGTGCGCACCAACGACGGACGCCGCGGCTATCGCGTCCGTAGTCTGCGGACGGGAACATCACGTTGGAGACGACGTGATCAGTTGTTGTACCGTTGTTGAGCGAGCGAACCACTGACGGTTGTGTACCGGATGTAATGGGCGATCGCCGGGCACCATCAACGTGATGCATCTCGTATCCGGGGCGCACAACGTGGTTTGCGGAAACAGACGCCACCGCCTCCAAACTGCCAACGGCACGCTCCGTCCGCAAGCAACTGCAGTGTTCGCCGTGATCGGTGCAGCCGCAGTTGCGGCCATTTCTCGCGTCCTGAAAACATATATACTATAATAAGTAATAATACTAATAGTTAGTCTAAGGAGACAAGAAAAGGTTTTAAACCGCAAATATACCCCGTAAAAATAACTCGACTTAAAAAAAAATATATTAATTTTTGAAATTTATCTAATAAAAACCGGAATGCAATATTTTAGAACACGTATTAAGATGGCCATTTTTTTAAATTTATGGAATATGTTTAAGTATCTTTTTTTTTCGTCTTTTATTTGTATTAGTATGCCGATAATACGTTACAGTAGACATTTTTGCTCTGAACCATCTCCCTCGACCAGCACCAGCATTATCCTCTGAGAGCACGTAACACACGCGATAAGTTTATCCGTCATACAAATCTTTGATAAAAAGATCGACTAACTCTTATATCAACAATATAATCAAAAATAAACGTACAAAACTAGTTCTGCTGTGTGGAAATTCGCTTAATGAAAGCTTGCTATATCGTGCGCGTTTGTAGGACAAAGACGACAAACGCTCGCGTCCTTCTAACAAATGATACATGTAATATTTTATCTGCTGTATTATGGTGAACTTCCAAAAACGCTCGAAACTATTTATTATTATGTATACGTAGAAGATACCTCGAAAAAACTAGCAATAATTTTTTGCGAAAAATAAAAATAAAAAAATCAAGAGGTATTGTTGCCCTTTCGCTCGATACAAGCCAAAAACATTTCTTTGCCGTCACTGATAGCGTGTAGGTTTTGTTTATGTTTTTATATAAACAATAACAATAATTAGTAAAACAAAAAAATGGACACGAATTTCGCCTTGGGCGAGGAACTTCAGTTTCGGACGCAAGCCAAAATCGTTTTTGACTTTTGTTTTTCCTCATATCATTTCATAACTATACATTGTTATTTATTACATTAAAAAACCACTTTGGTGCACTCGCGTGCTTCCAAAAAACTCCATGAGTATTACGACAAATTTTTATCGACTATTGCGCTGTATAGTGTCTACATTTAGATATTTTTAGTGGCTTCCTTTAGACCAAACGAGCTCAAACTAGGGAATAAGAGGTATTTTTTTAAGACGAATCGAAGTGATAAAAGTTAGATTGGATTTCAATTAGAATTTTACGCTATTTCAAATGGATTGTTATTTTTTTAGTTTTGAACATTTAAGCCCTTAAGACCCAAAAACAAAGACAAGAGGACGCAATTGTATATGCGCATGGAAAAAGTATCCATGTATTTCTCAGGGTTTTAACATAGAACTCCTGCTCTCACTTTTATATGGTAAAATCTTAAAATTTTTTGAAGTAATATAATTATAATACACTACAAATTGTTAGGGGTAGCAATTTTTTTGTAAACATCGACGTATCGATGTGTCTCTTTTAAACCATCGATGTTTAGAATATCAAAAATGTAAATAAAAGTCAAGGTATTTGGGAAAACGTCCCAAATAAAATATAAATGTGTGTATATATATATATATATATATATATATAAATATATAATATATAATCGACTTTTTCTATGGATACATTAAATTAAATGATAATTTTCTTAACAGACATACAGTGCCCACATTATTACTCAACTCCAATTACTCCATTACTCAAACTGAAATATATAATAACTATAGCCATCTAGCAACGAGAAAACATAATTTGTCCAATTGTGTGTAAGAATACTCGTGAATATCGAAGACAAGCGACATCGAAAACAAGTAAACATCGATGTAAAATATCGATTATTTTAGCTTCAAACATCGTTGTTTCAAAAGTATTGCCATCTCTAAATACTGTATAATGTTTAGGGAAAGTTATCACTTTTTACCCGTATCCGATATTACAATACCAAAATCCACAAGTTTAATTGAAATCGACCGATAAATTGGTTTACGTAGCGGTCCGTTTAAAACATATTATTTATAAAGCAGTATTCGGTTTTTGTTTGTTTTTCAAAGAATATGCCAAGTACTTTTACAAAAAAAAGTATGAGGAGACACTATTCAACACTAGCAACGCTCTGCTGCTAACAGGCGTTTTTCAATTTTATTTCAGACGAATTCGTTTTCGTTTAACAGAAAAACAAGTAAAATTTTCGATGACCTTTTGGGGACTGAAAAACTCGATATTTTGTAGAATATTTTTTACGTGTAACTGTAGGTTAAGCTATCTGGATTGTATGGTTCTTTGGTCAAAAAAAAAATAACAATAAAAAATCCACCCTGGTGTAAACAGCACGTGGTTTTATAAACTGGCGATGAGCGACTTTGCAGAGAGCAAATAATAGTCGATTCTGTTTACTGATCCCCGACTATAATTAAGCCACGGCGTGCCTATACTGGAAAGTGAGATGTTCGGATGACCAGCCAATAATAAATTAGACGACTACTCGTAAGAAGACCTGTAAACACCACGCGCATATTTAAAAAAAAAAAAAAAACCAGACAAACAGCGTAAAGTAAACGATTTTTTGTGTTTGAGCTTTGTAACAAATGGAAGATGAAGGAAAACAGGAAAACTACAGAAATTAAATCGTGAGAAAATGCATATTAAATAACGCGACCCGAGGCTTTAATAATATTATGTAGTCTGTATAGCTTAACAACCAACAGCTTTTAAAGGATTCAGACTACAGTTTGAAAGCCCTATATTTTTAAATGTGTTTTTCGCCAGCATAAAACGTTTTACAATTGCGCCGTTGTCAACATGATGTCGAAAAATTGACGGTAAATAGATGTATATGGTAATGAAATTTAGTTTCTTATTTTTAGATTCTAAACGGAGCGAAGAATGTATTGGTTTATAATGATGTTTATTTTTTGTTTTTATCTGAATACTTTTTCTACCAGAAAGGTTACTCCGATTATTAAGTATACCATATTTTCTAAAATGAAATGATTTCTGGGTGATAGTTTAAAGAGATTATTTTTTAAAATTCTTGTGAACATTCGAGATAATAAGGAAAACCTGGTTCTTTAGTTTAAAAATGATTGAAAGATTAAAAATAAGGTTGTTATTAGCAACTTTTTGTTATTATTAATTCTTTATTATTTTATCTTTTTTAAACAATCATTGTTGTCGTGGAAACGAACATTTTTGAAAAACGCAATACTATAGACCGAGCATTATTAAAATATATTAAGCTATACTAAACTTCGCTCAGACTGTTTTTTTTTTTTTTTGTTAGCAATGGTTTATCGTTGATATGCATTAAATTATTTTCTGAATCCTACCCACCCAACTTCTACACATAACAGAGGCTGATCTCATAAGCGTGTCTATGGTGGCAGCCTAGGGTGTCTGGGTTGCCCCTGCGAATTTCATAAGGCACCTGTAAACCAAATTTTATGTCTAGTAGTTAAAAACTTTTACTATAAAAAAAAATGTCTTATGCGTTGTTTATAACAAAATATTATTCTCTATCATTTTTGTTATTCTGTATGCTAACACATCATATATTTTGTTAAATAACTAAATTTGCGGTGTAATCCAGGCCTGCATAATATTTCTGTAGTTAAATTTAAAGGTACTGAAAATATTTTACATTATTAATTGTAAATAGATAATACGGACTTTTTTAAATTATATAAATATTTAATTGGAGGGAATAACTTTCCCCTCCTAATTAAAAGGGATTTTTTTACTTCATGAAGTGGCGCCTGTCATTAGCTAGGCTGCCACTGTGGATAAAGTATAGTCACCCCTATGGCTGCACTCAAGTGCAAAGTATGCCCCTTCTTTTTTTTTAAATGGATTTTCATTTTAAATTTTTACCAAATTCATAAAAATAACGCCATTTCTAAATATGTTTACCCGAATTTCACTCAGAATCGTTTATAGTTATTGTTAGGAATGATACTTACAGATATAAATTAAATTACTCCTCCCATATATCTCATTTTGCCAAATTTTCCCCTACAACAATGACCTACCTATATACACAACCACTGTCAATGACCGCTGCTTCTACCGAGGTCCGGCTATTAGATATGTGAGAGCGACTATATTACCATAGTTCACGATTATAGATGTACTATCGTGTTATAATGTGATTAAAATGTCGAAAATTTGACGGCACACAGAATATGTATATGATATTGAAATTTAGATAAAAATAATTTCTTTTCTTTTTTTTTAAGGATATATATATATTTCTCTATGAATATATAGTGTTCGAATATTAAAATGTAAAGTAAAAATATGAACTGGCGGAGCGATCGGCACATTTTTCATTTCCGTAAAATAAACAGAATACACAATATGACTGAGAAATAAATTGATATAAATGTTTACATCATTATTGGAAAATTTAAATGACGCCCCCGGTGTTAGCTTATTGTGTTCGAAATATCCGCGTTTCATAGTAGTTGTTTTATATCATAAAATAAAAAAAAAAAAAAGATTAGAAATTTAGAAATCTGCACTTTTTAAAGACATACGGCATGGAAGGTTTTGTAGATTTTTATACCAATAACCAAAAAAGTGTTGGTCACAGATTTACAACATTACTTTCATCGGCAGCGCTCTGGTCGGAATATTTTCAGTCCTTTTTTATTCTTACAACTTCTTAAGTCATTTAAGACTAACGTCGCACACTTTTTTTGATTTGTCTTTTACAAACACCGTCCATTTTTTTTAGATTCTTACTAACCTTCCAAATCTTTCTTAGCTTTATCTAGCTTCCACCGTTTAAAATGTTTAGGTGACTTTTTTCCAGTAGTCGACAATTTAGAATACTATGTTTTGCTACTGAGTTTGATCTCATTGTGCACGGTCTATTCAACTCAATCTCTTATCTCGATTATACTCTGTTTTCTGAAAATACTATACGTTTCGTATTGTCTAACATAGTAATATTGTACACCCTTGTATCGGTCTATGTTGAAAATGTTGTTAATGGCACAACTTAACATGTCACCAGCAAAAACTCAGTCCATTCGAAAATCAACGCCCCACTCTCCTCTCACGTCATTTAACCGCCAAGGCCGCGGTTAGTTATGTCTTATCGACTAAGTGTATACGGGGAGGACAAAAAAACCAACAAATTTACAGGCGGCGGCCATGGCGGCCGAGAGATAACTCGATGAAAAGTTTGAAAAGTCTCGTATACAATAATAACAGTCAACGATCGTATTATATTAAAATAAATAAATAGAAATACTAGTCCGGCGAAACTTCAGGACTGGCCGGAGACGAAAAAACCGATCCGAAATACAAATCACCGTCTTATTGAAAGACGCGCACGCGCGATAAAAACCCATTCACGTGTATACAATATTATTATACTCAAGGATATTTGTTGTTCCAAGTGATTCGGGGGAGAAAAAAAAACATCGTTCGCACACACAATGAGCATCAATCAGCACTTTTACAGCACCGCACGAGTTAGAACATAATATATAATGATATAACAATGTGTCCGCGAGTGTAAAGTCATGGAAGAAACAATAATTTCTTACGAAAAATAAATGTATGGAAAAAAAACGGGACGAAAGACGGGAGGAAAATTCCCGACGCGTTGTCTCCGGAGACTTTATGTACAACTACACGGAATCCACACAGCCGGTAGTGTTATAATGTAACAACTTCTGACGAATACTGGACATAGTATTTTTTTTTTTTTTTTTTCATAAAAGGAAGAAGAAAAAAAATGATAATTTACCGTATTCGCTGCCCTCGCGGAAAAAAAATTTTCAAACGAACATACCTGGGTATACCTAGTATATAGTTTATTCGTTATATACAAATTATTAAATTATATTTTTTTTACGAGCTTTCAAAGCTATACAAAAAAACAACGTAAGTAGTAAAACTACGCAACTAGAGTATAATTTCGACACGCTTATAATTTAGTGTAATGAAAATAATCTTTGCAAACAACTATTAGCCACATACAATGATAATATTATATTAGTATAATATAATAATATTAAAATACCTATAGATACTTCAATTATATTAAAATATATCCAAAATTAATTAATTAGTTAAATTAATTATACTACATCCAAAATGTGAAATGTGGTATGTAGGATTGAAATTTAATACTCTCCAAAATGAACATCTTCTACACTGATGCCACGCATACACACAACTACGTGTCCCATGGCTTCATCTAGGAATGTTTGCATTATGAGTGTACAAAGCTAAACCAAAAAAAAAAAAAAAAAATATAGAACAAAATCTAGGATAACTTGACGGTCAAATGTATATTGAAACTCAAACTTCAAATTTGTATTGCTCCAATTCGCTTGCGAAAAATCTCCGATTTCCGAATTTGATTTCTTTCGGTCCGGAGAAAATGAACGGGAAAAAGATAAAATGGGTAAAAACAATACCCAAGTCTGCACTATCAGTAAAAAATTGACAAAAAACAAAACAAAAATTTACAAATAAAAAAAATATACTGCGACAAATCCGATGGATATATTCGTATTGTTTTTTCCGATTTATCGTTTCTTCGGAATTAAAAACAATAAATAACAAGACACCGCGACGAAGAGAACAAACGAGTAAAACGAGCGCTCATTAATGATTTCTCTGATGCAGTGTGTGTGTAGATATATCTGCATAGCGAAATATACTGCTATAGAATATCTCGCGACGGGAAAGAACGGGGAAATTATCCACGGCAGTGTGTTATTTTTCTCAGGCTTTTGGAACGTAAAAAAAAAAAAAAAAAAAAAAAAAAAAAAAAAAAAAAAAATGAAATAAAATATCGCACCTATAGAAGAAAGACAACAAGGAGAGAAGGAAAACACCTTTACCCACCGATCGGTGTAGAAATGTGTTACACTCCGGTAGTTTTCAAGTTATTTAAAAAAAAAAATAAACACCGCCCGACGAAAAAAAATTCTTCACATATTATCGCCTGTCCGGCCACTGTTTTTTTTTCTCCACTATTCGATATTATTGCCGTGTCCGTGCGTCTAACTCTAATGTTAAAATCCACGATAAAATTTCGACCAGGGACGCCGTATAAAGAGAAACTCTGGGGCTGCAGCCCCCCCCCCCTCTGACTTTGATAAGACAGAGATCAGGCACCTCATGGTACTCATATTATATAAAAAAAATTCAAATACATCTTTAAAATAGTAATTTTATTACGTTATTTTTTACGGAGCGATTTTTTTCCGAGTAACTATTTGACCAAAACGATTTTATTCTATCTCGAAAATCACCCGAGATACGGTCGAATATTTTAGAAGTTTGGAAAGAAAAAATAAATATATACGGTTCTTTTTTGATTTTTCAAATAATGTAAAACGCATCGGTTTAGAAACGACGAAATTCGACTATTGCAGTTTTAAATCGTTTGAAGAGAAAAAAATGCAGGACGTAGCAAATTTTCGTTCAGCAAGAGCAACCATTAGAATTTTACGATACCGAGCTACCTGACGTAGCACCGAATTCAAATACATATAGGACATTATCCGTGCAACTGCGTAGCCTTTCGTTCAATATTTTCGAGCGAGAGTATGTTATGCGAATACTTACAATCTAAAAACACTTTTATCAGACTTAAAAATGAAAATATCGGACAAAAAAACGACGCTCGGTCGACACAGACACCGTTCTTATCGCGTACGTTTGTTAACGTAATCAATTCACTCGATTAGAAAAACCAACAGCCCAAAGTCGTGCCTTCCGAGAGCAGATTTTTACTAAACACGGCGCGCGTCATCGTTTGTAAGACCCCGGAAACTGCGCACACGCTTTAAACAACTCGAAAACGTAAAATGTATTATTCTATATGATATCCAACGAAATATTATCACTCGGTTTGCGGTAAAACAATCAACAATTTAACGAATTATATATATAATACGTATAATACCTAATTCGTAATATATTACTCGCGCACATAAAGGCGGAGAGACGCGCCTCTTTCGCGTAACCGCTGCGAGTGTGCAGTAATTATTTCCACGGCATGACGTTTGTTTACGACGCGAATAAAGGGCGATACGTGTTTTTTATTCGAATAAACGGAAAGACAACATATGACTGTTAACTCATGCGCGGACGGGGTGAAACAAAATAGTGATTTTGATCGATTGTAAAGGACAATATAATATGAGTCATGATAAACTCGAACTGAATTCGATTTCTCTTTTTACTTACTGTATGATTAATAATTTCGATTTTTTTTAGGGCGATGAAACTTTTAGGATCGTCGATTTCATTTACTCTAATATTATAATTGTTTTCAATCATATTATTTGTTCCGTTTTTGAGTTATTTATAGACGTTTTAATTTTACGGTTTTTATTGGCATTTTTTATTCGATAGGTACTTAGAGAATAAAATTGTTAGACCTAACAGAAATGCGTGGAAATTTGACAGAAATTTGTTATAAGTCGTACATTGTGGTCAAAAAAAAATTGAGTTTAAACGTATAGTTTTTATTTTTATTAGAATTTATTTTAGTATCAAATTTTTTCGAAAATCGTAAATATTACGGCCTTTCAAACCATGTATAACCTAACCGAACTTCGCTCTGAATCGTTTTTCATTCACAATGGTTTATCGCCGGTTATAGGTATGAAAATGAAATAACTTTATATATCCCACAATCCCAATCAACTACCGTCGTACAATTTTGGATTTTGAAACTTTGATTTGCATTTCTCTTGGACATTTTTCATACAATACAAAAACTAATCATAATTATATGAATTTCGGAATCCAAAATTGAAATTTTTGTACATTAAAGTACGATTATTATTTACCCGGATTTATGTTTCACATCGCTAATTATCAGTGTGCTCTTATCAGGCCCGTAGTCCAGAAAATGTTTTTCTTTTTTTCCTTTTGTCACCCAAATCTGGAAGGCGGGGAAGGGGGCACTCCACGGCACAATAATATATTGGTGCACTGAATTAACTATCGGCACTAATGGCTATCTATAAGTATAATCGCCGAGAGAAACGCGACAGCCCGCGGATACAAAATGTTTTATGACGGCTTTTCATACACGCACTATACGCGAGTGCATGTATGTATAGAAGATAAATATATCGTTTGTAAAAACGCGTGTCGTCGAGCGCCAAAAGGCCGGTAAAACTACGGGCGACGCGGACGGCGTGGGTGGGACGCGTAGACCGGAAAAGGTTGTAAATCATATAAAATAATATTTTTCTGTACGGTGAACTTTATCCGGTTGCCCGGTGTCTGCCCGGTTTTGAAAGAGATAAAGCCATTCAGAGGGACGAATATAATACTGTCGAGACGGTGCGCAGCAAGTACCGATGCGCAGCGCGCGCCAAAAGCGGTTTCCACTCGACCGGCGGTAGTTCAGATTGAGGTTCCCCCACTTCTTCACCATTTCGCCGTACCGAAAAGCTTTATTTCAAAACCCGCGCGAAACCGTAATAATATATTTACGGGGAATGGGAACGTACGATTTTATCCTCTGCGTATTTAAACGATTTGGCGACGGTGAAAACAGGGAAAACGAGGGGGGGGAGACATCAAACGATATTATATTTAATATAATATGCACTTGGTTGGCCCGAACCACGGTAATACGCATACCACGGTGTAATAAATTTCGATGGAACGAATTTTCGAATCAATCAATCGAAGAATCGAATCAATGACTACATAGTTTATAAACGACGCTTAAATATAGCATTCAAATTATTAGCACGGATACCGAATTCACAAGCGGTCCATTACATGTAGGTAAGGTATGTATAAACGGAATACTAAATTTTCTCTTCTTCTAGCTTTTGCTAGAAATATATATTATTTATTTATAAATAATACAGATAATTACATATAGGTTATAAATTTCAAAATAAACCGTATGGTAAATGGTGATACAGTTATAACAGCGATGATATCTTAATATCGATGTTTATCAGCTTTACAAAACGGAATAAACAATATATTAGTCTTGAACAAAATAATAATGGTACATTTTACACTCGATTAGTACGTACATTAAGAAATAATAGAATTATTATTAAAATTCCAGATTAAGTATAATAAAACAACAAAGGTAATAAAGGTAGGTTTTTTTTTCACATTGTAATTATTGTGTTTAGAAAGTATTATATTTATGTATTTGAAAACGGCTTAGATCGAAACATTTATTATTTCATCGCACTTTTTGGCTTTAAACTAATAATTCTTTATAATTACTTAATGCATTAATGAATAATACTTATGTTATTTAGACGCAGCTACTTGATCCTTCTCATCACCGCTCGTCTATAGAAACATTAATACCTAACAATTAATATATTTGTACATTTATTGATCATTAAGACTCATCTATTGAAATTGTATACAATTTCAAAACGTAATGTTCAAAAAAAAAAAAAAAACCATATCATCTATAAATGTTGCCATACACAGAGTTATCAGTATTATTGGCATGCAGCAACAAAGAAGGTCGTACTAATTTTTTTTCCAACTTCTAGTCTAATCTTTTTGAACGATAAGAGACTTTTTTCCGTGGGCGATGCAGAAAATAAATATGACCTGAATTTATCGATGTACGTTCATAACGGATTTTTATTGCGGTACGCGAGACCCTATAATCATTATGTAAAGTATATGAACTTTTTTCGGATTTTTTATTTTTTTTTTTTAAATGTATAATACAAAAAGCTCGACAGTTTTACCATAATTTTTATTTTTTGTCACTCTTACGTTTGAGACAGGAGGGGGGGGGTACTATTAGTACATTTGCTATTTCAAATAACAAACTATATTAGAAAGTCTGTAGTTAGATGAAGTTTTAGTTTAGATACATTTTTAATTTAATTAATAAATGGAAGATTTGTATCACAACTAAATGTAATTATTTATGTACTTATAGTATAGAACAGTGATGACCTGAAATTACGGCCCACAGGCCAAATCCGACTCAATAATTTATTAATCGACGCACCAAAGTATTGTTAAATCAAAATCGAAAATAATAACTTCAAATTTCAAAAATTAACACTCCCATTAAAAATGCCATGTTTAAAATTAACATTTTATTCTCATTTCTAACAACTAAAACAAAATAAATAATTAAATATATCACTGTACCTATACTAAATACCTACAATTAAATATAATATTCCATTAACTTAAAAGTATACGTTAAAATTGTTGGTCTACTGAGATCATTGTTATTTTTTATGGCCTTCTGTAAAATAAATATTGATCACCACTAGTATAGAAGACCAGTATATTTTTTTGGTCAGAAAATATTTGATGTAATTATAATATCTGGAATATAATATCTATATAGATACTTATTAATACTCTTGGTAGCGAAAGCCTCGAAATTAATTGACGAGAAAATATAAAACGGCCATTTGGAATTAACAAAATAAATTTAAAAAAACGCTCTAAAAACTACCGAAAAAACTCCGAAAGAAAAAACTTAAAAAAAAAAAAAAAATATCACGATTAAAACCCCCTTAAACAGCGTAAAAATCGATAAATTAAAGCGAAACTTTTGAGCTGCTGGGAACACAATACGCGCCGCGAATATCGTTATTATGCCCGGCGAAACAGCAGTAGTGTATAATATTTTATGATATACGTAACGTAACGTTGAATTTCCAAACCGAAAATCGAACCAACCGAATATCCCGGCCGACAAGATAAATGTTATAAAATATAATATACAGAGGGTGATCATCAGAGTCGCCGACTATTCAGTTTACAAAATCAGGACTTTTTCGAATACGAGACAATTTTATTCGAATTTTAGTATAATTATTTTGGGAATACCATATATCATAATTTCTATTCGTTCGTGTGAAACGCTATTACCGTGGTGTTGCACATCCGATTTACCTCCATGAGACATTGAAAAAATATTTCTCAGATAATTTACAATGACCATACAAATTGTTATTTCCTGATTTTTGAAGCCTACAGGTGTTAGACCTTAACCACATTTCACGAAAATTTTAAAGACATTTTACATTTTTCGGTGGAGTAATTTGTTTTTTAGAGTCATCCATTTCATACACGCTTATAATCATTACCGCACATTCAGTCTAAAACTTGGGAGTACTAAAATTATTTACGATAGGATATCACACGGAGAGGAGATTGCTCCCCATACCATCTAACCTATTCAACATTTCAAAATAAAATTATAAATTGTTTGCACATTGAATAAACAAAATTGAAATAATGAATCGTTCATTGCCTAATAAATAACCAACAAAAGATAGGTACATCATTAAAAATATGAAAACAATTAACATAAACCTACATAATAATATAATATAAATACTTTATAATTTTAATTATTAATGTATTGTGTATAATATAAATCAATACATAATAGTAGGTATAATAGTAGTTACTTATCTCATATCTGAGTACTCATATTTAACTCATTTTTAATCTCATATTTGAGTATTATATTTATTTTATTTAGCTCAAAATCTGGGGGTGCTAATTTTAGATTTAGGGATGCTAAGCATTCCTAAAACCCCCGTATGTGCGCCAATGATTATTATATACATACACGCCCACACAAACCATTGATGAAATTACACAGCGTACGTAATGAGTACTGACGACTCATTCCAAAATAAAATATTTGTGCTCGTGTCGACGAAATAACGATTACATCAAATTGGGAAAAATACAGATTAAGTAATAATAATAATTTAGGCAAGCACTACTTAACGGCAATCTGTCAGATAACGTTCATTGATACCTTTTATCAACAGTTCCATCGTTTGTACAATTAATGTAGAAAATATATTTTTATAAAAATTATTATTTTTCCAATGTCACCGGGGAAAATGTATCTCGCAGCAATATCGATCGGGACGCGGATTAAAAAAACACAAATCGTGAATGTCCCGCTAAAATCGGGACGGTTGGTAACCCTGGTTATCATATCGCCACCGGTTAAATATTTGGCTGCGATCTAGAACCGCACGATCCCTTAACAAGCGGCACGCAGTATTTCGCCGGAGTCCGTGTTAGCGTTATTCTATTATATCATTATATTATTATTTTGTTAAATCCAAAATAAATAACGCGTTCTCTATACAATATTCTATATTCAAATGCGCAAACAAGCTGCGGATTTATTTATAATGTAAAACCGCCAAAATGGCGTACTAAGACCGAATTAAACGCGATAGCCGATACTCGCACGATAGCTTAGGACGACACTAAAATTTTATTGACGTTTTATAGTTTTCGATTCTTTCGAATTCCAACTTCCCCCCCCCCCCCGAAAACGGAGACTATAACGCACTGTATCTTCTTTGCCATACATGCATCGGGGAACATCAATCGTTACAATCGTTTTAAAGATATGTTGAATTATGAATGGAGCGAGGAATGTATAGATTTACAATGATGTTTTTTTTTTTATTTTTGGTCGAAAACTTTTTTACTAGCGATTTTTCTCCGATTTACATTGATAACACTTTTCCTATAAGAAAATCTGACTGGGGAAGTACTTTAGTGCAGTGATTTTTAGATTTTTCCATGCATTTTCGCAATAAATGAGGAAAACTTAGGAAAAACCGGAAAATAGGTACAATATTAAATAAATATAGTTAAAGAAAACAGATGATATATATATATATATATATATATATATAATTTTACCATAATATGACACATATAATGTTGACAAAGACACATTATTAATCGAACTTTACTCAGAATCGTTTTTCCTTAAAAATGGGTAAGCTTTGTGTATAGATATACATACAATTTCTTTCCCCTCTACTACCTTCCCAACTTCTCACTTACAACAGTAGCCCACTCATGTAAGAAGTATGTCGGCCTTTTTATAATTTTTCGTTATCGTTGTATTATTATTATTATTAATGTCAGGTAATATTTTAATTGAAGCGAATCATTTTTGCGACAAAAAAGTAAAACAAATTTAATTTTGAATACTAAAAATAAAACGTTTTAATCGCGTTTCTATAATGAAACAACATAACCGTGCAGCAAGTGGAGTATATTTTACAGTATAGACAATAGAACTAATTGAACTAATATTTTTTTTAAGAAATCAATAATAAAAATACTTATCTACAAAAAAAAAATATTTAATAATAGTAAGCTACCATTCCTATAGTAACATACCAAGGTATAAAAAAAGAAATTTTAATGAATATTATATTATTCTTTAACGACAAATACACGGTGTACAGAATTTATTTATTTGGAAAGAAATTAATACAATTGAGTTGTGTTACAAAAGTACGTTGTGTAGTACTACACAAAACACCAGTATTAAGTACCAAAATATTCTTACCTTATGAATGGTTTGTTAAAAACAAAAATCTACTAGAAAAACGTCCATTATTCTTTGAGCTAAAATAATGTAACGGATACTATCATAACACATGGAGATAATGATAATGGAATTTGTTGCATCAGTCGTCCACAATTGGAAACACAAAATATCTCCACACTAATAGCTAATCCGTGTAACAACTAACATATATAATCCTATATATTATTGCCCGTAACTTTTGGACATTTCTGGCGATTCCTAGACCAAATCAGCTCAATCTCGAGAGTTAGAGTGTTTTTTAGGCAGATTGAAGTAATAAAAATCTGGATGGATTTAAATATGAATTTAATCATGTTGTTCCAGGTAGAGTGTGTTTTTTCGGTTTTTTTTAAAATTGTACAGACTCTCTGAAATAAGCCAGGAGAATAAAATTTTGGTATATACATGGCGTTATTATTAATGATGTGCTTTTTAGGGGTTTTAGCTTTCAAACTAGATCCCTACCATATGTTTCACCGTTTTTTTGTTTTTTTTTTCACATTTTTGATAGCAGTGTCATTGCAATATTTATAGTAGGTACTATTATAGTAAGTGTTTAAGTATTTATTTTTATGTGAAAAATATTTATATCATACAAAATAGACGGGGTAAAATTCGACTCAAGTGATGGCGCTATTTGATGCTCACGAATGCTTTTTAAACGTACTTGTATCAATATTTTAAATATTTTAGATTCTGAGTGAAGCGAAGAAGCTTATGGTTTTACAATGATGATTTTTTTTCAATCAGTGAACAACTTTTTTACCAGAAATATTGCTCCGATTTACAAGTGTAGTAATTTTTCTGAAAGAAAATCTGACTAGGATGGTATTTTAAGGGGATAATTTTTCGATTTTTCTAGGAGTTTTACTAGTAAATAGGAATAACCGAAAAAATGGGAAATTCGGTAGAATATTAAACAAATATTATAAATGAACATGTCTAATGTACATGTAATAGGATTATTACCGAGAAAGTCTACTGGTAGAAAAGTGGCGCATAGATAAAAAAAAAAAAACATCTTTGTAAAACCATAAGCTTCTTCGCTCTACTCGGATTCTAAAACCAGGGAAACTGTATACAATAGGTATACTTATTATATCGCGTGTCGGGAATTCACTGATTCATATATTTTATTGTAATAATTCTTAATTAAAGTTTGAACAATTTTCTTTACTTTCAATTCAAAAACGCATATTATCATAGGCTTTGATTATTATATTCTTGTATCGCGTAAAACGTGAAAAGATCAAAAATTTGAATAACAAATTTTCTTTTACAATATAGTATACGCCACGAGTTAGTAAATTATTATTTATTTTTATAATTAAAATGCGTGCACTCTAAACGCATAACTTCCAGTTGGAAAATATATTTTTTAACATCCGATGTACTATCTCAGTTACTCTCGTCATTTTACCGTCGTTTGGTCGGCATAAGTTTTTAGTGCATTTTTTTTTTTTTATGTTAATATTATGATATAACGTATATGGTAGTTAAACAAAACCGAATTCGTTCACTTTTCATTCTCAACCGCGAGCATTTAATTAACAATATAATATATAACGGTATATTACGCACTTATATATTACGAAATCTATTAATTAAAACGATAAAACGCAGACAATTGGAAAAACGACGAAACGTATATAAATACGATCATCAGCTGCAACACGGTCGTGTAGCGATCGCTCACTTCCCCGTCCGGATCCTTTCAATGCGGTCGCAGTCGAGTATAAAATGTCGGCATTTTATTACGTATTAATCAAACTGGGTTTTCTACGACTGCAGTATACGTACGGTGGCGAGTAGAATCCGTTTAAATAAACGCACGTAATACATAATGACGTTATAGGGCTGAAAAAAAAACCCCGAACAAATACTTTATTTCTGACCAATTAAAACTTTAAACCGACCGGCAGCTTGGAACACATTGCAAGTGCACGCGAATGTATAATAATTATAAATAAAGTTACTAAATGCATTTTCGCATTGTTTTTCCTATAGGATGGTAAAAGTCAGGGAGTAACATATAAATTGAATTACGCGACCGCTGCGCGTAAGTTAAATTTGTATATTTCACACATATTTGCATATATTTCGAACTAATTTACTTCAAGAGCATAAATACGGAACTATTGCAAGAGCTATTTCGAAATATAAAACGAAATAATAATTATTTTTATGGATTGTACAATTTTTTTCGACATAAATCAATAATAATGATAATAAATCGATAAATAATAGGCTCAGAAGAGTCTATTTTTTTTTTATTTCGTGCAATTATTTCATTTTTAATACGCATATACAGGTATACATCTACAACGTGATATCGATATTTATTTAAATTACTTATTCCCACTATCGGTAGGACAACGGCGAGAAAGGAAAAAAAATAATAATAGTTAAAAACAACGTAGTAGGAATGCATTTTAAAATCGAATCCGATGAAACATAATACAAGACGATTTTTTTTCCACATAATGCATATTGCATTACGATCTATAATGTAGGGAATTTATTAAAGTCAGTTTTTTTTTTTGGATGTAGGAGTTATACACAGCTTTCTTTTTCACATAATATTGTATTTATTTTTTCATTGTTCGTCCGCATTATCGGCACACTAATAATAAATTAATGTTTGTTTTTTAATTTTAATATTCCCCGATAGATCGAAATATTTCCGCGAAAAATTGTTCTGCATCGTTATTATAAAGTTACTAAAATATGAAACATAATTTTTTTAAAAATAACTGAATTAAATTTAATCCTATTAACAATATGAATTTTAAATTATTGTTCTTTCGATTCTGAGCGAAACGAGGAATGTATTGGTTTTACAATGATGCTTATTTATCTGTAAATAACGTTTTTACTGGAAATCTTTCTCGAGTTTTCAAGTGTAGTACATTTCATGAATATAAATTGTATCTGTGTAGTACTTTAATGAGGTCGTTATTTAGATTTAAAAATGGCAGCATTAATAATAATTGGAAAAAACGAAACAATTTAGGAAATTTATTATTTTCTATTTTGGTTTTTGTTACAATTCAGTTGAAAATATTCGTAGAGTCTTAAAATTTGAAAAGAACACTAATATTTGCCTTTTCTGATTATGGTTAAATTTGCAAAAACAATTTAGCCATTTTTGAGCTATTATAGACGTTTTAATTTTGCTACTTTTTTACGTAATTTTTATTGGGTAAGTACTCTGTGAATAAAATTGTTAGACCAAACAGATATGCTTGAAAATTGAACGGGAAGTTTCTTCTTTATGTATACAAATTTTAATATCAAATTCGACGAAAATGGTGAACATTCAAAACGCATACTACTCCGCTTAGGATCGTTTTTCGTTAGCAATAATTAATCGTTGCATACAGATATACTTACATCGAATTTCCCTCTTAATACTACCTTCCCAATTTCTCACTTACAAAAGTGACCACCCCGTCGTGCGAAGTATGTCCATCTTTATTTTAAAGGGATATTTCGGTAATATTTGGGGCATGCATATTTGATAGGTTTTTGTAGGGCATATAAATACCGTGCGCCCTGTATATTTATAAGTACCTATACAATATATAGAAGATCGAATTTAAGGGTAGTAAGTCGGGTCTGTGCCCCGTGGCGGTGCTTAATATTATCCCTGAAATAATATGCAGTATACCGTCAATTTTAACGAGGGTTCAAAAGCATCATCGTCGTCGGGGTTGTCAATAATTTAAAAATTCGATGAAACACGCACGGGTAATTATTTATTCTGTATTCGGAGTGGAACCCGCGAAATTGGTTTTATACGTCATTTCAAGGTTCATAGGACACAAGTGTATCGAATATTCTTAAAATAGAATTGTAGATAATATTATGGCCATTTCGTATTTGTCAAAAAAATAATAAAACGAAACAAAACTATTCAATGAGGTATTAGACGGTTCAAAACAATAACATAATATAGGTAAACATATTAAACTATGATAAATTCTAAAACAATAATCGTTGAAAATTATTTCAATTGCAATAAATGGTTTACTATGTACACTATGATGTGTGGGATTTTGGTTTCGACCTAAAGTCTTGTTTTTATTTTTAAGAGTACCGTGTTTTTCGAAAGAAAATTTTGTCTTGTTTATGCATAATGAGGCTTTTTTTTTTTTTTGATTTCCCATGCAGTTTTCACGATAATTGATAAAAAGTTTAAAAAAACGATATAGAGAAAACGCACGGAAATATTTTCAATATTATAATAAGACTGAAAAAACTATTGTATATTTATAATTTAATTTTTCTTCTCGTAGTTTACGAGAATTGAATTTAAAAAACATTTATGATTTGTTTATATCTAAATGTTATATTATTTTGCGCGAGTTAAGTTTGTTATTTTCGAGAGAAATGTAATTTTAAGAGAAATGACAGTGTGACGGTGCAGTTGTGCAGTGTAACTGAAGGGGTATTTTTCAAAAAAAAAAAATAAAAAATAACTCACGTGCATAAATAACGGCCAAAAATAAATCAACAAGTCGCAACATAAAGGCACAGGGGTAGGAAGTCCGTGGTTTGGCGAGTGAAAAAAAAAACACTGTAGACCTTATTCGGGACTTAACCGAGTAAAAATGTACTGCAGTGAAATACCCACGGGAAATTTTAGGTCTCTGTGACAATTCAACTTATATAATAATATATTCTCCAGCGTTGGTTTACGATAAATCTGTACCGTCTATTTACGGTGCCTATACAAGAATATGTATATATATTTTATTTTACTCGTAAATTTTTCCGGTTCGCCAATAAAAGTTAAAATTCGATATGCATCGGGGCTGCATAAGGAAAAAAAACAGCATATATATAAACATAGCTTTGTAATAATGTGTTATATATATATATTGAGTAAAGATAACCGAATCAAAAACCTACAAAGAGAGGATACCGAGTGAATTTTTATATTAAAAAAAAAAAAAAACATATTTGACAAGAATGACACGCGCTGGATAAAACGAAGTAAAACACACAGTAATTGTAAACTAAAGACTCGAATATGAACTTTTTCGAAGTCGGCCAGCATCTAGAAAGCATAGTAAGATAGCTTATTTCTGAACAGAAAGATAGGAATCTACTTCGACATTTTAATAAAGAGACGATTATCCAACCTCTTTAATGAGAAGTTATTTCGCGGATGAACATTTTGTCATATCGGTCGCGGTACACTGCTTTCGAACCGATGGTCGCGCCTAGGAAACCATATGGTTTCGACGTGGTTAACGCATTAACCAAAAACGTTTGTTTTCGTATTCGACGCCGACGGTTACTCGAACAAAAATTGTTTTTTTTCGTCATTTTTCCGTCGTAACCCACTTGACTTGGTTTTGCACAATAAATCCATAAGGGATATTTTCGACTAAGTAGTACAAACAGGAACGAGCAAGAGGTAGTCGAAAACCCCCCAGCTCCATAACACGAAGCAAACTTACATTGATAATAGCAACACAATATTAGACACTTCGTAAGATAATATATCCGAGAGCGGTAAATTTGAATCCACTAACCATCATCGACCTGGTGCCGAAACGGATTTCAGAATGCTAATAATATTTATACATTATAATATGCCGGTTGGTAACCATACGACAGATCACGCGTATATAATGTCAAAAAAGCGAGGAGAATGATACGCAAAGGAATATAGCAGTAAAAGATCTAGAGATAAATAAAGATAAATTTGTTTCTCTGCAGTCTGCAATGGCTGCAAGTAAACCCTGAAGAAGATTCGACAGGTGTTAAACAGGGGCGACGTGAGTAATATATTTCACGGCGAATAAAACGAAAATATTTCTATTTCAATTGACGTAGTGAACCATTTCGATTTTTTTGACCTAGTAACTGTTAGACCTTTTGATATAATTTTAATTGATATTGAATAATACATACATTATAAACGAAAATCGCAAATCAGTCTTTACCACAACATAGATAATTATAATTATCGTTTCGTATATGCCGAATTATACTAAACTACAAATTATTTTCCGGTTACAACGGTTACCATAATGTTATTATCATATTCAAAGTATAATAATATAAATCAACATTTTCTCAAAACGCGTACGTATATAATCTAAAACATGAGACAAATACACAGTCACCAACATGGCATGGTCTAACTGCAAACGGGTAACATAGAACATAAATTGAATTAAATGGGTACGACAAAACTTAAATAGGAGAATATTTTCGAGCATTGCATTTTCTGTTTTTTTTTTTTTTTTATATATACACTTAGATTGTCAAACAAAAAAATTACAGTTTTTAAAAATCGAAACTTAAATTTTTGTAAAGTTATGATTCAACAAAATTAAAAAAATAATAACAGCTAAGTATACTCTCCACCCGAATAAAATTTTATTTTTAAATATGATTATCCGTATTTGAACTCATACGCCACAATTTTAATTCTAAGTTATGCGGTAATAGTTTTAACGCGTTCCTCATTAGTTAGACTGAAACAATTAACATGCATATGCGGCGTCCTCGTCTCAATTACAATTACAATTTTCATTCCGTTTAAATTGATGTATCATAAAAATCCGTTTATTTTTTATATTACGTTTACAGAAAATTAAAAGAAAATTTAAAAAATAACAAATTATATTAGATTTTTGTATTGCGATTGACTGATTTAATTGATAATAGATAATGTATATAATGTATGTGTTTATGTTCCGCTGAAACTTTTTCAGACTATATAACAATATTATTCCGGTCGTTACATTATTTAAAACGCGCTTACAACTAATCCGGATTACTGCTCTCTACTCTAAAGGCTATAAAACAAATATTAGGGTTACATAAAATTTAAAAAAAAAAATAGTTCTTTCGAAAAAAAATTATGGGAACTCAAAGTTGCGTATTATATTTACCACTAAATTTATTTTTTCGTAGAAATTAATGGCATTGGAAATTAAAAAAAAATAAAAAAAATAACCGTATAGCTATTTATACTTGTAATACTTAAGGCCACTGTTATATAGGTACAATTTTATATAGTTATAGTAGTTGAAAAGGTTAAAATACTAAAAAAAAAATTTTACATATAGATATTGGAAATGAAAATGTCCGTCTTCAAATAACGTTTTCTAATTGCCGTATGGTCCGTCCGAGTTATAAATGTCATTTATCTATCTAAATGTTAAACACAGATTTTTATGAAATCATTTGAGTCGGTCTTCATTACTATTTTTTTTTTTTTTAATCGATGGAAATCCAGATAAATGTTATAAATAAAGAACCAAAAAACCGGGGTTAAAGTACGCTACATTTTTTAACCGCGAACGACGTGAAGATTCGCGAATGTTTAACGGGGATTTTTATCAACTGAAAAATGACTTCCGAGGAAAATTCGTTATTTCCTTGGTAAAACTTGCTCCATTTGAAATCTAAAAATCAATACGAACGGGATGAAAATTACGATGTTAAGATAATAAGAAATGTATGTGTACTATATGATGTGTATGTAATATAGTGAATTTTTTTACGAAAATATTGGCCAATCGTGAAAAATTATTAAAAACCGAACAAACCAATTACAAATGTTATGAGAAAAATGCGTTAGGCGTAAATGATATTACAGGCGAAGCAGAAAAAGAGAACCGAAGTGCGATAGCGATTCAAGACTGTATACGCAATAAAAATAACTAGGTACCTACCTTTTTTTTTTTCACAGCTTTATAAATTCTGTATTTTAAAAATGTATTAGTTCGTCTCCATCGCTTTACACGCCGGTTATTTGAACAGTTTAACGAGAAAAACACACGATTACGAACCATTGTATCGATATTATGCAAATAAAATCACATTATTTGACAGCCATTAGTAATGACTCATAACGTGTGTTCGAGGCTTTAAAACCAGAAGTATATAAAAATCATCGATCACCGGTAGGCAATCATGCTTACCGGTTCGTGTCCGAATCTAAATCAACGCTTTCACGATTTTCAACATCGTTACCGGTTCTTCTATATTGTTAGTGTTAAAATAATAAAAGAACAATCATTTACTGAAAGTAAGGGACAGGCTAGGTATAGGACCACCTAAATTTTAAAGAAATAATAGAAAAAATACGAATTTTAAAGACGCAAAAACGTTACAAAATAACTTCAAACATTTCAAAAACTGATTATATGAGGGTTGTCCCAAAAGTAATGCACAATTTGCTCTGAATAAATAAGTTTTTATTTTAAACTAAATACAATATTATAGACCTTCGATATAATCTCCCTGCTTGTCTATACACGATTGCCATCGTTTCGGGAGCGCTTGAATGCCGCATAGGACGCCATCTTTGTTGAGTTCACGGATCCTTCAGCTCACTTCTTCATTTAGTATATCTAAGTTGGGAAAACGGATCCCTCTAAGTGGTTCCTTCAGTTTTGGAAATAAATCAAAGTCCGGGGGACTTAAATCCGGCGAATACGGTGGGTGTTTGAGGCGTTTCCATCCATATTTCTCCAAAAGAGCGACGACTGGTGCTTCGATATGCGGCCGCGCATTATCGTGCAACATGGACACACCATTTTGTAACATTCCGGGTCGCTTTTTACGGATTTCTGGTCGCAATTTTTTGGCAAGGAATGTTTTGTAGTAATCCCCGGTTACACTACTGCCAATTGGAACTCGATCAGTTGCGAGAGTTGCGAGAATAGCCGCGTTAGTGTTGTCTTGAGTAACCGTAGAGGGTCGGCCAGAGCGAGGATTGTTATCAATACTTATACGACCATCACGGAATCGCTGATGCCATCTTTGCACCGTACTACGATCCACAGTATCCGTTCCACACACTTCATTTAACGCGGCATGAATTTCAGGCACTGTTTTACCACGAATCGTTTCGATTTTAATGTATGCGCGTTGCTCAAAAACAGAAATGTGAACCGACGAATTGTTCACACTTTCGTTATCGCTCTCACACATCATCATACTT
The DNA here is from genome assembly GCA_902439185.1 of Cinara cedri. Lineage (NCBI taxonomy): Eukaryota > Metazoa > Arthropoda > Insecta > Hemiptera > Aphididae > Cinara > Cinara cedri. The sequence goes on along the minus strand of CABPRJ010001937.1, from coordinate 346,018 downwards.
TACTAAAACAACTAAAACTGAAAACACACGTATTCAATAGACTTCAATCTACAAACTTATACTAAAATCAGCTGATAATATCACATTGCAAGACAGCTAGAGCGCGCTGTGCATTACTTTTGGGACAACCCTCGTAATCAGTTATCTGCAGTGTTATTGAATTATTGCGCTGCATAAATAAACACACACACACCCACATCATACTAATAAATTATACTATAGAATATTGTATCAGTAATCGTTTTAGTAGAATTTAAAAAAAACTCTTGTAAACAAAACCTTAGCAATAGTGTTTTTTCCCCCCATTAATTATTAATCAGGTATATTAATAATTTCAAGGTAAGTTAAGTTTTTTTTTTAAGTCTCGTATAGTCCCTCCTCTTTTATTTTTAGAACACGAACACTGCGGCCATCATATACCCAACAGATGGGTCAATTTAACTTCCCACACGAGATATCGCATGTAAAAATCACCCATGGGTGTGCATACGTAAGTTCGAAAAATAATAAGGCAGTACATAAGTTCCAACACGAACAAAATACATCTAAAACATGTAAATTCCTACACGAATGACAATAATTATAACGAATAGAGATAATAAATATCCTTTTCATTTTATTCAGTCTTAGAACTGACAACCAAGTTGATGTGGTAAAAAAATAATTCCATTTCAAATTCAATCTAGTCATTATTTTAATTAAATTGCACAAAATTATATAAAATATAAATTGGTAATTAAATTGTATGTGCCTTATTGCGAATGCTCAAACATTTCACACATTAATATTGTGTTATTTTTTTTTCAGATATTTTATTATTGATATGATTTTGTTTTTCTTTGTCCTTTTTACGTATTTTTTTAAGATTTATCGCGATTTGGTGTTCTTATTTTGATATATGTATCTGTTTGAAATATTTTTAAAACTTCGATTTTTTTTAATATATTACGATAATGATAAATTCGAGTTTAATTCTGAGTAAAAACTCATTATTTTTTTCGTGTCGGAAATTACATATGAATCCGTTTACCTACCATATTTCTTGAGAAAACTTACCGTTACCCCCTACAAATATCCTACCGTCCATGCAACTGCTGAAACTCTAATCCGACCGACAACTGTGGATTATCCATCAGCAATATCGGCTCATTTTGATGAAACATCTAGTTCACCATTATTATATCACTATACGCGTTATTATCGCAGATAATGTATTATTCCGTTGTCGTTTGCAGCAAACGAAATAGTTCGGTTATAATTATCATTATTGTTATACCGACGCGGTACGCATTAGTCAAATATATTATAATATAATATTTCAGCCGTTCTACAATATCATTATCGTCTTATGCGCGTATGCGGATATTACTATTATAATAGTCACATTGATATTGTAATTTCGTGTAATACTTGGAAGTTTACAGAAATTCGAAAGGTCATTAGTGTATGTATTCGAATTTACATATTATATAAGTTTGGGTGCCGGATCGGAACCGGTGAACTGTCGTGTTCCATTATCTCTCGGCCAATGTACCCCCGCGAAAGAAACATTCATTTTGACGTTATCTATTATATACATATGTATACCTATATTACGAGCTTACCACGCGATACCGTGGCTAAAACCTAATCTAACCTTCGACCCGTACCCGTCGTTCAGAATTCATACCCTGGCGGTACTTAAACTTAACCGGCAGCCCGGAATAATCGGGCATTATACTTATGTAGGCGGGGATAGTAAATAAAGACGGATCGACCAGGGCTCGTATTAATATTTTGGGATCCTTTTTCGACACCGAGTCGACGATCTGGAAACACCGTCAACGACTAGTAAATATACATCAATAACCACAAGAGCAACATAATAAGATACTTCCGCTTTAAATGGATCAATCGAATGCTGCATATAATAGGTGCTGAAATACCGGAATGCTTGCATGCGATCCAGTCACGTAGAGTGAGAGAGAGGTAAGCTCGGAGGGACGGAAGAAATATGCGAGCGGTAAATTTAAAAAAAAAATGCTATTGAAATGTTATTAATAATATTAACCCATTGAGCAAAATTAAAAGAACTTGTTACATAGAGAACGTCTTTTTTACTGGACGAAAATAGTTATAATTTTAAGGTAAAAATGGTTATGCTGGTTTAGTTTGCTAAGTAGGAATCTATCGTAAAAAGGTTGTAGGTCCAATGATGGTTTTATGAATGCATTATATTTGGTGGCTTGGAATTTTTAACGTAAACAAATACAATTAAAAAAAAAAATATATAATATTGATAATGGATAAAACAATGACACCACAGTTTTAAATAAATAGTTGAAAAGATACGATACATTAAGTTATTTAATTTATATCTGTATAACGGTAAATCATAACTGATAAAAAACAATGCTCAGCAAAAATTAGTGAAACATAATTTTAATTGCCGTAATTTTTACAATATTCGTTAAAATTGAATATTAAATCACTTTAAAAAATGCAAAAAACTACCACGTCAGGTAGGCTCAATGAGCACCTCAATGAACTGACTAGATCAAAAATAGAACAAAAAATATCTCCTGTTATTTTACTTAAAGATCTCTGGTATAAATTTTGTTTACAGAAACATTTGCATAAAAAATTAATAAAATCATAGTAAAATCAATATTAATTTCTCACTCCATTCAAAAACGAGCGTTTTTAATCTAAAAAACGATAGTTATTATAATATTATAATAATATTAATCGAGGAGCTTCATTTCATATATTTTTACGACAAAACGATACAAAACGGATATTAAAAATTCAATAGTAAAACCGCTCGCTTTGATCGCATACCACATAAAGAAAAAAAAATAAATATACTTTCATATAAAATTCTATTTTTCAATTACAACACATTGATATTAATTATTGATAGTACCTGCAATATTCAAAAACCTATTTCGGTATACCATATAGTATAGATATTTTAAATAAACATAAGCGAATCGAGTATGAAGGTATTCATTAATACTGCAGTTAATAAAAAATTTCACAAACTACGCTCAACAGAGTATAATATATAGGTATAGAATATTTATTATTATTATTATTATTATTTTAATAATAATGATAAAATAAAAATTCACTGTTCCATAATATTATATTACTAATACATGTTCTATTATATTATTTATGCTGTATTTATGCATTCTAGTACTTCTGAAACAAATTTAATTTGATGAAAAAAAAAAAAATGGACAATCGAAATCTAATCTATAAATATATTAAACTTCAGTTTAGTGATAACCACTAAGTACAATGGTTTGTACCCCGCAAATGACGCCACTGCAGATATTAGTCGTATTATAATAACGTAGATAATCATTATAATAGATATTATTGTACCTAAGTGATGAGATAGCGGCAATTCGTTATTTTCACTCCCGGAAAATTCGAGAACTTATCGTATTCTCAAATTTGAGTTTACACTCAATGAATTATTTACAAACAATAAAATAATGTCAAAACAATCACAGATAGTCTACCGGGATCATCTTCTATCATTGTACTGAGTAACGCGTGAGGCTGGCACGTAATTATTTTAAAGGTTCGTATATATAATATACAATTTAAATTCACTCATCACAATGCAAAATAGTATATATACACCTATATTTTTTTTAACGCGGAACCCGGTTTATTTTTCAATTTCCGACACAACGCGAATAAAATATATACTCACTAAAATAATTGAAAGCATCATATTATTATTTTAATTTTTACGAATATCACAACAAAGCATTATTTTTTAAAATAAAATAAACTAATTTTTGGAATAAATCAAGAACAGAAGGAACCCAGTTGTTCTTTTCTTTTTTTTCTTAAATTTCCAAATACAAATTCGAATTACCCACATATTATTTTATTATCATGTTAGATATAATGTTGCAATATTTATAGAAGTAAACGAATTCAACTGAAATTATGTAAATTCTGTCACACAATTTACGTTTTGTTATACGTACCCGAATATTTTACAAAAGTCTGAAGAAAAAGAAAAACAGATTTACTAATGTTTTATAATGGTTTGGCTCGGGATATCGAGAAAAAACTTTACGCGGCTTGTCTAATACGTTATTATCGTGTATGTGAGAGTAAGAGGTGCTCCACGACGGATCGAACTAGTTACCGGTGTTTTTCGAATGAAAAATACTTCAACCAATTAATGGGGACCTATATAGTATACACTGAAACTAAATGGTAGAGAAGCGGACTTCAACAGACTAAAACAATAGACCGAACGCGAGATTTTCTAAAATCAAAATGGTTGGAATGTGCTGTGAATATATTATACAAATATGTAGCAACAAGACGAAATAAATGAAGAGAGTTTTGACTAGAAAGCTAAATAAACGGCCAACGGAAAGCTCACTTCATCGTGGGATGTACTGAAAGAACTCTTGGAAGATTTAAGAGAAGGAGTGATAATTGAGCAAGAAAACTATCGGGAAAACGGAGATCTACGGTGAAAACCATAATTTGTAATTAATATTCTGTAAGGCAAAACAATTTTTTCTAAATTATTAAATTAAGTGCATTTTTGTACAATATTTTCTTATTCGTATACTTTACTAAAACTTAAAACTGTGCAATACAAAATTACAAAACTCATAAACTATGGTACGTTAAATGTACGTGCATATAAAAATACTTAAATGAATTTTGAATTTTTAGCAAAGAAACAATATGTTCTATTTTTTCCCGAAAAACACTTTTTCGGTTAATTACTCTAAATAATCTGCACTATACCTAAAAAAAAGATTCGCTTTTTTTTCCCGGTGGTTGCCTTTAATTGAACACTTTTTAGGATCCCGACAAAGAAACAATTGAAACACTGATAACAAATGACGGCAAACCGCCTCATCGGTTTTAGTTTTGGTGATTTCTAGATTTGCTTGACTACAAGTGAAAAAACATACCTTTTATATCCCTATTGTATTCATATTGTAACCCGTTATACAACTATTATGACCTTAGCAGTATATTGAGCTTTCTTCAAAATTGTTTTTTGCTTACAATGATTTATCATAACATTCAGTGTTTAAGCTAAATTGTTCTATTAGGTATTTATACTCCATCATGTGTTCGCAGCTTCACTCCTACAATATATTTACAATATGTATATATTGACCTGCACGCGATCCGGAGTATGGTCAACTTCTATTATTATTATTGAAATACATAAAAAAAAAAAATGGAAATCATTTTACACTGAAAATTCAATAAGCCAATTAATTTAAAAGGGAAACAAAAAGACAAGAAAAAAAAAAATGAACTACAGTTCCCAATCAATAAACACGCACTTCAAAATTTGGATGTTTTTTTTTTTTTTTAAAGAACGTTACAAGTAAAAATTTTGTTAGTTCGATAATAATTCATTAAACTTAATTATAACTTTAACTCTTACGTAAATAAGTAATTTATATGAAAAATCGAACGATTAATTCGTGTTCATTGCACGATTGATAATAAACATTGTTATTAACGGTGAAGTTTAAGATCTCGTAAGTTGTTACTAGATAATATTATTATAAAAACAGTGAAATGTATAAAAGTATAATTACGCGTTATATAATTCCAAAATGGAATTATAATATCCCTGCGTTCGTGTCATTATGTCAGTGTTTTATTCTGTTCGTCTTTATAGACAAGTTTGTCGCTGTGAATTTACTATAAAAACGACTAGACTATTCATAAAAAAAAAATAATATATATATATATATAGAAATCTACCGTGTCGAGGGGTGATGGGAACGGAGTAAGAGCAATAATGCGCAGCTGAGGCTCTCGGAAATAGTAAGTGCGTAAATAACGCTTTCGATTCGCTTAAAATTTTACGAGCGATGTGTTTAGAATATAATTATTTCATCGTTCGCGGTACATGAGTTGTTTAAGTGTTGTAATACGACTTACTCTAAAACGTATAAAATTGTTACATTGATTATATACGGATGCTTTTTTTCGCGCCGAAAACGCGTATTTATATGCGCAAATATTTATAAGTTTATTGTTTATGTTGTCCTGTAAAAAAAAATAATAAAAAAACCCGAAATAATACACGGCGTTGCACTTGCTCAAACTCGTATCGTATAACGTAACGTACCATATAAAGTGTATTATTTGTTCAGCTTTTTTCAGCAATTGAAATTCGTTAACGGCCGCATCGTTAGACCACGAAATTCCTATTCACCATAAGTACTCGTAACGTTCCGAATAGTATCGTTGACCGCAGCGACGATATTGCCATGCGAACGTTTAACAATGCAACATATATAATCCTATCGATTCGACGATAAATCACTAAAATATATGTTTTCTAGTTTTTGAATTTTCGAAATATATATTTTTTTATAACACCACCGAGCAGTGGACCTCCAATACTATACAGGGCGATTCACACAACTGAAAACACTCATTACCTCGGAAAGTATCTACCTTTTTCGAAAATTTTCTTCTTTTTTGAAGTCTGTTCAAAAAACAAATGGTTCTGAAATGTAACACTATCATTTTTGAAATATTTCACTTTTTGTGTAACGGCAAAAGGTGAGTAGCGGTGCATATTTTGTGTTTGGTGGCACGGCCTACGGCGTTTCAATAGTTTTCCACTGCTCCCCCCACCAAAAGGTAAAGTGGAATGTCCCATCAACAGGTCGACGGAAATTTAAAATTTTAACTAATAATATATTTATTTATGGAATTTTAAATAAAGGGTGCTATTTAAAAATCAAAAATAGATAGTCGTCTTACTCCCAGAAACAAAGGTGACGAAAAAAAAGATAATGTAACATTTTAGAGCTATTATTATTTATGACATTTTCAAAAAAAAAAATTCCGAAAAAAGTTAACACTTTCCGAAAAAAATTGTGTTTCCAGTTGAATGAATCACTCTGTTCAGTCGAATTTCGCTCCCTTTTTTATTATTATTAAGGAAAGATTCGGTTCAAAACAATAAATAACCGAATATTATATAATAATACAATAATCTATACATTTTATACCATAAATATTGTTATACTACTTCCAAAATAAAACAAAGAAATCGGTGAAATTTAATAATAAAAATTGTATCTCCGCAAGAGTATTCGACACAAAAACCACTCTTTCTCCGACAATAATATAAATGACGCAAGGGTCTTTATTCGACGAAAATTATATTAACTACAATAAAAGATTATGCAATATCTGTTATATTTCTTCCATAAGCGACGTTTTAAACACCCTGTATATGTTCAAGTTTTGTTAGTCTGAAACTCTTGAGAAATTTAAATTATACCTAGGGGTACCCACGTATATATAAAGTTATTACTTATTTAATCGCGATTTTCTTTCGGTAACCACGTATTTCTTAGTGGGTACGTGACGACGGGTAATTCATTATCTCTCGTTTTCGAATTCTAAGAAAATTAAATTTTCTCACAGGAGAATTGCGCGAATATTTTACCTGATATTTATAATATATTCATGTCTGAAATATCCACTCGACTAGCCCTTGCACTACACATATCGTATTCTAATAGCTGACGACACTGCTACGGTTATATTTATCTGTGCCCAACACAATAATATTGTAATATGATCCCGACGTATCGTCCCACTACCGCAATTACTAATCAGGTACTTATTCGATTATGCTTTAGAATTATTATCGACAATTTTAGCGATGCAAATTAAACATATAAAATAATAGCAGATAAAAAAAAGATGGACATACTTCGTACGTGGGTGCAGCAACTTTTGTAAGTGGGAAGTTGGGAAATTAGGATACAGACGGGAATTTAATGTATATCTGTAAGTAACGATAAACCATTGCTAACGAAAAAACAATTCTGAAAAGAGTTCAGTTGATAATGTTGCGTTGGTAACAATATTATATATGTCATATTATGGTAAAATAATTACAACAATGTGTATTTCTATGACAACAATGATTATTTTAATTATCCTTAATAAAGTGGTACGTTGATACGAAGATTATGTCGTCCAATTGCACCATAACAAAAACACGAATCGATTCTATGAGTATAAATTGTGTGCGTTCCTGAATTTCAGTTCTCTGTATGCTACAGATTTTCTTCTAAATTCTAAGTTTTTCTAAACTATTTCGTTAAATTTTCGGAAATTTAGAAAAAATGTTTTGAATCCACTTTATTTAATGTACAGATAATCGTTTAAGTGGTTTTTTTCTAAAATATTTTCCAGAAATAAAAAACACATCCGTCTATAAAAAAATTACTACTCGACTCAAAATCACTAAAATAACATTATTAATGTTCAAATAGGTACTTACTTTTTTCAGGTTTCTTCACCAATTCTCAATTCGTATTTCAATATTACATCCAACAACAGCATAGATAATGAATCTGAAAAACAAAAACAAATTAGTTAGTGTATATTTTTAAAAAAAAAAAAACATTTAAGAAATGTACACCACGAGTTGCGAGTTCAAAATTTTAAATTATTACGAATTTAAAATTAAATACGATCAATATTATAACATTTTATGATTATATTTTACGCGATAAAATGCAGCGTGAAATTATTATTGAATACTAGAAAATAATCTTGTTGAATACCTAATGGCCTTTTAAAAAACATCCACACTTTTTTAGATATAAAACCATTGATAACAAAAATAGATTCTAAGCGAAGTTGGGTTAGACACCGTCAAACACAACTAATCATGACGAATCTCGTTTTAAATATTATTAAAACATTTTATTAAAATCATACACATCACGGAAAACACCAATACATTCCTCGCTACGCTCTGAATCTACAATACCAGTTCATTTGACACTTTTGGAAACAGTTCAAACTTACCGCAAAACAATTGTTATGATTTGAACTCTAATATAATATTAAGGTATATATAATTGAGAACAATATTTTATTTTGTATCAATGTATAACACATCGGGCACTACTATTACTATTGTGATCCATGGTGCTTGTGAAAAGATTATTTCTAGTCATCCGTACAAAAATTCAACTTCATAATCCGAATAATTATTACATTACGCGCATGCGCTACAGATCACACTTACCTGTCAACAAGCGCCTAGTTGTTTTTATGCGCTTCAAGTTGTATACGGGTGAGATAGGCTACGGTTCCATCCTTTGTTTAAGTCCAATGATGTCTCGACTAGGTAATTGCAGTGATACCAACGTTGAAAAGTAAAAGTTTGGAGTTATTATCTTACACCTCCCCCCCCGAATTTAGGTGATAACGAAAAACAATTTCCACTTTATATTAATATATTAACAAATTATTTACAACAGTATAGGTACACAATTAATGTTATTGTTAAAGTTTCCCAATAATGTACGATTTATTGACTGATAAAACCGAAGTAATGTATGTAAAACATTGTTTATATATTACCCAAAAACTTCATAATATACGGATTCCGAATAATTTTACTTATGTACTGGGCTATGTAACAATCTAATACGTCCAAATAATATCTTAATTCGTGGTTAACAATTTGATTAATATCATATATATATATATAATATATTATTATAAATACGTATAATACAGTGATATTTTTTTTTTTTTTTTTTTTTTTTATCACAAACTAGCAATTTCTATTTATTTATTTTTTTAATCATTGATGGTTCGTGATGAAAAAAACCACCTAGTACAGCATGACGTGGTAATCGGGTCACTTTCTGAAACATGAGATATTAAAATCTAAAATATTTTTTTCACCTTTAATTTTTCACTATGTCGGTAGAACAACTTATAACAATATTATTATACCGGGCGCAGGATCATTTTCCCGGCAATTATCCTGTGCGCCTAATGGTAGGTACTACAACTGCTCTGATAAATTATGTTTGTTATGTTTGATGACAAAAAGAAAATACAGAAATGCAAATGGAATTTGTATTTACAACGCTAATGATGGCCACTGTTCGGTTATGCCGTTTAGGTAATTTCAGTAAATGTTTGGTCATTTGTTCGGTAATAATAATAATAATAACTTACATTTCGATAAGATTTCGTAGAAAACATAACCATACATTTGGCTATACGATTATTCTGGCATGTAATATCTTATTATTAATTAATATTATATACTAATGGTAGGAGTCGATTTTAATCTGGGTATAACGGGAGAGCACACATAAACTATACACGGCAATTTATACGCTATACATGACATTTGCATACGCCAAATTTCCAATTTCAACGGATTTACCCGATGAATTTTTGATTTTTACAACGGTTTCCGTAACAGCAGTGCCGCGAGTTTACAAGGGGGGAGGGAACCACAAAATATTAATAAAGTATAGGTACTGCTGCATTTCAAAAACATTATTCCCGCGAAATAATATAAGAGTATCGTTAAAAAATAATATTACACTGAAATAATATTTTTATATTTGGGTCAGTACCAATGATAATCCTGAGACTGTTCGACTTATATTTGTCGTGATTAATTATTCTTATGAACAGAAAATCGATTTATCGGGAATCGTTATTTCCCCACCATTGATACAACGCCACTACAAGTTACTCAACAGTAATGACCAAACAAAGAAGAACCCAGTGGAAAAAAAAACAAACGGACTATAAACATTCGATACGCGATTTGTGTTTATGCATGTTCCCAATCGCCGCGATGACACTATTAATTACGAAAAATGTATACCATAGTATCTATTATGCAATGGTTCTGATTACCTATGCATTAAACTGCAGATAATGCGAGTTATCAAAATGTCCGATATTTTTTTTTTTTTTTTAATTTAAATATGTTTCAATGAATTACCGATTAATCGATTACGTTATTTTTACAATCGATTATTCTAATTGCTTAATCAAGAAAATTTCCGATTAAATCGATTAACGGAGCCGAAACTTGATTAGTCAATATGATATAGACTGCCCTGTCTATATCTGTAATAATTAGAAAATAATAATAATAATAAAAATGATTTGAAAATTCGTTTTCCTAGACGGCGTATAACACGAATAATGTTTCTAAGAAATGTTTTTGTGTTCGAAATTTTTATAATTGTTGTTTTAATTTACTAGGTTTGTAAAAAAAAGGAGGGAACATTTGCATAGGCAAAACGAATCTTCCGACAATGCACAAACTACACGAATACAGAATAAATCAGAATAAACATTTTAGATAACCGTTAAATTCGTGGAAAAACTACATCACGGCATCTCTTTTTCTATACATTTCCCCTTCCTTCAAAAAAAAAGAAAAAGAAAAAACATTTAAATTCTTTACAATCTGTTGTTTTGGCACCATTTCTACAGCGGCATTTCCTATCCACCTCAAAAGTTTCGTCGACTCTGCTTAAATTCGTAAATAAAAGAACCGTTTTGTTGCATCACGTCTTCCGAAAAACCTTCACGTGGCATTTTCTCAAATTAATATAGTATAATTATACGATACGTATGAAAATGTAACATCAATTTTATTAAATAAAAAATAAGGACAAGGAATATATTAAAAATAATATGCTAATAATAAGACACTACACGTACCTACATAAATGCGCATTTTTATTGTTTCCGCCGTGTTACAAACGCACGACATAGCAAATTATCAAATTTAAAAGAGAGAAAATTATTTGTATTGTACGTCTTATATATCTAATATTTTAATTTGCGAAGTATCACAATTTCAAAATGCTTATATTTCGCTAAAGTATTAAAATTTTAAGAAAAACCCAACGCATAACCCCGATAATTTTCTACCCTAGATACCTTATTTTGATAACAGGTATGTAGGTATTTAGTGTTATATTAAAAATAGCAGCATAAAATAGGTGCTGCAGAATGCAAATGTGCTATACCATGCTTTTGTAATACGCAGACAACAAATGCACGTGATATCGACTTTTACCGCCCCAGTCCAACCAACGGGCAGCATATAATTTCAACATTACCTGAACTAGAATTAAAACCACATCGTACAGGTCGGAATAAACAATCGATAAAATTTAAAGACAATATTTTTGAGGGTACTACGTTGCTTTTTTTTTCAAAAATATTATTTTTAAATAGCCGTTAATAGCTGTTTTGTTAGTTTATTTCTTAACGATTTTAATGAACCCACCTCAATCTGTTGTTGCACATCTTTTTGAAAAAAAATGATAGTTAATTGAATACGACACTGGGTCAAAATCATATTGTAAATGCATAATAAATAGCTTTTTATTAATTTATACCACTATGCCAAAGTATAATATATTTTTGCGACCGTGAAAAAATAAACACAAAAATACTTATGGAAAATATATTATTATCACTACCATAACTTATATTAAGTACAAAAATTATAAAACGAAAATTGAAATTACAATAATATAAAAAAAAAAAAAAACTGTTAGAGCACCTTATTTATTTATTTATTTTATTAGAATAAACGCCAAGCGGCTTTTGGAACAATATATACAAGGTAACAATCGTTACACTTCAGTGATAAACAATGTAAGATATATAAAAAAAAAAATTGAATAACATAGAAAACTGATTTTACAATTAGTTTAAAGAGAACTACCAATAATTAAAATTTTAATGTGAGGTTTTGAAGCAGACAGAAGGAAGAAATTATACATTACTATTGGCTATCGACATCATTGTGATCAGGGGAAAATTTTCAGCAAAATTAGTATGGCTAATTGGTGGGTAAAATAATCCCTTAAACCTCTTGTAAACACCTCTTAAACACGAATATCGAGTCGTTCTAACAAACGGGGTGCATTAATATATCCTTCATTAAACCCGTAGACAACTGGAGAAGTTACGATGTTCGGTTAAAGATTTAAGACCAAGAACATTGCTGACATGACTTTAATCGTAGGTTGGATGTGGAAGGTTGAGACGTTAATTGGCAAAACTCAGAAAATGATTCTTAACATTGCCTATATGTCATATGTCCTTATAGTAAAAGGGACCAAAGAACAACCCCTAGTGACGACTAGTGACGTCCTTAATAGTAAGCCCTATAATGATGAAAGACATTTGGGAGAATCGAAGTTCGATGAATGACGCCTTAAAAAACCTAGTACACGGAGGGCTTTGCAAGCAATAAAATCAATATGAGGTCGAAAACCATAAAGAAAAGGAACCATAAAGAGAATATAAAGGAAGCCCAAATCCTTAACTTCGGTAACGCGTAACACGGGAAAGGAGTCAAAGCAATAATCAAACTTAATAAATTCTCTGGTGAGATGAAAAGTCATTACTTTACATTTATTGGTATTTATGGTTAGTCCTACCGAATTACACCATCTAGCAAATATGGAGATAGCGTTCTGGAGAAGAAAACAGTTATCAAGGGGAAAGACAGAATAGAACATTTTGGCGTCATCAGCAAACAAAAGAATACATGGGGTGATTTATGGGCAAACAGTATTGATAAAAAAATAAAAAAAAAGGAGACCTAAGTTACTACCTTAAGGAACACTAGATGGGACTTTAAACTATTTGGAGGACTTACCGAAAAGATTAACGAACTGCCTGTGATCGTTCAATAGGACTTTAACCACGATAAGAGTAGTTATCAGTTTAGTTCTGCAATATTGTGCAATAATAATCTGATAGATTTGAGCATGCCATGAAGGGAGAGGGATCGTAGATGAAAAGAGAGGAAGAGAAAGACCAAAAAAGAGGTGGTTAGATGCGATTGATAATGATATGAGAAAACTCAAGATCAGCCCGCCAGTTGAGAGATTAGGTCAATGACGAGGGTGGTCGATACCAAATATGCTGGAATGTAGGGGACGGTGAAGAAGGTATCGCAACCAACTGATAAAATTACCATAAAACAGGAATACTTTTATCGGCTTAGTGAATTTAATACAAATTTATTCTGAGGCGTTTTAGAACAGTACCTATACGCTGAACAATTTTATTATTATTCTTTTTTTTTTTTTTTTTTTAGTTAAATTTTAAACATTATCTGTGTACTTTTTAGGTATCGAAAAAAAAAATTGGAACTGTATTATAAAATGCGCTATATTTACATTACTAAATCAGCAGTGGGTGTAAATTATAATATAAAACAACTATACGTTTTAAAGTGATAATATAAGTTTTTGTAAATTGCAGCGTTTCCTCACTCGGTCGTTTATAAACAACACATAATATAGTTTAGTTTCACGCCGTCGTTATACATACATATATAATATGACATAAAATATTTTAAACAAACAAAGGGACAAAACACTATAATAGGTATACGGAAATATACGCTCGGGCGAAAAGCTTCTTCTATATTATGCACCTAACTTTTTAAGTAGATATATTGTATTATTTTCTATACGTATATACTTGAATTAACCTGAGATAACGACGCGCACGCGCTAAAACATAGAAAATAATGTAAGGTCTTTTGAATTTTATTGCCCAAGTTTTGTTAGTAACGACGACGCCCTAAACGGAGATTTACGGCAGGTATACCTACTATATAATATACTATTATTATGTATGCGGTTATGCCGTTTTTACATTAAAACAATCGAGACTCACACCGGCGTGAATAATAATAATAATAATAATAATAATAATAATATTCCGTAAAATCGTTCGATTAATTAAAATAACTTTTTGAAATAATTATGTTGACCGGTTGATCGAAATAATAGACACAGACCAACACTCAATAATGTGTTATTTATTGTGTTTTACGTATAACCGTATTAAATTCGCTGGGACTCAATACTCACATTCGCACGGGAAAATCGTCAGTCAAAATATATACAACTCAGCTGCGGAAAAAAAAACTGTAAATTAAATTGATTGACTAGAAAACAAAAACCTGTTACCGGTAACCCCCCCCCCCCTCAATCGCATCACGGTGTCGATGATTGGAACGATTATATTTCCTTTAGGTCAAAAGCAGTTTAAAGACAAAAGAAAACTAATTAACCAACAGTCTGCATCGCGGTAAAACAAAATACGTTGATCGCTTCGCTTGGAACCTAAACGAATATTATTCCACACATGAATATTTATTAGATTCTTATAATATTATTATCGTTATTATCAACACCTTTGCCGCGTTCGCTAAGTATGTTATAGCGTCTGTTTACGAGCCGCCTTTTATAATAGCTAGTATATCTACAACATTAATGTCATTACAATAATATGTCAGCGTAATGAATATTATAAGACACGTGCAATTTTCATGCTCTATACGATCCTCGCTCGTTAGTATGTTGCTTCCTATTACCCGTGCATAAACTTATTAAACAACGTTATTAATAATAATATATAGGATTGAAATAACAATTTTAGACAGTTAATATTGGGTTACGAATTAAGATGTTATATACAGGATACAGATAGCACGATATCACCGTAACGATTAATAGGTATAGTCCAAGCCAAAAATTTTCGCTCGACTAAATTAATTAATATCCTAATCGTAAACGTAATATTATCCGAGTATTTTCTAAAACAGCTATGGGTATTGAATATTTTAGGTGAAAAATAATGTTTTATTTGGTATTTAATGACCATTAATGTTATTATTTTAATTAATAAGTTATATTTTCGTAGAAAACAGCTATGCTCATATATATTGTAATTAGCTCGGTGTACAATTGTGTTTTAAATTTAAAAGAGCTGTAAAGTTAAAACTGTTGTAGTAAGTGTGGAGATTTCTAGAAAGTTTTTAGTAGTTGAATATCATAGTTTGTTTTTTAATTTTATACAACTCAGTCTAAAAAAACATTATACAAAATAAAATTTAAAAAAAAGATCCGATACTGCTGATGAGTGCGCCATTGGTGGAAGTTGGAATTATCGAAAGGAAAATATATAAGTAATTTATTTATATCTGTACGCGACGATACACCGTTGCTAATGAGACAAATTCTTTGTTTCTTTAATTTTCAAAAAAAAAATCAATCAGAAATTCCGAAAAAAGTAATTATTTCTCGATATAATAAGTGTCGTACGTTATGTTTATTACTCTGTATGCCCGTAAAATATATTGAACTCCACTCTGTAGTCGGTAATATAATATTATAAACTACGAGTTATATTGTGTTAATGTGTGCAATATTATTAAAGTAAACGTATATAATATATTATACATGTAGTTTTATGTAGTTTATTACCACTTTTTACACATTAAATTCTGATTACGACGCGAAATAATTCCAGGTCTAAATTACCGTACGATACTGTATACTACTTGATTTTATGAGATTATGGTCAACGATATCATAAATATAACGTATATATTATTTGTTTAGCGCGTATACGTATCAGGTTAAATAAAATTAATAACGTATCGACAAAATATAGTTGATAAATTTTGACTTGATATATAAGTACCCAGACAATTTCAAAACCGTTCACATATATTATACTATCCTCTAATTAAATTTCCAAGCATTTCTGTTTTGTCTAACTGTTTTTTATCTACAGATTATCTACCCAATAAAAATTGTACAAAATCTTACAAAATTAAAATATCTATAAATATC
Source organism: Cinara cedri (assembly GCA_902439185.1). Classification (NCBI taxonomy): domain Eukaryota; kingdom Metazoa; phylum Arthropoda; class Insecta; order Hemiptera; family Aphididae; genus Cinara; species Cinara cedri. Next base: position 329,525 of record CABPRJ010001937.1, on the reverse strand, counting down.
TCAAAAATTATACAATGTCAAGAATAACTGAATATAAGTTTTCTGATAAATTTTAAGTCTACACGAATATTTTAAACTGAATTACAACAAAACAATAAAACCGAAAATAATAAAACCTTTATTTTCGTAAATATTCCCGGTTTTTCTAAGTTTTTTTCGGTTTTGCTCGATTATTATGAAAACTATCTAGAAAACTAAAAAAACGCTTTACTTCGTGAGCAACTGCATTCAAAATTCAACAAAAAAGGTATTTTGTTGTTTTTCTATTGGAATGTATTTCTGGTAGAAAACATAGTTTGCAAAAATTAAAAACAATGAAATCGGTAACACCACAATATAATATTTGATATTTTACCTATCATTTAGTTACCTATTTTTTCAATCATCTTGAAAATTCTTTGGAAAATTGAAAAATTAACTTCCTAAAGCAGACACATTTTTAAATATGAGATAAAATTAAATTACAGTAAAGGTGTTACACTTAATACATCAGAGTGAGATGTCTGGTAGAAAAGCTGCACGGAGACACGAAAAAAAAAAAAAAACAATTTAACATCCTTCACCAGGTTTTCGTTAATTCATCGGTAGTAAAATGTGGGTACACTTAGTCTTCCGCGTTTAATAATCTTCGAAAGTTCTAAGTTTTCTCTGTCTATTCAGTCGACGCCCATCGAAACCATAAGCGAGAGTCGGTTTTATAAAAACTACTACGTATTATTTCATTCGATATATTAAACATTTTTTAATTATTTTTTTTCTCCGGGAAACAAAGTGGCAAATATTTGAATAAATCCGACGTTTAAATTAACACTGAAAATAGATAATATTACAATTAAACACGCACATTTGTGGATAATTTATTAAAATCGGGCTTTTTTTTTTTAAATCTATTTTATACGCCGTAAATTTAAAACTGTCAAACGATAATAGGTAGGTACGCGGCGGTGAGTCAACATTAAAAGAAAAAAATAGTATCACGGCGTTTAACATAAATCATTTTGTAAAATGCACTTGTTATAATTGGACACGAACAACCTATTTTAATCCACGATTCAATATCGCTTAACCGCTAATGAATCAATATTTCGAACTCGCCGTCGCCGTATCAAACAACAACAAACCGTATTGCATTTCGCTAATGTTTTCCGGTTAAAATCGCGATGTTTCCGGTTTATAATATATTATGTATATACCTAACGTTTACACGAAACTACGCCCGAAATATACATCAATATAAGAGCAGTATACTTCGACTGTCGGTATCCGTTTCGAGAACTTGTATTTCCTCTACTGCATATAAGAAACGCTCAATCGTAATAATATATGCGATACTTATTCTAGATGACCGCAATAATATAAATAACGTCTTTATAATATAATATATTCTTTTCGACCTCCACCATCACCACCGTTGTCGTCGTCGTCGTTGTTTAGGGCTCCGTTTTGTCTAGTCGACTCGGACTTAATAATTTCCATATAATATTATATAACCATTCGTTTTGGCGTCCTGACAAATACAGCTACTACCAGTAAAACATTATACAATATTATGCTCGTGAAACGGCGAAATCGACAAACTATTGTCAATAACATACAATCGTCGTGTCGTGGTACCGATAAAAATCCCATAGGTATTCGGCACAATAATGTTTATATTTTATTTTTTTCACCAAAATGTATAGGATGAAAAAAAAATAAGGTAGGTCACTGTTGTAGATTTTGAATTTTATCATCAATTCGACTTTAAAATGTTTATACAAATAAATTACGGTATAAAATCTTTTATTTTTACTAACAAATAGTTTTTACAACTCAGTATACGAACCTTGCATCAAATTTTCGAGAATTTTTAATCGAGCTAAAGAAATTACGTTTACGTAAAACCAAACAATCGATTCAACAATTTCAAATAACTACGAATAACTAAAGAAATTAATAAATCAGAAAAAACTGTATTACTTCCAGAAAATTTCAATCGTAGAATGCGGTGAAAATGGCAAGTCTATACGGTTAATTTTCACTGAATTATAAAAAAATCGATTTAACAGAAACCGTTGTTCCATAAATATTTCCGTTTTCCTATACGTGTTGTTCCGGGTTTATTTTTCATTATTAAGAAAGTACAACGAAAATCAAAAAAAAAACAACTTCTTAAATATGCACAAAATTCGCTACCAAAATCCAATCATAAAGTCGACGAACGAGGTAAGTCTTCTAATTGAAAACGTGGTCACAGAACTTGACTGCAGATATATTCTGAGAAATAAAATTAATTATAGCCACTAGACTATAGAGACGGTCGTTTGGCTTAATTTTCTTTCTAAATTTGAGGTTTAACCGGTAGAGACATATTTTCAACAGTTATGAAAACTTCATAAAAAAAACTCTAATCTATACTTTATGATTTATACTATATATTATAATAATTATTATTAATATTGTAAATGTGAAAGTAAATTTGTCTGTTAAGTTTTTACGCTTAAATCGCTGAACCAATTTTGATAAATTTTAGTATCTCTATAGATGGAACCTTAGAGAAACACATAAACTACTTTTTATCATAAAAATAAAACTTGAAGGGGTTGAAAGATTTTTAGATATTTTTGGTACGAAAATTCAAATATTTTTGTTGAAATATGAATTACCTTAGTAACAGGCATGAAATGAAAACAAATTTAAACGAAAAAAAAATAATAAACAGAAATAAAAATGTCATAACAACTGCAATAAAAACTTTAAAATAAAAAGTCTATTGACTGTATGTCGATCTATTATATTGGATTAACACATGATAGGCTACATAAGCTACCTTAGTAACATGGATGAAAAATAAAAATAAAATTAAAAATATACGCTGTTCTGATTGGGTAAGTGAAAAGTGAATACACGCAAAACGTCATTTTTGAATTGTTTTTTTTTTTTTGGTATAGTAACAACTCTGCGTTACTAAATATGTCCTCGTAATTGTATTGTTATTTTAGTGGACAATGTATAGTTTAATCCCCATATGCTGTGCGGGTATATTAGAACACTTTTAATCGGCCGTAGGACTATCCACTTTTCACTTTTTTTTTCGTTCACTATACCGATGCGGGCAAAGCAAAACGGGAATAAAGGTAACAATAATAAAAAAAATCGGGCATGGGACCACTATAATATTTAAGTAACGAGTTTAATAATTAAAATCAATCAAGTATTATGAACATAATAATATACGAATCTATAATACTGTATGCACATATTAAAATCTTAGGTTTCAAAATAAAAATCGAATGTACTGAAAAAAACACCACTGATTCTAATATAAGATTTATAGAAAAAAAAAAAAACAACCATTATTATTATTGAATACCAGTGCGGTGCTGGACATGGTTATAAATTAAAGCGATTTCCGTTACTGCATCAGCGGTCTATGCGCGCGAGATAATATACAATTTATTGGGTAATATATTTTACTCTTCGATGCTATTATTATTTTTTCTTTTTCTGGAAAACAAAAAGAAAAATATTCAAAAACCATCGCTGGTTTTTAAACTGAATCACTCGTGTAATCGATAGATCAAATTCATTTTGGAACCTTAGGTACCCACGACACATCCACATTATCTATATCATATAAATTATAGACATTATAAACAAATTAAAACTAAAACCCTGAAAAACTACAAACAAAATATACAGTATAACAAAACTAAAATGCTGGGTTTCAGAAAAACGGTTTTCAAAGTTTTAATAATATGTATTATAAAATCCGAATACACAACATAATAGATATACCAGAGACAGCAGCTGTCCAATCCGCCGTTGCCCGTGCCAATTCAATCCTTCATTATTTTTTTGACCATATTTAGAAGCTGATTTTTTTTTTTTTTTTAAACCGAAATCAATAAAATAAATTTAATTTATTGTTCATCTCCTTTTCCAGTCTCCCACCCCTATCACGGTCGACCGTGGTTGTAACTTCCTTGTCCGTGAAAACTGAATGATTAACCAACAAAATTAACTGTTTTTTTATTATTATTTTATCCGTTGATCTCGACGAGTTTAATACAGTTTGGTGTTAACATTTTTAATTTCCGTTAACTTGTTGATAAGATATTCCACTATTGCATTATTCAAACAATGCTGCGCATCAGACGGCCACACAAATGATACTCGCTCCTCTATACCGTACTTTTACCTAAACTTAAAAGTGGGATATCTCGTCAACGGATTGGCGGAAATTAGAAATTTCAACACCACAGTATATTTAAACTAAAACTTTATCCATGTATTGAATTTGTAATATAGGTTGCCCTTTGAAAATCAAAAGTAGCAGGTGGTTTCATCCCCAAAATTAGGGCGGAAAAAAATAAAGACAATGTAATAATTTAGAATATATAATTCTGAAAACAGTTTATATAAGTAATTTTTGGAAATAACAGGTATACGAGTACCGTAAGCAATTTGACTGCAACGTGAAATTTTGAACTCGACTCAGCTCGATTTAAAAAAAATTGGTCAACTCAATAATTTAGAATAATCTCTCCATTCATCCTCCATCTGCCTGTGCTTCCGAACCGACCAACTTGAATCACTGAACAGAAGCGTATGGTAATGCGAATTCAAACCTATGTAATTTGAATATATTTCATCATATCAAAAGAATATTAGTCAAATAACTGTCTAATTATGGGAGAAAAATCAAAATATTATGGTGAAATATGTAAATATGTAAACACGTATTGTATTTTGGACGAATACGTGAAAATGTGTGACATCGAATACTGTATCTCATTTAAATGGAAAATCACGTTAAACGGATTTATCACTTTCTGAAATTAATTTATCAAGTCATTGTAAAAATATGTGTTTACATCCGGACTCTACAAATTTATTTATCAATTCTCATACAGTATATTCGTCGGCTAATTTCTCTTGATGACCCAATAAAAGGACCAAACTTTACGCCACCTTTTTCTATAGGTACGTATACATTTTGTTTGTGAATCTGAAATGTCCGCCTCGAACAAAAACCTATTTATCTTTTTAGCAACGTGTTTACCGCAATTTAAACGCTACTCATTAATTCTTTGCATCAATTTACGACCGATTGAAGTAATATTATTGTCACCGTGTAATAATGATAAACAAACAATAATACTGTACATTTGCATTATTTATATCACACCGCATCTCACCAGTATAGGTATATACCGTTATTCTACATAGTCATACGAATAAATAAATAAATTCTACATAGATAACAATGTTATTGAATATCAATTATCGTTTTAATGGTATATTATGTTATGATACTACGCATTACAATACTATTGGTCGATTTGTTGACGAAGATTATAACATTACAATCAATAACACACAATAATCCACAATAATTTCTATCGATCAAGCGAGTACAGGTTTTCGTTATATTTTATTGAAAAAAAAATTATTACAAATATATGTATAATACCATCTAATACCGAACGGAAATCAAAAACAAATTTGACTTAAAGGAAGAATAAGTAAACCCTATATGATATACAATGCGTGATAGGAGAACCTGTATTAAAGAGATCTAAACGGAATGGCCAAGATTATTAGTATTTTTAAATTAAATGTAAGAACATTAAAAAGGGAAAAACGACCAATAACTGCTAACGGTTGTATTTTATACCTTGTGCCTTGGTTTTAGGTGAAAATTTAGAAAGGTAGGATGCATAGATTATTATTTCATTTATATCTATAAGCAACGGTAAACACGTTTCTGAATGAAGTTTGATATTTTAAAATGCCGTGATGTTTACAATCTTCGTATAAATTAAAACTTAACAAAAACTACTACATTACGTTCAAATTTTTTTCTTACCACAAAATATAATTTATGATAAACCTCGGGTTCATTTTTTCAGCATTTTTGCAGTATATGCATATATGATGATGCAGTATATGGTATCCGTATAAAACCGAATAAAATCTAAAACTCAAAATTCCATATGCTAACATAAAAATAACTCGAAAATCATTAGAATATTTTTAAAATCTTACCACGTCTATAAAGGGCTATTCTGTAAAAATTTAGTTCTATATGATTACTTGTAAAACTGAAATTAAACAAAAAAAATCGAAAATAGCAGGATTGTTATTGCATAGGTATATCTTGCAGCTTTTTCTCGGTTTTTCCAATTAGTACAATAATGACGGTGCACCAACTAGACAGCTTTTTATTTTCAGAAACCACCGTTGAAGTTGATAATCGGAGCAAGACTTTTAATAGAACAGTTGTTTATAAACACAAACAAAAAATAAATAATTACAATAATAAATACCACACATAATTGTAAAACTTACACATTTATCGCTGCGCTATGAATCTAAAAAAGTAATGAAATATACAATAATATTTATAGCGATGTTTAAATTAAAATTATTTAAACTATACGATATTATATATAAATAACTAACTGACCACACGATAATGTTTTTCTATTGCTAGATAATAATAGTAATAATAGTTTTCTCGTGCGTGACAATCAAATTGTGATACATGTCACCTAGGTAACCCAGGATTAAGCAAAAATAAATAAACGATAAGATATTCGTACCGAAAATACTCAAAAACCTATATTTTACACACTTAGAAGTTGAATGTTCAAAAATCCTCTCTCAACGAATGCCTACGTCATATAAGCTATCTGTATGCCAAATTTCGGCCCGATCCGGCCGGTGGTTTGGGCTAGACGAGTCAATCAGTCGGTCAGGACATGTTATTATTATTATTACATATTTACACAGATATTAAGTGGGCATCGTATATTTATGTTTATAGATTTATTATTGAAACCTATTCTGGTCATGATAAAAAAGGGTCGTTAAAAATTAACAATCGCGTGATGTATAACAATAAAAAATATATACTTTGAAAGCATCCCCCCCCCCCCCCACAATCATTAAACATTATGAACTCGAATGTATAGCTGCAGTAATTCGAATTTGTTTTAATATTATAAATTTACCTGATGACTAGGTACGTATACGTTAATATTTAGCTCTGGACCGAGTAAAAAAAAAACTTATCAATTTTAAAATCATACGTTCGGGTTTCAGTTTTTTTTTTTATGTTAACACGCCTATAAAACCGTTCTGAAAATGATTAAGTCTCTATGAGTAATTATGTATAAATATTTATGATGGGTCAATATTATTATTTATCACTGAATTAAAAAAAAAAAAAATTATTAAATTTAATGGAAAAAGTGAGTTTTGTTTCGCGTGAAAATTCCATTTTTTTCTATACATTTCGTTTTGCCGGTTTTCGGATAGGAGAGATTTCGAGGTCGATCTTTGAAATTCAAATGAAAATAAATATTTGTTTTTGCAAACATCACGTTAGGATTATTTTTTTTTTAAATATATTTTAGCGGTCAAAAAGTATATTCTTTGAGGCATTGGTGACTAGTAGTTTTTTTTTTTTTTGAAAAAGTCCCCGTACATATTTTGAGGGGTGAATATTTAGTTTTGGCCTGTACCACAAAGAATTAATGCGCAATTTTTTACCCGATAACGATTTAATGTTTTTAAAAAACTTTAAATCACTGTTAAAAAATAACTAAATAGTAACATTCGCCGAGTATTTTCAATTAAATTCAATTAAATTCAATTCAATTCAATTAAACGTTAACTTTATAAGTTTAATTGAACGTTAAACTAGGCTGTTTCATACGAGGCTAACGTTCACTGCGATCGACTAAAATTAAACACATTGTTTTGACTGACTTAATACACACGACTCGATAACCAACTCGCGATCATTCAAATATTGATCAGCAACGTACCAATATCGGTTAATTAATATTGATGATATAATATAATTTTTAGTATACAGTTTTAATAAACCTTCGACTTTAAAAAATAAAATCGTTAGTTTTCAAAACTTAATATGACTAATATGAGTTACGGCGTAAAGAACTTATTATGGAAGCATCTGTGGGAGAATCGATATGGAATACGCCTAAGTTATGTGCGTCATATTATTTACAATTTAATATTTTAGATTTTAATAGTTTTAATTAAATAATTAAATAAGTTAAAACTAAATAATTAATAATGACTGAATTTGCGGAAATTTGCGGAAAATAATGTTCGCAGGTCATTCGTATCGAGCGATTAATTGTATAGTGTAAAACCGAAATGAAATTAGAGAACTTAATGAACATTCGCTTCATGTGAAACAACCATATGATAACGCTATCTCAATTTTAAATTTAATATCATTCAACTATTATCATATGATATTAATATTAAACCACATTTCCGTTTGGGTAATCAAGAAACAGCATTTTAATGGTAAAAAAAATGTTACCTGAACTTGGACCTTCGTGGTTTTAGTTTTTCGATATCGTTATTAATACTCAAATAGTTATTCGAGATAAAAAAAACTTTAAATTATCAAATTTCAGAACAATATAATAAGTTTAGATTTTGTTTTTGTGATATCGAAAAACTAGAACCCACAATACTGCACAGTGAAAATTAGTTTTTATTTACGGTGAAAATTCGATTTCTTAATTAGATTTTAGATATACCGAGTGGTTTTTGTCCGAATGAAACAGTTAGTTTTACAGTCAAATCGCGGGTAGTAGCACGTCCTCTTTAACATCGAGTTTGAAGTAATATATCCATATATATAACGATTCACTTATAATAAAAATAAAACCAATTTTTGGACCAAGCACGAAAAAAAATTGTTATGCACGTGCGCACCTGACATTTTTAATTAAAATTAAGGCCCTTCTCACACGACAATACTCAAAAAAAACTACATTCACTTGGATACTAAGAGCCTATGCTATGAAGGGCTGGAAGATAGGAGATTGAACATGTGTGTTTAAATGGTATCGTTCAGACAATGCCATTAAAATCGCCGCGACTGAGCAACTGATGTGACTAGTCTCCTCGCGACTAGACATGTCAGTCTCCTCGCTACGCTAGTTGCCCGAGTTATCCGAGTTTTTAACAATATATTTTGTGTAATATAATTTTAATTTTGTGATATAATTTTATCTTTGCATTATGGATCAAAACTTTAATATAAATTTCGTCAATGAAATAGAAAAGCATCCCGAGCTATACAATTATATGTTAAAAAGCTGTTCGAGGAAAAACATGACGGACAAAGCTTGAAGTGAAGTAGACGCTGAAGTTAAACTCACAGGTTTATAATAATGGTAAAGAAAAATATCTTCATTACTACTTAAAGACATTACGAATATTAAAAAATGATATAAACAAATCAACACTATGAAATACTGAAAACATTTATTGAAATCGCGAGTCAACACTAATTTGATAAACCGTGTGTGAGAATAATTGAAAATTTCAGTCGCCTAGTTGCCTAGTTTCCTAGTATCCATGCGACTTTAGTTTCTTTTGAGTATCGCTGTGACTCAGGTATAATCTGAATATCTGCATATTATAAAATAGGCACCGACAACACTGTATAAGAAAGACAAATGTTTCAATGTTTTATTATTATTATTTTTATTACCTATTTCAAAAGTTTCAATCAATATGTATTAATTTAACGTAGCTAGAAATTAATTTATATTCGTTATGTTATAAAATATTATATTTCCCCCGGGTTTACCGTTGCGTGGAGGATGTTTTACGCAACTCTTTCGATAAAATTAAATTTAAATAGCACGTTTACGTACTATATTGTTTAATATAATATAATAATTCATAGGTATGTATATGCACAGTAATATTATGCACTTGTCGATTGAAATCAATAAATGTCGTGTATAATATTAAAACCTACACGATGGTGGCGCAACAATTTTGACAAGTGTGACAACTGACATGCTGAAAATATTCTAAAGGTTTATACAGTTTATTGGAAACATTTTACACATACAGGCACGAAACGGTTGAATAATTTTACATATCTGCATTTTAAAACACACTGGATAAAAAATCCGTAATAGGTCTCCGTAGCCTCATCGTTTTCCGGTTTTTACTTCCCGCGTCTTTTTGCTTTTTAATTTTTAAAGGTATTAGTTTGCTAAAAGGCGGTTTAGATTCTTATTACTGCGTACAAAAACTCTAAAGGAAAACGTATTTTTAAGTATCAAGTATAGCACCTTTTCTAAAAGGGAATTTTCCCAGGGTGGTACTTAAGGAGGTGATTTTTTGATTTTCCCTGGTGTTTTCCCAATAAATGTGAAAAATATGGTAAAATCCGGGAAAATAGACACAATATTAAATCAATAATATTAAAGAAAATGTAATATAATGCATAATATGTAATTATTTTACCATAATGTGACAATAATTGTATGTATGTTATTGATAAAGCAATACTATTAACCGAACTCCACTCAAAATCGTTTTTCTTTAGCAATGGTAAATCGTTGCGCATAGATATACATTAAGGGAAACCCTCTACCTTCCAAACTTCTCACCTACAACAGTTGCCACCCACGTGCAAAGTAAACCCATATTTTTTTAATGCGTTTAAAATTATTTCTATTTTTTAGAGCATTTAAATCCGGGCCCCTTTCATTGAAAATGACGAATTTAATGAAAATAAAAAGTTTGTAAAACTGTTCAAACGAAAATAAACTCTATAAAATGGCTAACTTGACATTTTTGAAAGTTTTTACGAAAACATAATAAATGAATTTAAATATATTTGTAGTCTTTATCCCTGTGAGTAATACAAAAAAGGCTGAATTTTACTATCTTCGGAGATATTACAATGGGTAATGGCTTCGTAGGGAAATCACCCTGTATACATACATATAAGAGACCTTCTTACCTCTGCGTATACGCTTGTACAACGGCTATACATCGGATACGTTGGTGACGATTCGTTACACTATAATATACGAGTATAAAATCGTAAGTCGTCACTCGTCTACAATACCCGAATGCTCGGTATAGCCAACTAGGAAACCTGCAATATTGGTGTTTAAATTTTAACGAGTTATCGAGACCCAATAGCTTCGTTATAAATATTTTTCTCGTGAGTTAGGTGATAATATTATCATGTTCGCGTAATAGGGTATTATAATTTTAATCAGAATAAATATATGTACGAAACAAAGGACCATAGGAAATGGCTAACCGTCAATAGATATAATACGCGTATTTGTATCAACACTACACTATACATATAAAAATGTCACACTATAAAAAGTCCATGCGACTCACACACGGTCGCATAAAAGAACCATTTACACACAAACACACACACACACACACACACACACACACACAAACTATAACAATTATTTTACAACGTCGCGAGACTATTCAGGGTCACATCCGGCCGATCGCGCATTGTGGCAACGCCGCCGCCGACCATCGCATCGATAGACAGACACCACTGCGCGCTCGCATTATTATACATCTTACGAACAATTAATATGCTATTATATACAATAAATTTATAACACACATCGTAAAATAACTATACGACCTAACTTCCATCAATAGCATAACCCCCTATACCCACCCCACCCCCTCCAACGAAGTTTACCTTTCTAAAACCTTTTTCTCTTGTTACCGTTCTATTATTACGCTATATAGTTGGGGTGTCTATATAAATATCACTTTTAACTCTACAGAAGTATCAACGTAAAAAATAAAATCGTCGTAATATTATTTCGTCGTGAATATTTTATTACCGTGACGCCATTTACATCACACATCGAAACCAACGTTGGCGCCAATGCGCGAATCGACCAGATAGCACGTTGGCACCAATGACGGAACTTATCCATCGCCTACAGGTTTTTTCTACTGAACATCAAAGGACAGTTGGAGGCCAGTGTCCGATATGCCGGGAACACGTTCACTGTTTTTTAAAGAATATTTCGTTTCGATAAGTTTATACCAGTGATGTGCCAGTGATCATTGACCCGCGTGACGTTTAACTCCCCCGGTAAATGTTCTCCGGCGAACATTTATCTAAAACGGTAAAAATACTCTAGAGAAATTCAGCCTGAGGTATAAATATCACGGAAGTCACTGGCACACCTGTATAAATTTGCGAAACGAAATATTCTCAAAAAAAAAACTTGAGAAACTATATTTTTTTATCTCGAGCACTTATACTGCTACGTATAGGTATATAGCGTATTCCACGGGCACAAACTCGGTCAAAACGAAACGTATTTTCAAAATCCTTAGTAATTTAAAAACAGTTTTAGTACTTATACGAAATACGATGTTTTTTTCAAGATACACGTTGTGATATGATAATATTTTGAATAATGCGTATACGACTCGAATAATCGGTAAATAATTTTAATCGCCCAATAAAAATATTGTGAAATTGATTGTAGTGCGGTTTGCAAAAGCGATATTTTTACGTGTGTTGAGTTTACAATGTTCCCTAACGCGTTATAAATTATAATATAACACAGTGAGCCACCGGGTTAATGGGATATTTTCACGTAGTATTCACTAAAGTGAAAAAAGAATCGTTTAAGTTTTATTGTTGAAAAACCAAAAGTAAATCACATGCCAACTTACGACAAACAATTCAATTTCTGAAAACGATATAAAAATAACATTATGACGGCAGTTCGCACATAATACGCATGTACTTCTGGATTCAAACACAGATTTCAAACGACACTATACAATTAAGGTTCATCATTTAAATTTTGAATTATTTTTTACTCATAATAGGTATTTTATTTTTTTTTTTTGTGCGTATAATTTATTAAGTATTCTATATACTTTACAAAACGTTACCGACCCGGTTTTTGGACACTTTTTTTATTATTTCTCTGACAGCTACTTCAAAGTTTGCCGTCCTTATCCTTGGTCTACTCTGTACGTAATAGTATAAAAGTCTCATTCGTAAACTGAAGCCAACAACATAATAATTAAGGCTTTATCGATATGTGTAAGCTTTAATGTTAACGCGTTGAAATTTCCGGAAAATTTGCATATATTGTAAATTCGATTTGTCGAGCATCAAAGCAATTTTAAATTAAAAATCAGAAAAAACATGTTTTTGCATATAATGAAAGCAAAAAAAAACACTATAAGAGTATTATACGTAATAGTATTATTACGGCCCGAGGAGTTATAATAATCGATACCTAACAAAACGAAAGCTATATAATCGTAATTATTAAACCAGAAATGTCATACTTATACACATTATAACTAGTACTTTACACGGCAGGTATAAGAAACGCAATGCTTCTCCGCGAGCTTATGGGTATAATTTCCGCAAAAGTGTTGTCGTTAATTAACTCGAGAGTTTTGTTGAAAAGCTTTCGTATAGTAGAGCGCATTTACGTCAAACCGAAAGACCATACCAACAATAATAATAATAATAAAAAAAAAAAAAAAAAAAAAAACAAACAAACAAATCGAATATCGTTTAATCTGCAAGATTCGTTTAAAATTATTATATCGAATCGACGCGGGGGAAAAAGTTATAGAAATATTTATTATAACAAACAATATGTTCCACAGTGAGTATAAAATAAATAAATTATATTGACGATAAATGATTATTATTATTATTTTTCTTTCTTAAGCATAGCGAGTGTATACAAAAGTGTATACTTACAAGGGAAAAAATTAATATAAACTTGCGAGCGTTCAGCTATATAATACGGGAATTTAAATAAATTTTTAAATTATTTGAATTTAATAAAACGGAAAATAAATATTATATTGTACACTTTGACAACACGGTCGACGTAACGTTTTATTCGAAAAATCAACATAATATCGTTCTATAGAATATATAATACGTACTACGTGGGTATGTGTATACTGTTTATGTATACTTAACGAGAAAGTGTGAAATTAACAAAAATATATACATCAATATTATAACGTAAATAAAAATCCAACGAAGTAAAAAAAAAAAAACCTATACTGATTATTACTAGTTTATATTATGACACAAACATTTAAAATGTTTTTCTCCCGCATTTAAACAACCCACGGCGACCAACCCCGAAGCATTTGATAACCGACCCGGTATATACAATATATTTTGCTGTTGTAAGTAGCCCTGTAACGTCAAGTGTTAAAAATTCGGGAAAATAAAGCCAAGAGTGTACCTATGCTACTAAAAGATGAATTATTACCGATAAAAACTCGAGTTGTGTTAACCCGGTTATCCTAAAATCAAAAAGCAATTTTTGCCACAGCAATCCCCGGTCTCCTCTGATAGGTCACTGTATCAGTCAAAAAGAAAAATAAATCTAAAAGCTGATTGATACTGTTGTTGGGTGTGCCAGTGGTTCCCTGCAAATTTAATAATTTTTGATTTCCAATTCATGATTAAAACAAAATATATGTATTTATGTGTTTATAACGCCATTTATAGATATTCAGCATTTTCCGTACGCACGGGGAGACTGTTGCAGGGTATATCGAAACTGTCCATTAAAAATTAAAAATTTACAATTTAAAAACCTAAAATATCGTTTCACGGTAGTTCAAATTCGTATCGATTGATGCGTTGTTGGGCTAAACTTTTTAAGAACTAGAAAAAAAAATCGCGTACAAAAACCATTGTAAAACTAATGACTACCTCCACGGCTCCGTTTCTCAGTAATCTAAAATGTTGGCCATTTTAGGTAATTCTTTATACAATTCTTAAAACTTGTATGTTCCGAAGTAATGGTTTTATGATGCTCGCTTTTATCCGTCTGTGGAAAAACTTTTCGACCACAAATCTTGCTCCAATCATCAACATCAAGAAGTATTGATTCTGTATAATGCGTGGATAGTAAATTTTTCGACAGATATTGTGATGATGCGCTAACGAGGGTTATTATTTAATTTTCTTTTTATGTTTTTCAATAAAAACTCGATGAAAACATGCGTACATAATGTAATCGTGATAAATAATAATAAAATAAAAATCTGTCCATTTATCTACACCAGCGCTCCCGGAATTGACCTAAACAGAAACTGGTTATGAAACAATATACCTATATTCATATTATAGTTGTATGGAAAAATGCATCCAGGTACCTATGGCACGACTAGAGTTTTAAAACGTCAAATTGTCACGCGAGAGATTTACTGGTTTTACTATGATGTTTGCATATATTTTATTAGTTAAACGTTTTTTTTTTATTATTATTATTATTATTTCTGTTAACCACTTATTTATTAGAAATCTTACTCTAATCGAACAACGATAAGAGGATTATTTTTTAAGCAGATTTTATAATGATCGCTGGTAAAAAAGTTCAAAACAAATTATGGCAATAAAAATTACATATTATTTTCGATATTTTCAATTTCATTTTTCTTCTATAAATCTAACTCAGAATTTTAAGAGCAGTGTCATTTATGGAAATTTCCGTGTGATTTTTCATATAATTCCGAAAACCCGGGGAGAAAACGTAGGGAAATCATGAAAGTTTACGACAAAAACAATGGTTTCAATATTTTCGATATTTTTTTATATAAATCAAAACATTTATATTAGCATTTTCTAAATGTCGTACAATTTAAAAAACATTCTGTCTATCATTATTGAACTATGATGTAAGAATTTGCCATTTTTCAGTATTTTCCCTTTTTATTTGATTTTCAAACATCTCGGCCACACAGAAATGCTGGAAAATTGAACACGTAGTTCCTTGTATAAATTGTATTATTACAGTGGGTGAAATGAAAAAAGTTAACGTGCAACGTTTTAGATCGAATTTTGACGTTGAACCACATAAAAATAACCGCACTTTTGAATAGCACGTATGCGCAAAACTTTGCTCAGAATCGCTTGCGTAGAGTATCAAACGTACGTGTCCTATATCATATACCCTGACGACTTATCGCGCGCCTAAACCGATAGCCGCGCAGCACGCCCGACAACGGCTCTCTGTTTTTTTTTGTTTTTTTTTTTTTGTTTTTCTTTCATTATTATTAATTTTCGCATTCGTCCGCCCAATCGCGTGTGGCGGCGGCAGCTCGATTTGCATGCTAACGACCGCCGAGCCCTGCGCGTATTTACGTTTCACGCTCGCGGTGACGCCGTCCGAACAAAAAACGGTAATTGGCTCGAGGGGATAGTGATAGCACCGTCATAATATATTATTATTATTATTATTATTATTATAAAATATAGATTAAGTTCTCCGCCGACATTATATCATCGTTCGGGTGATCGACGGGCCGAACACCGCTGCGGGAGGAGAAGGCTCGCTATGCTCCGCGGTGAACGCAACGCCACTGCACTGTACAGCGATTGCATTACGCGAACGCGGCGAGGACGTCGACGAAACTATGCGACAACACGCACGCGACACAATACGGACGCCCGAGGTTATCATCTCCCGCGGCTCGGTCGGTGTCTTCGGTTGTTTTTACGACGGGCGTATCTTCGATATCTCCACGTCTGTGACGTGCAGCGTCCGTTCTCTCGACACGCCGGACGACGTGAAAAACACGAAACCACCGTACGACATGCGAGAATAATAAATATTATACAGGGTGTCACAACTGTACGACGGAATTTTCTATACGAACTATATAACGTTCAATATTCGTTTTTTTTTTTTTTTTTTTTTTTTCAATTATTTGTTTCTCTCTTTGACAGGCGCGTCTGTTTGGAGAAAAATCGAATTTTCATTTTCGTCCCGTAATCAATTAAAAAAAAAAAAAAAAAAAATTTTAAATCGAGTATTATTCCCTATCGCGGTAATCTATCTCGTTAATAAACACATTTTTTCTTTGGAAATTAAAACGAATGCTACTAGCAACTACGAAACTATTGATCGGATATAAATGTACGAAACGTTGACATTGAGTTATTATTGTTATTATTTTTATTTTTTATTTTTAGAATTTAGAATTTAAGAACACCTGCAAATTTAATTTTTCTCTAAATAATAATTATCCCCCTCAAAAAAAAAAAACATATTGAAAACAAATTTTTTTTTTTTTTTTTTTTAAATGGATATTAACAGTTCTAGGAAAATACAGTGGGACACCCTGTATATTTTTGTACACTGCACGGTGCGGTCCACTGACCGGAATAGGTTTTTTTTCGGTAAAATTACGATTCAACCCGTTTTTTTCTCATTATTGCTGTTTTTTTATGAGACCAAATGAATAATATGTATATGAGGAAATGATATTAAAAAAAAAATCGAAAACCAAGATAAAAGAGACTGCTATTTGAAAAGAGCTAACGTTCATTTCAAGTTGTATAATAAAATATCGTATTTTATAATAGGCACACAACATAAAAATTCATTAAAAATGATAAGACGTGAAAAAAGTAATCCCTATAAACTAAATCATCCTATACCGATACGTTAGATAGTATCTTGCCGACCATACCACCTGCCCGTGATGTGTCCGGTTTTTCTTTTTAATTTAATTTTTTAAATATACAATTTGACGAAAAATAAAGAAATTAAGTTAATTATTGTTTTATAATAATTAGGTTAAACCATGTCGGAAAAAAATATAATACAGGCATAATTATTATGATGTGTTGCCCTTTAAAAAAATGTAAATTAAGAGTAAACACATTGCATATAATTGTATAATTATTATTATATTATATTATATTATATTGACGTGAACTCGACCAATCAAGATATTTTTACTGCACATGATATAAAAATAGAAAAAATAAGAGGAAAAACAAATTATTAAAACCAAATGGATTGAGTAAGTATACTTTGGTAGGTAATTTACGTATAGTTGCATGAAATATATTTCATTTTTGTATGTATACAATGAATCAATGTAACGTTAATAATGGGAAAAAACCGGATTTTACTCTAAAATCCAAATTTCGGGTTTTGCTCTAAATCTGGATTTTTAATTTTGAAACATAAAATTAGTGTTCTTTTATGTAATATTACATATAAGTTATAATAAAGTTTTCATAACTACACTTAGATATTATATCAAAAGAATTGTTTTTTTTTTTTTTTTTTTTAACAGACCTCAAAAATGCGAACACCGACCATTTATTCACAAGAAATTTTTAACTAGATATATATAATTGTATATTATATGACGTTTTTAATATATATTAGTTGCCCCCGAGCGTAAGGCCATCGTCGTCAACGTAACATTTTATTATAGCCGATTGTTTTTTTAAATTGTTCGGAATTGAAAAAAAATTCCGTAAAAGTTAATACTTTTCGAGATAATTAGCATCTTATGTTGTATACCGATCACTCTGTATATATATTATATATAAACTAATGACAAGTCCGTCCATTATCAAAGAATAACGATTACTGAAATCCTGTATACACACACACAAACACACAAATATAAAATATGTATATAGGTAGTATAGAACTTCACTAAGTAAATCACAGTATATAAATATATGTATTAGTATGTATTAAAAAATGATAAAACGTCAAAAGAAAATTATGTAGCAATATATTATTGTGTAACCATCAAATGTATAACCATGTATACCATCATATTTTATAATAAAAAGCTTGCTTTAAGTTTTTTTTATATATATATAAATACTCTATAGTTTATTATTATTTTATAGGGTATCTGTCGGTACATTATTATTATTATTGTTATTAGAATGCCTGCAGTAAAATAACTACATCAATTTCGCTTGAAAATCATAAAAAAAAAATAATAAAATAAATAACTATTTCGTTAAAAATATGAAAGGTGACTCAAAAAGAAAAAAAAACTCTACAGGGAATTTTAAAACCTGACGTTTCGTCTATAATGAATTCGCAAATATCATCAGAAACATCTTAACCAACAATGTAAAACACGACACATATGTAATAAAACGGTTTAACTCAAGAGGACGCCGTGCACACCCATGTACAGTCTCAGTCAAACCAACGTACAACTTTGCGAAATTAGATACGTCATTGATAGGTAATTAAAACATCAGTGGCGTAAAACCTAACCGGATTTCACGACCAAGTGACGCGGCACCCATCAGCCTGGAGTTGACCAAGTCATCGAGCTGCCCTTCGGATACCCTTTACCTCGGCTTCCGCCGTCCGATCGTTACCTTCCTTGTGGTTAAGAATATCTTCAACCATGTGGTATAAAAATTATGCACCGCATTGAGAAACGGAGACGAGCTGCTGATATCTCAGCGGATCTTCATCCCTAACAGATGGCAGATCGATAGGGCCGCAAAGCAAGTCTTGGACATCGCCCGGAAAAATGCTCCTATCACCTACGAAAGTTTTCATTGCCTGGTAGAAGGGTTCCCAGTGCAAAAGATAATGAAAGGTAGTGTACTCGGCGGTGTTCTGTGGGTGGTGACAACAAGGCACTCGGCGTTTGGGGCTAATTCCATTCGGTGAAGATAGTATTTGAAGCACCCAAGAGCGAGAGCGTCTGCGTTGCTCGAAAAAAATCGACCTAGTTACACTAATCATGTTTTTATCTTTAAGTCTGATAAGAAAAAAACGTTCGTCTAAATTTCAGTATAACATTAAAACCAACAGCGCGCAGTTTTCTTTGCTGAACACAAACGTAAATAAGACATTTATTTTTAATAGCATTTTCCATTCGACTATTCACTCGCGTACACTACACGTGATCAATATTATCATACACTATGAGTTCACTAGGTATTACAATATCAAGTGGGACATAATTTTTGTAAATAATATCGTTCATTTAGGAAAACATTTATCAAACTAAAGTATCGATAGAAAATACAAAATATCAAATATAATCTACAACGACGATGTAATTTTGTTTACACTCATGTAGACAATAAAATGCACTACGCCCGTCAAATGAAAGTTGCGTTATCAGCACTGGTGATACACCTGCGCGCTGGTGATGGCAGGTGATTAGTTATCAAAAAATGTACACCCGTGTACACGAATGCAGTCAAATGGAAAACGCTATACAAGACGCGAGACGAGACATGCTATTATAATATGTGCTCATAATCAGTTAATTAATAATAATATTCGTAATTACTGTCGAAACGTACCTACTACTGAATCGTATTTTATTATTTTATAGTAATCTACTAAAAAATAATACATCACACTATTATTAACGTTTTAATAAATAATACACCATATAATTATATGGTACTATAGGTCCATAGTAATAGCAGGAACTATTGTCATGCTTGTCATTAATGAATATACCAAAACTAGCTACTTAGCTCGGGTCAAGTACTTTTATAATTTCGACGTTATTACCACGCCATTAATTTCATAAGGAATAAGAATCAAGTTAAACATCCGAACTTGTTTGAGTTGTATTTAATTACTATATACACGAACGTATCATATTATGTATTTTTAACATTTAATTTGCTTCTGTTGAAAACCATACATAATTGACTGAGGACTTCCCTTGGACCGAAGATGTATTATATAGTAAAACCCTATAGTTCGGAAATAAATAATAATTAATTTAACTAACCACTAATTTTTTTTTTCTGTAAACCATAATGTAATTACGATATTAAAGACAAATAAAAACATCTGAAAATAACAGAAAAAAAAACCGGAAATTGTTACAATTTTATGTTATGAAAACTGGGAGATAAATTAAAAATGATAAAACTAAAATAATGATTTAGGTAATACATAAAACCTTTCGTTTATCTTTCGTTGTCAATTAACGAAGTGGTTACAAAAAAAAAAAAAAAAGATGAAATCGCAATGTAATATTTATTATAATCGATAGCCATCGATTTATACTTCACTCATAAATAAATTTAAAAATCGAAAACGCAGGACAAATCCATCATGTAATTTATATAATAATATAGACACATTAAAGGTATATAGTGTGTAATTTCTTTTATTGCCAATTAGGAATTCGTTACAAACAAAGAGTACATCTCAGAAAAGGGCACTACAAAATGAAATGAAAATTAAAAGAGGCTATAAGGGCGGGGAAATTAATGTGGCCAGAGGGGAGTCGTCCCGTTTTGACTTTTTTAATATTTTTCGAGTTTCAATTCCGTCCGGTTTTAACAGGTATGCATCCGATTACGTCCAAATCGTAAAATTAAGAATTTCAATTGCGTCCAGTAATATCCGATTGTGTTCCAAACGATCGAGAATACGATTGAAATCGAAAATTTCGATTGTATTTAGTCATATTATTACTATTATTTTAACTACAAGGATTAATACTATACTGCATGTGGTACCTATAATATTTTTAGTTTTAATAAATCAATTTTGATTTATAGATAAACATCAATTAGAACTAAAACTAATACCAATTAAACACAGACCAAACTATTACAAAAAAATAAGAATTCATTGATGAACAAATAAACAATTATAAACAAAAAAATTATAAATCGTTTAGACTTTATTAAAATTATGTCGCTTAAAGGCTTTTAATTTAAATAATAAATCATAATAATAATTAAAAATCTTGATTATAATTTTAAATCGTAAAATGCTGTAATATGTACAGTTGACTGTTGACAAAAATGACTGTGCTAATTATAATAATTTGAATACCTATATCTATGTTCATCTCTTTTTTTTTCATTTATTTTAATACTAAACATTTTTGTAATGCTTAATTATTGTATGACTAATTGTAATGAGTAATGAATATTAAATAATAATATTATATATCTATATTTTTTTCTGAAATGACGCTATACATAAAAAAATAAATTTGATATTATAGAGTGTAAAGCGATAATAATTAAACCACACTCGTTTAGAGTTAAATGTGCGTGTACCTACAATCGCGTTCTGTTTGGTATCGAAATTCTCGACTTTTCATTTAGGACCCAACCGAATGCACACCTGTTGAAATAGGACGCAATCGAAATTCGAGAATGGTAACAAAGACCAATAGGGACAAAATTGATAAAATTAGATAAACTTGATAAAATTCGTTTAACAATCCATATATGATATAGGCATATATAATCTTTGAAACGTAAAATTTAAACTCTAATAATTTTAATAGATTCAATAGAACTCGTTATCGTAAAAAATAAGATATGACACCACGAATGGTTTCTGCATCGCATCTGTACTTACTTATTTTTTTAGGAGAAATGTATGCGTAGTACCGAATACCAGAGCCGTTTGGGAATTATTTACCTACTCGAGCAACCTTTTTCGGCGGGAGCCATTTGGGAAAAAACAAACAATGGATGGGAGCCGTTTGGGTTGCAACGGTTTTTTTTTTTTTTTTGAGTTTGTAAGAAACATATTAGTTTCACTGTGATGTGTGCGATTTTTTGTTTCTGTTTGCGGAACGACTCCTCTACCAGAAATCGCGTTCCAATCAAAGACGACAAAAGATATATTATTTTGTTGCATTTTTAATTTAATCGGTATATTGAATAAGTCGTAGTTATTTTCCAAACAGTTTTTAAAGTAATCGGGGAAAACCGAACATTTTACGGTTTTAACTATTTTATTATTATTTTTTTGTTTTTTTTTGTTTTTCTACGCGAAATATTGCAACAAAATTCAAGTTTATCATCTTTTCGGAAATTTTTAATCTATTTACGGTGAATATTTTGACGTGTTTTTTTTTTAGTTTTCATTTGATTTAATGCCGATTGAATTTGTTGGACGACCGGGCACTCGAGGTTCATTGTTAAGTTATACTAAGCAGTATAAAAAAAAGTTTTGCGTAGTACCTAAAGTTTTTTTTTTTTTTTTATGTATAGACGTTTTGAGATCGATTTGTTTTTTTTTTTTTGTTTGCGTATTACATCACCTAGCGGCGCTACACATTTCGAAAATATAATAATTGTAATAACAACCGATCCGATCTTCGTCGCGTGCACCTATACAGTACCTGTATAGCAAGGGTACCCACCTATTTGCATATTACCCGTTACCGTCGAATAACGTCGCCACGCGCAGTCGGTCGCATATTTTCGCTTTGCGTCACCCGAATATTATTAGATTCCGAACGTTATCATAGGTTGGACCAGCTATACGACGTTTTCGGATATTGCGAATTGCCACGCTAATCTAAACGGCCGGGTCGTCGTAACATAACGCTCGCGTTCGAATAACGGTGGCCGGGCGATTACCGACAAACCGCCGGACCGCGGACTGTCCGAACAAGTTCAAGGCTTTGGGCGGGCGCGCGCTCGCGTGAAAGTTCAACGGTCCCTGTGTTATAATAATAATACTATCGCATTGTATATTATAATATTATTGTTATTGTTGTTATTATTGCGGCTACCGATATATAATATAAACGACCTCCCGCCACGACCGCTTCCAAACCTAACCTAATAACAACGACAACGACCATAACAATAATAATAATAATAATAATAATAATGATAACAACGATATTAATAATAATATCACTCCCGCCGCGGCCGTACGCGACCATTCATGATATTACGTCTCCGGAGGCCATTCACACGCGCACGCACGCACGCGTATATACACAATAATTATGCAAGTGCACGCGTGCATTTTGTTATAAACACGTATCAACGTGTTGGATTTTACGTGTCGCGAGTGTTGTGCACTCTGCGCGCGGGCGCATCGGAATAATATCGCGCCGAACAAAACGCGACGTAATGGCTGCGGCGGGAATAAGGCGTCAAAGAGAAAACAAACAAAAAAATTGTTAGGTTATACGTGTTGTAACGCCTGGTTATACGCGTGTTTTGAATTTCTACGATTTTCGTCGTAACACGAACCTATAGAACAGACCCACCCAACCCCCTTTCGTTACGCTCGACTTTTGGTTTTTTAACCGCTATAGGTCCGACTGTTATTACGGATCTTTTTGCGGCCCGAACAATATTCTATCCGCATAATATCAAGCAATAACTAAAACAAAAACTCGAAAAATATGATAAATTATATTTTCAAAATTTCACCACGTGATAATTATCTACGATTATTTATAATCGAACAACAAACAAAAAAAAAAGACCTGAAACTAGAGACTTGGTGCGGCCACTGTTGTAGGTGGGTAATTGAGAATGTGGCTTTGCACATAAAGATATTTAATTTAAACCTGTCAAAACGATAAACCACTGCTAACAAAAAACGATTCGGAGCGACGTTCAGTTATGCATGTTTTTAAAGGCTATAATATTTAAAATTTTCGTCAAAATTTGATTCTAAAATTCTTATAAAAAGCTACAATACACACAATTTTATTTTTTTTTTGGATCACTAAGTACGACTTATGACAAACCTAGTTCCTATCAAATTTTCAAACCTTTCTGTTAAATCTAACAATTATATCCACAGAGTACATAGCAAATAAAAATACTTAAAAAACTAGCAAAATTAAAATGGCTATAGTAATTCCAAAAATAACCAAGATATTGAAAATTTGACCTTGTCTAGAAAAAGCGAATATAATTTTTCTGCCGAAATTTCATTTCTCTACGAATATTTTTAACGGAGTTATATTGAAAACTCAAAATGTAAAATAATAACCGATTTATTTTCGTAACTTTTCTCGTTCTTTTTACGTATTTTTCGGTTTTGCTTAGTTATTAACAAAATTATAAAAAAATAATAATAATTATAATAATAAAATAAAATCAAAAAACGACTTTCTTGGTCACCAATTATATTAAAAATTCAACAAAAAATATCACTTGTCGTTTTTTTATTGGATCAATATTTATGGTAGAAAACATTAGTCATACAAATTTTAAATAATAAAATCGTTGTTCTGTAATTTAAAAATCATATTTTCATATTTTTTAGGTTTTATGAAAACTACTTTAGATATAAATAAATTACTTTAATGAATGATAATATATTAATAGGAACAAAATCGATCTCTTGTCGTTTTCCAATTAAACCATATTTCTGGTGGAAAACATACGTTACAAAAATTAAAAACATTGAAATCAGTCGTTACGCCACGGCACGTTGTTAATATTTACAGTTTTATCTTTAATTACCTTTCGAATTTTTTTTTCAATTATTTTGAAAATCTTTTGAAAAATAAAAAAAAATGGCCTCTGTAATGTATCATCGAGACAAAATTTCTTTTCAGAAGGAGTACTACACTATACACATAGAAACAATATTTCTTTTTGAAAAGTTGTTTACAGGCAGAAAAAAAAACACATTATAGTATGCTTCAAAACTAAAAGTATAAAACGAAACCGTTATTGCCGTTATTACTTTTCAAGTGTCTAAATTTTTTCATTTTTTGTTTTTATATGATCTTTGATAAAATTAAATTGATATATGTGGATATCGTTTAAATTTGCAATATCGAAAACTTTGATTTACAAAAATAAAAACACTATATTTTTTAAAACGGCTAGTTTTGATTATAACAATAGTACCTAACAACTATAACGATTAAGCTAAGTCTGCAGTGGACGCCATAACATATCCGCCATCCCACGGCATCCCTCGTGCGCACAGCGATAGTCTTAATAACTTAAGAAGTGTTTCTCGAGAAAAAACACATCTTTGCAAAACTAATAGCTTCTCCGTTATGATCAAAATCTAAAAGCCCGACTTACTTGCTCCGCTCCGCGGATACACCACTATTGTGGTGTGTGGGAAGTATAAAATACACAGGATATTGGGTAATAATATAGTTTATAAACATTCACTGAAAGCTTTTTCGAAATTAAAACAATTCTGAGTGAAGAAAAAAATACATGATATTAGCAGTGATTTCCGAGTAGCAAGTGTGGGACTTGACGTGCAAAAAGTGTCACGGAAAGAAAAATATTGCATAGGATAATGTGAAAGGGATACAATGAGAATGAACGTTCAGGAAACCAAAAGTTTTAAACTGTTAAATTCGAAAGTAGTGAAGATTTCAATACAAAAAAAAAAAATGACAATAATAACAAACACAAACACGCTGCAGCGAACGGTCGAATAACTTAAAAGGTTATCCGGTCATATGTGCGGTTATAACATAGAAAATCGTACAATGCCCGAAACAATAAATCGTTGATACGTTATATATTTTTCCAAGACCATATTTCGTTCACGTCACACGACTTCAAAAACACAATTATCTCTTTAGCGATCACTATTATATTTATAGAGGCCTTTACTTAAAAATGCGATATTTTATTTTCAAATGTATCATGTCAATATTATGGACATCGTATTTCAATTTTATAGTTATTATCCCCATGTTATTATTAACAGTTATATTGGTTGTATAGAAGAATGTAAAAAGACGTATCTACAACAATAACCCCGGAAAAAAAGTTGAAAATACGAATTTTCCTAAAAGGAATATCGTATGGCCTTTTTTGTTTTCGATACTGAGCGGAACGAGGAATGTATTGGTTTGACAATGATGTTTGTTGATAATTGAAACGCGTGTTGCAAAATTAAGTAAACAATACACGGTATACTTAAAAATAATACTTTTGTAAATTATATTGATTATTATCAATATAATTTATAATATGAAATTATTATTATCATATTTCAAAAATGTTTAACGAAATATTTGGCAATACAGTTACACAAAAACGAATTGTTACTTTTTTATTTATTTACATAATATGTAAGTTGTATTTATGTTTTTAAATACTTTTTCAACAATGTGTTTGCATCTCTATTTAAAAATACAGTTTTAAAAAAAAATATCATATTTACAAGATTAAAAATATAAAAAAAAATATATGTGTAGAAACGCTTAATAGGCGATTTGATTGTTTTATTGAAAAGTAAGAACAATAATAGTACCAACAAATTTATCTTCGCATTTTAGTACGTGCATTTAGCGTTTATTGTAGTTGACCAATGAATTTATGATTATAAAAACAAATTTCATCAATTTCATAAGCGATTTACGATTTACAACTATGAAAATAAATTATTATAATATGCATATAAGTAATAATAATAATTATACAAATGTATTTTGTAGTGCAGTAACCCGTTTTTAAAAGCAATCTATTCGTTGAAAATATTATACACAAACAATCATAATTGTTTTGAAAAAAAGTTATGTTCTTCAAGGTTGTATAATGAAATGAAAAAATATACACGTAGGTACATAATATTATAAAACTATAAGCCATAATAATTAAAATAAAAAAATAATAATAATAATTTCATTAATTAATATATTAATATAAAAACATAAGCACGTTTCAACCGTAGGTACATATTTTATGTAAAGGGATAGGAAGGTATACCTACCTCGAGAATCTCGTTATCCAAACGAGTATATAAAAAGCAATAGAAACTTTGTCAAATAAGTTGTATTTTTAAGTTATTTTTTTTTTTTTTTTTTTTTTTGTTTTGAGTCGTTATGAATACAAATGACTCCTTTTTAATCTTATTTTATACATATATTTTACATGTATAAAAGTTCAAAAAATATAATAGGTACCTACACCCCCGACGGGATAATTTATAATTAGTATTGTAACTGCGGTCCGTTTAAGATTCAAGAGATCGTCATTATTGACGGATGATGTTTTTTTTTTTTTTTAAATATTTTTTTTTTCATACTTTATTAATAATACTTATTGTTAGTAAATCATTAATGTTTCGAATCTCTTTATTTGAAAACGAAATAGAAAAATGTCCTAACTTTGTATAGTTTTCGAGTATTAGCCTTGTGTCATACACTTAATAATGTGTATGTACCTCGCAATCAAATGTTGAAGTTTTATTATAGCATTTGTACTTTTTACAAAAGAATAGGAAATAATACAACAGAGGAAAAATTTTTATTTTTCTAGATACCTACCTATAATTATATTAAAAAAAATAAACGAATTCGTTTTATAATACTCGTTGTTCTTTATGTAATAAGTAGGGCACGAAATTATAAATATTTAAAATCCGTAAAAAAGCGCTTAAATCGTCAAAAAATAATTTTTGTTAGTTAGAAACAATAGAACGTAACATTTTAAACTCCTATACCTTTATTACTTTTTTGTGAATTTTAAGTGCATATAAATCCGTGCCCTAATAATAAGTGGGACTAAAAGTTGAATTCTACTTTATCAATACTATATGTCTATATATATCCCTTCATACAATTTTATTTTAATACTGAGAATACATAATACATAATACAATATTACCTTAATTTTGAAAATTAAAAAAATAATTAACATATTACACCTACAGCTAAATTACCTACACAAAAGTAGTAAATTTAATACAAGTATTATATTACATAAATCGATTAAACAAATTTTACGTTTTAGACCAATAAACGGTGGGAAATTACACATATTATACATTCCAATATCCGAATTTAATTTTTAAACTATAACATAGTAGATGTTGGTAAATATGAATTTGTTGATACATTTTCCAGATTGTTTGAGAAAAATTTAAATTTTCGGTTTTGGCGATCCTTAAATGTAATATTTGAAAACTACGTAAAATAACCGCATTGAATTTTATATTAAATAAATTTAAAATTATTTTTCAAACGGACTTAGTTTTGTTATTAATTTTTTTATCGTTAGCGCTCTGATTTACTATAGTATATTTACATTGTTGGAATACATTTTTTTCGCTAT
The DNA here is from genome assembly GCA_902439185.1 of Cinara cedri. Taxonomy (NCBI): domain Eukaryota; kingdom Metazoa; phylum Arthropoda; class Insecta; order Hemiptera; family Aphididae; genus Cinara; species Cinara cedri. Next base: position 301,096 of record CABPRJ010001937.1, on the reverse strand, counting down.
AATAAATTATAATATTTATATGATAGGTAAGTACTAGGATATGTGCATAAAAAAACAAACCAGTTTATCGAAAAAGGTCATGTTAGGTTAGGTTAAGATTTTCAAACAAAAAATACATAATTATTACGACGTAAATAACATTAAAGTTCTGCATATTGAAATGTGTTTTTTTTTTATAATAATAATAATTAATTTAAAACTCTTTTGACTTTATTATTAATTATTTATCAAGCTAATTTTGAACACACCAATATAAGCCATTCGTGAGTTTAATAATTTTATTGTTGAACAGAGCTCATCACGTAAACAAAAATCGATAATAAATAGGTAAAGAGAAATACTATATTTTCTAACTTCCTAAACATTTTTTTAATCGTGATTTTAATCTTTTAAAAAAATACTAATAACATATTCTACGATATAGTTATATAATATGACGGTTATCGAATTAAGAAACAAAAAAAATTATAAAACGATTAATATTGTTGACAAAAAGTTAAATTTGTTAGTTGAACTGTCGATTCAGTAGTCTAAACCAAGTTTGGAGGTATACCTGTCCCATGAACCGTCATATTACTAATAATGTTGTTGAACTCAAATTCAACTTGCGAGTTGCAATAACACTCTATGCATTAAGTATCTATTGAAGAAAAACAAAAAAATATCGAATTATATTTATCTTTTTATAGAAAACATCTTGAGGATATTATTTTATTATCGAATATAAATAATATAGGTAATTAGGTATATTTATGGAATACATCTTTTGAAATTCGATGTTATCTTAAAAATTCTTAAAATTCAATGGACAGAAAGAGTATAGTAAACCCGGTAGAATTGCACACAGAATAAAATAAAACAAGTATTAATAAGTCAGAAAGTACAAATGTATATAAGTCAGCGGCTTACTATAGCCACGTCACGACAGTTTGATGAAAAATTACATTAAAACTATAATAGATGTATAGACGGCCATGTGTGGAAAAGGCAGACCTTTGAGAACGTGGAAATAAGGATATTATAGTCATGGGGTTTATATGGGTATAGGAAGATTACGATAGAGGGAGACATAGAGATCTGACTTTCGAAATCTGATCGGATGATTGAAATCTAGAAGAAGGAAAAAACTAGACACATTATTATATATAGGTAGTTTTTAGTTTAAATACATTTTGATGACTGATTTCTGTCAACCTGCAGTTGAAGATTCGTTTCACTTTTAATTTCGGGCAGGAGTATAGTGAAACATCATTTGAGTGGCAGCGTGGCGTTTAAACAGTACTTCATTACTCTCCAAATCACCTCTCAAACAAAAAAAACCGGGAACTTAAAAGTGAAAAATCTCCTTAACGGGTCGATAAGAATCAAAAATTTCAACACCAGAATTTATTTAAACTAAATAATTTCGTATATTTATGGAACATTGAATATTGTACATATAGGTTTCTATTAGAAAATTAAAAGTGAGTAGTGTTTTCAGCCCCAAAAATAAAGGTGACAAAAATAACGGTTATGTAAAATTTTAGAACCGCTTATTGTTTCTTAAACCCCCTAAAAAAAAAAACTCTGAAATAGGGAGCACGTTACGTTACGTTGATCACTCTGTATATATATACTATATATATAAATGTATTATAAATATTTATCTATATTATTATATAAGCATAATAAAGTGTGGATTATGTTATAATATTGTTTACTCTTGACGCTAATAAATAACGTTAAAAACTTCCGAAACCGTGGCAGGTATACCTCTACTCGTATATAATATAATATACTAGCCCGTCCTGTAACACGTCACTCTGTACAGGTATATAGGTACAGCGCGCCAAAATGTCTGATTATTAATCAAATCGCGCGTAAGTGTTAGATATATTTATACGTTTATGCATATATTTTATACACTTGGCCCTTTTTAAATCACCCTGCAACAGTAGAGTTTACAACGTTAGTCGTATTATTTTCGTATTTTTTTTTTGAAGGTCACGTGCGCCGGTATTTTTTATTAAAAAACCCGGACACAACGAGAAATGATAGATAATTTTCGCACCACGTGCGAAAAATTAGAAAGTACAATAATAGATTAGGCATAGTAAATGGAAACGCAAAGAAAAAAAAACGATTCTGAGACGGAGACGACAACGGACAAAAATTGCAAACAAGAACGAAATAATAAGGAATTTTATTTTACGACGAGTTATAGATATTATATTTTCATATTACCCGCACAATCCGTAAAAACCAAACCGATTTGTTTTTTTCAAAAATAATTTAATATTTGCATAGGTATCGTATTTCTCATCATATTATCATTCTATTTTCTCGATTTATTTATTTTTTTTTTTGAACCTTTTCCATAAAGAAATTTCACGTCGGAAAAATAGGGAAAAAACAGATCATAAATATAATAAAACCAATACGTTCCTCGATTCTTTCTGAAGAATCTATAATAATATATTCAACTTTACTATATACGCGCGTAGTATTACCTATTGCGTTTTTCGAAAATTCCGTATAGATATACTACACCGTTGAGTAGAAAAAAAATAGACGTAAGGTTTAATTTTTTTTTTCCGTATAAATAAAAAAAATCAGCATAATAAAAACTCGCCTAAAAATCCATAAAATAAAAGTCTAAAAACGTGAAAAATGCAATATTATAATTATAGATAAATGGATATTTTTAATTTAGCTGCAAGATGGTGTTTTTCAATATCGGATATAAAGTTTTGTTACACGTATCTACGGTTACGAGTATAAAATACTGAAAAATAATTTTTTTTTTCTATAGAACAAATACTTATAAATATTTATTTATTGGTTCGGTTTTATTTCATAAAGTCATAATACTAAGTGAAACTGCAGTTTTATTATTGTATTTACTTAAATTTTAAATGCAGTACTCTTTATTCAAATTGATCTTGTACCGTAGTAACCAAAAGTTAAAACCGATTTTACTATTAATTGTTAAAAATGTAGACGTTTTTAATTTGTTGTTAATATGTTTTACAAAGCTTCGGTATCTTAAGTAGATGTATGTCGTAGTTATTATTTGAATTTTAAATTTAAAAATATATTAAATAATTAATTGTTTTATTTTTCTTCAAAATGAAATATAAGTTTCATGCAATTTAACAACCCTATAAAATATTATACGTGTAGGTGATATATTAATAATTTAAATACAACGAATAATTTGAAGAGGTTGACAAATAGAGCTGATGTTCTTTTTTAATTGTTCAGGAGGAGTATATGATTAACGAACAAACAATTATAAAATACGTTCGTACATTTTTTATGTTCGAGCTAAACAGTTCCTTCCAAAAATAATTCAAAGTGTATTTCAAAATATGTCTACAGGTTTATTATATAAAACGTTAATAAATACTTGTTATCCTTTTGCGTTTATAGAAAAATGATAATGATATGGATGTAAATAACACTTTTATTCATAACGAAAACTAGAAACTACAAATAATACAACAGCTTCGTCAATTAGGTAGGTATGTCGATAATTATTTACATTTTTTTTTTTATCCTCAGATTTTCGTATAAATCTACAGACATGGGTGGACTTAACAATCCGGCGCCCCTATGCTAAATTAAATTTGCCACCCCAACCAATATTCTGAACTGCCTCCTGAAAACATATTTCCTGATCAACCAAAGCAACAAAAGTTTCCTCAACATAATCCCCAAGATGGTAACCATTAAATAATTTCCATATATTAAAAAATATTTAATTATTTTTGAAAAGTGTTAATATTTTTTCATTTTAAATTAATTTAAGAAGTTTATAAAAATTATACAGTTTTAGATTCTGAGTGTAGCGAAGAATGTATTAGTTTTACTAAGATGTTTACTTTTGTTATCCTGTGTACAAAAATTCTACCAGAAATTATACTCTGATTCATACAATGTAGACCTTTTCTCAAAAAGAAATTTTTTTGGGGTGGTACTTTAAAAAAGTCATTTTTTAATTTTCCCGGCAGTCCCAATAAAAGAGAAAAAGTAGGAAAAAACGTAAAAAATAGGAAATTTATGAAAATAATGTTTTTATTATTTATTCAATTTTGTTTTTGTTGTAATTCAGTTAAAAATATTTGATCAATTTATGGACTTTTTGAAGGAGTAGACTCATTCAGTTCTCCAGCAGCTTTTACCGCACACAAAACTTTCAAAAATGTTTTATTGGACATAGTTAAATATTTCACTCAACCTTGCGATACCAATTCAAGATTGAAATCAAACGAATTTTTCATTATAAATTAATTTTGAGTTCCCGTATTTAGAGTAAAATATTTTAGAACATTTTAAAAATATAGTAGTTGCATACGGTAATAACGCATCATGTAGCCGATATGTACAGCTATTTATTTTGTCGCATGTGGCGACACTGCTTCGTGTGGCCTGAGCTTTATAAAAACGTGTATTCCAATTTTCAATATTCTTATATTTGAACACCATAAAATTGTCTCGGTGTAATCTACATGCGTCGCCCGAGTTACAGTACACAGACTTCAATAAAAATATATATTAAGTTCAATATGGTATTCAAATTCTATGAGATTAACAATAAAATAAGCTATAATAAAGCTAGTAATAATAATAATAATAAAATAATAAAGAATAATAATAATTTATGCTATAATAAAGCATAACAGTAGTCGTTATTGACGAGTTCACGGGAAAAATATACCATTGTGCTAGAATTAAATCCATACAAAATCCAAATACACCGATCAACATTTTGAATTGGTATAATTAAAAAAAAATTGTAATAGTAATACAAAAAAACAAAGTTAAATATTCAATACAATTTTACCGCATTATGCGGCCGCGTAGTTCACCGAGCCTTAAATCCGTTATTTTGACTACAGAGTAATTTTTTATCATGAATCAGTAATTTTCTCGGAGGATTTTAAATGCATTTCATTTCTGTATTGTTTATTAATTGTTAAATCATATTTAATTTTTTTACCTCAACTTCATATACCTTAAATAAGTTTAAATAAATTAACTTTTGTTATTCAAATAGGAACCCTTTTTTTAGATACAGACCGGAAAAGTAAGAAAGTGAAATTAATTAGACACGTTTTTTTTTAAAATGATGAATTGATAATTTTTTGTTATGCTTATCGAAATAGTTATAGAAAAATATTCTTTATTCGAATCTGGGTCCGAAAATTGGGTTCCTATTTGAAAAACGAAAGTATATACTTATTTAAGATACATGAAGTTGGAGTCAATAATTAAAAACACAGAAACGAAATTCACTAAAATTCTTCCGCTAAAATTGCCAATTCATGATAAATAAATCAACATTATTAATACGTAAAGTCGACCTACATGATATAATATCAATTTCAAAAAAAAAAAAAAAAATGCTCACCTTTATCCCATTGATTTCGTCATTTATTTCTCTTTATTTTAAACTCTTTAAAGTATACACATGTATAGCCGCACTTCTATTTCTCTCTATATACAGGGTGTCCCACGAAGATTCGACAAATGAAATAACTTTTATTCTATTCAATATTTTTAATATAATTTTTTTTTTTTAACAATAAGTATGCCTCAGTGTTACAGTTTATATAAAAATATTATTTTTTTAAGGGGGAGAAGGACTTTAAATAAAAAAGTTTAATATTTTACTATAATTTATTTAAAAAAATAAAAATAACTATTTCGTAAAATATATGTTTGGAAAATGTTTGGTGAATGAAACTTTTTTTTATGAATGGTCATTTATTTTCCACGATTTTTTGAAAATTTGAATAATTTTCTTTTCAATCATAACAATATTGTTTATCAACATAAATTACCATTATTAAAACTACCTCATAACTATAATACGACAATATTATTGCATGATATTAACTTGTGGAAAAGAAAATCCTGACTAATAACTGATAACTGAATAACCTTAATAGGTAATATTCATATTTGCAAAACTTCAAAAAATCATAAAAAATAAAAGACCATACTTTAACAAAAATTTCAACCACCAAACATTTTCTAAAAATCTATTTTACAAAATGGCTATTTTGAATTTTTTTTAAAAAAAATTATAGTAAAATTTAAATGTTTTATTTTAAAACACCTTCCCCTTAAAAAAAATGTTCACATATAAACTGTAGCGCTGAAGTATACGAATCATTTAAAAAAATGTATATCAAAATTTTTGAATAGAACAAAAGTTATTGCATTTGTTGAATCCTCGTGAGACATCCTGTATAACAAAGACGCTCGGTGCTATTAGGGTGCTCCATAATAATATATACATTTACGCGGACAACTTTGAACCCTCGAAATTCGAATTAAGGTCCGAAAATCCGCGAAGTTTCAACGTTATTCCGCGAGACTACGCCGGTATACCAACGTTTTCGAAATGCCATAGGAAAAAAACTTTTTCTATTGACTATCGCCAACTAAGTTTCCTTTCGGAAAATACAGCACAACAATCTGATTTCCCCTATATATGTACAATATACATCTAATACAATACTTAATGTACTAAGTAATATCTATGCACTATTTATTACTATAATGGTAATTATTATACAGAATTCAGATCGAATTTTAATTTATTTATTAGGGACTTCCGACGTAGCTTATAGGTATAAAATAATGCAAAAAGATTACATAATACATATACTATACATAATATTACATTTTATTATTTTTTTTAAAATACATTTGCTAATATTTTTGATTTTCATCAAGACATAAATCTTAAATAAAATTATTACAATAAAAAAGCCTATTTTATAAAGCTTAACTTTTTTTAAAAGTAAAATTAAATAATTTTTAATTTCCATATTTTTCACATTTGTATGCATTATAATTAATTCACTTTGGACATTTAAATAAACAGTTGATCTTATTTCATTATCAGGCGATTTTCTTTGAAGAATTTAAATATTATATTTTATTTTTTTTTTCCACCATTATGGAATGTTTTATTTTAACACTTTTTAATATTGTTAGCCTTAATCACTTTGAATAACTTAAACAGAGTACAATTATACAATTGTTTTCATGAGCGAAGCAAGGAATGTATTGGTTTAAATTTTTATCAGACATTTTGCTTTGGTTTTCAAATATAATACTTTTCCTGAAAGAAAATCTGACGGGGATGATAAGTACTTTAGAAAAGTCAATTTTTAATTTCCACAAAGATTTTCAAAATAAATTGGCATAAATCGTAGGAAAAACAAGAATATTTACGAAATTTATTATTTTCAAATTGTAAATATTACGGCCTTTCAAAACATATATAACTCAGTATAATTTTTTATTAGCAATTAATTAATCATTTCGTACAGACATACATTTAATTTCTCCTCTAACTTCACAACTCCTCACCTACAACAATAGCTCACACATCGTTCTAAGTATGTCCGTAAGTTGTTTTTTTTAGAATTGCAACCTTCCTCTTTAAAATAGAAAAGATCAGAAAATATTATATTTTCTTACAATACATTGTGATATGCATACAAAACCAGTGTATTTATTCACCATTTATGATGTGTTTAGAACACTTTAGAATTTAGACCGGAGGAGTGAAAAAGGGCCTATCGTCTAAAAATAAATATTACATTTATTACTTATTAGTTGAAAAGGGTTAATAATACATTTTAAATTGGATCAGAAGAATCCGAACGGATCGTAATGTTCACTCTGTATAATTAAAAATAATAATATTATACAACACCTCGACTTGAACATTCGCTCTTTATGTTTTTGCGAATTTAAATTAAATACCTCCCGATACTAGCGAATCGTTTGAAACTATATAACGATTCAAATTCAAGCCGAACCGGTAAAAATATGTTTTTTCCGTATGCGGGTTAGTAGGTATTTTTAATCGTGATTTAAAATGTGTATTACGAACAAAGTGTACGATTTAATAATCTCTTTGTTTTTAGACTTACGCATAAACTCGTTTAATGATTATTTTCTTAGAGTTTCGTGTGTATAAAACGTAATAACAATATTCTCCCTGTCATCGCTGCACTATAGTAAAAAAATACATATATAATATTAGAAAATAAGACACCCCGTGTTATCTATAAGTATACAGATGTTTCTGTTCGAAAATGGTAAGGTATATAATTTTTCAAATAATTTGAGCATACTAAGAAAATTCTTATTAGGTACATCTCTATATACGTATTATACCTATATTACCTATATATACAGTCGTACTATTATATACGAATGAAATATTTATCTTCCATACTCCCGGAGAAAAATTAATAAAACATAATATATGCGTATACAATACGTATTATATATTAATAGTCGGACAGTCATCATGTTGAAAACACTACGCGCTCCAAGTTATGAATATGACAGATGGTCTTCAGGCATTTATCATCGTGTGTGGTGTACCACACAAAGTCAGAAAAAAAAATCGGTTGACACACTGGACACAAATATCTGTTTTCTTTCAATATAAGGACGTCTTCTTTTTTAATATGTATAACATAAAACTGTGTAGCGAATACTTATATATTATATTTTTTTATTTATTTTTTAAATTTCAATCTCTTATATTTTGAAAAATATACGATATTATATTTTACTGTCATAACTATAGTATAGTTTGGACGTCGTATTTTAAAAACGCCCAGGCTTTCATTTAAGATAATATTGTCTGTTTTACTTATATTATATCGCATCATCTATAACATTACTATAAATTATAATAAACTTATACTTAAGCCAATAAGACGTATTTGCACGATAACACGTACCCTACGTCAAACTAGATTTGATGGAAATAGGTTGAATAGTTTATCTGTGTTGAGTATAGTGAACGCAATCTTACCTGAAAAAAAAAAAAGGTGATATTAATACTTGTATATAAATACCAGAATCTTGGTTATGATATGGTGATGATAAAAATTACGTAGTATGTATTATATTATGTTTTTTATTAATTCGACTAGTATACATTATAATACACATATGAGTACAACAATAGTATATTGTGTAAATTATCAAAAAAAGAAATTATATTCAAATATAATATAGATGCAACCAATGACGAGCGCAGGGGAAGGGATGTTAGGGGTAATATATTTCCCACATTATTGGCATTTAATCGAGAAATGCATAAATTTCACGTGTACGTACTAAGAACATTTGTAAAAACATTATTACTCAGTGATAGAAAAAAAATTTAAACAATTGTATTATATAAGTAGCATAGTAAATATAATAATAATATTATGTACCTACTAAAATTCGAAACATATTTTAAAATAATTGAAATACAAAACCGCGAACAAAAATATGAAACCATATCTCAACACAACAAGAGAGTATTACGATAGAGTTTCTAATTTAAACTTTTAGCCCCAAACTGTGATATGCTATAATATTTGCATTATCTATGTACTATACCACTATTTTATAATATTATAACAGCGGTGTAAATGTGTGACAGTGGCATATAATATATCAATAAACATGACATCATAAAGATGATATTCCATTTGATGATATGTGTCGTGTCGTGTCCACAGATATATTATCATACTATAAATGCTGAATTAATAAATATACAAATTACCATTGTTATGATATAATAGGTGGAAAAATAATACTTTTGATAGCTCATAATGAATCTAAAACACGCTGAACATATCCAATTCAATTATCTTGGAAATGTACAGCTAATTTAATATAAGTTTTAACTAGCTTATAATGTTAAAAATAACACTGTAACTCTAAAAAGTCGTTAAATCTTGCTTGAAATATAAAAATGTACCTACTTACCTAATTTGTTTTGATATTATATGCATAAACACTGCAGTATCATAGTTGTTATTATTATGACAGAAAAAGTAAATATAATGATGAAAAACTACTAAAATAAAATAAAAATGCTATACTTATATATTCACAGTACTGTAATTTGTACAGTTATATATTGCAATACATTATAAATGTACATCTAAAATGCATCTAAATAATTAAGCGGAGATTTTAATTTTAGTCATAGAAAAGTGTATAAAAACGATTTTTAAAGAGTTTTTTTTTTTACAAAACGTGGATATCAATACAATATTTATTTCAACTGAACCAAACTCGTTCATATTTGTTTAAATACTTTAGAAAAAATATAACAATACGAATCAACAAAAGAATTCAGAGATCATTTTCTGCTTATAAATATTTAACATTTAAAGAACGGAATAGTCATTTAAAATCAATTTTTTTATCTATCATTAGCCATTTTGATAAAACATATTAATTTTATAACGCACTGACAATACAAGTGTAAATAGGTGTATAGCTATAGGTAATAAATGGCTTAAATGAATATTTTGACTTTAAAAATAATATAATTTTATACTTTTCATTTAAAAAAAATACAATATAAACTTAAGGGGTTTGTGACAATTTTTAAAACTTTCTCGAATTTCGTAAAATTTGTATTTAAATTTTAATGATAATAATTGTCTACTAATCAATATCAATTTAAGTGTAAGGGGTATGGCCAGTTTTACGACCAGTACGACGTTATAATCCGAAAAAGCCAGACAAAATGAAAATTGTATTGTGTTTGACAGATTTCGATATTGAAAACGCATGTATTATGATTTTTTAGATTTGTCTCTAGGATACGTTGGAAATAGTATTTAAATGTTTAAGTATCTTTATCGGAAGTAAAAATACACTTAAGTGATACATTTTTTGAGAATTTTGCTACGATTTCCAGTAAATCGAGTGAATTTCTATTCGTAACATATACTACTAAAGAATATAAAGAGGAATCATAACCCGATTTCGATATTTAAATCCATAAACAATATTCCTACAGTTTGGTATGGCATTTAGGTCTAAGTCGACTAAAATATAAACCGTTAACAAACCTCAATAAATAATTTATGATACGCATAGTTTAATAACGCAAACATTAATAAGTTAATTTCGGAACATAAAGACACTTATCATTCGAAATGAGTAAGAATAATTATTTGTAATGCAATCGTTTTTGTTACATACACGGCTTACAAAACGTAATAATATAAATAAAACGTAACATTTATTTACATGTACCATAAATATTATAATTTACAATAATTTCCATAATATATTTTCGCGAATCATAATGTCAATATTCTGATGTCATTGTTAATAAGTTGTGTCCACATTAAAGTATTAATATAATATTACGTTAAAAAAGGCAACTATTTTACTACCGTAAATATAACAAGTGTAATTAGATCAATACCTATTTATATCATATACATTTTGTTGTGTTTGGAATTAAAAATTAGTCATGGGAGCTTAAAAATAGGCAAATCTTTGTTTCGTAGACAACCTTTGTTGATGCCAAAATCTACACGAGTTTCAAAAAAAAAAACAACAAATTATATTTATGCGATAATAGCTAACCAATAATAATTATATTGTTATATAATTGTTTAACGATTACAGATATAATAAATAATTATGTTGTTCTAAGTTTTTACTTTCACTACAATGAAAAATCGCAACAAGTATTTAATTTAATTTTTATTTTGTTTACGCGAAATTCGGTGGTGTCAATAAAAACCAATCCCTGTAACATAAAATAATAATTACAACTAAAATTAATATTTTATTGAATAATATTTTCATATGCGTAATGATTTTCTGATAAAAATCGATTTTTAAATTCTGTGTATAGTACAAGGAATTCATAAGTAACAGTTTTTATAAAAAGTTTAAAAAAAACTAACAACAAAATATGACAATTTATTTTCGTTGATTTCTGCAGGTTACCTAGGCTACAAAGAAAAAGCCACAAATAATATTATAATATTATATAATATAATAACATTGCAATGATATATCATTGATTTCGGTAAAATATGTACTAAATTACAATGTATTATATCCTACACTTTCCAAACTCCACATAGCTGCAACTCATATAATACGAAAGATATCCGATTTTAATTTTTTTTAAATTTGAACTGTGTGGGTTTTCGACATTGAACCGATTCTAATTAAAAAAACAACTATAACTGGTATACATTAAATACGGTAATAACAAGTCCGTTTAATTACTTTATAGTAAAATAATACAAAATAAAAATGCATAAAGGAACGTCATTTGTGATGTTGTCTGTAATAAAAATGTTATTTTCGATGTACCTACCTTTTTCTTATGGTTTGAACCAATCATTATTTAGGTGCGCACAAAAATAAAATATGCTGAAAGTAGATATTATAAATACACCTTTTTTAAAAAAAAGAAAAATACAAATGCATCGTAATAACGGCTGTAACGAGTGTTAAAAGACGATTTTAGTAAATCGTTTTCACTCATAGTTATAATTTACTTTATAATATTATTTATTCGACCAGACCAAAAAAAATAAATTATTACGAACGCCAAAAAAAAAGTAGTAATTAATATTTTTATCGAATTTTTAAACGTCCAAATTATGCACAAAAAAAAAAAAAATGAAACAATAAAAAACATCTTATTGCAGTCCGATAAAAATCGATTGGAACGGAACAATCGAAACATTTAGTTATTGATCCAAGCGGAATTTTATTATTATTTTTATAATAAAAGCCACTTGTAAGCCTCTTGGATAAAACGGGAAATAAGAGTTAATGAGGAAACGGAATAAAATGTTCACTTTGCAGATACATTTGGTATATATAGGTGCATAATAGTGAACATACCTAAATTAAAACTATACATAATCGGGAACGACCAAATAGTAATTACAACTTTAGACTACCTACCTTTAAACCAATTAAACCTGATCAATCATCAATCGAATACGACCAGGCAGATAAGTACTAACTGTTTATACGCAAAATCGGGATTAAATTCCTATACAAACTATGCGTCTATGGTAAAATCCAAGTAAATTCTAGTATTGCCAATATTGAATGTTCAGTTTTTATGATGCGTTCGTTTTAACTGAACATTTTGGTTGAACGCTGTTTCAACATCTATGCCTATAACATGATTAATTATTTACTTTAGGATTGCTGTCAATTTTTTTAAATTTAATTTCACAGCTTCCTGTGGCGGAATACAGAATATAATTGATTTATATTAGTCAACGTCTTGTTAAAAACGCGTCTAAAATTTAAAATGAATGAAAAAACCCACAAATCATAGTAAAACTAATAGATCCTTCGATATGCTCAGAATGTAAAAATTAAAAATAAATAACTAAAGGTAACGGCTGAAATCCAGTTGTCGATTTTTTGGAGATTTTACTGTAATATTGATAGTGAATATTAATAGTGATAACTGACTTGGAGACTGCAAAAACTGATGATCTTTCTCACGTGCTATAGTTTTGAATGATTACGGAGAGAAACGAATAATTTAAATTATAAAAGAAATTAAAATGTATGCAATAAGTAAATCAATAAGATAAAAATCGTGTTGTTTCATATACGAGATTCACAACTAATTTTGTTAAGAAAACAATATTATTACAACAGCGACATTAAAAGGAAAACTATTAACAATTTCGAAATATACATTTATGATTTTTTGCAAGTATTAATTTTAATTTTAAAGATGAGCTGATACTGGACGGGTGCGCGGCAACTTTTGTAGGTGGGTAGTTAGGAAGGTGGTATGTATAAGGTTTTATATATTATTATAGGTTTTACATTTATACTAGTAACCAACAATAAACCATTGCTAACGAAAAACGAATCAGAGCGAAGTTCGATTATAGATGTTTTAAAAGGCCGTAATATTAACGATTTTCGTTAAAATTTGATTTTGATCAAATAAACTGAAAAAAAAATACTACACACTTAATACTCAATTATCTTTTTACCACTAAGTACCACTTATAATATACTTCCTTTAAAAATGTCAAGCATTTATTTTTAGTCTAACAATTGTATACGTAGATTACCTACCTACCAAATACAAATTACGTTAACGAATCACAAAATTAAAATAACTAATAAATATCTTAAAAATAGCTATACTTGTACAATTTTAAAAATGTTACCGCGTCTAAAAAGAGCAAATATAATTTTTATAGCGAAATTTCAAGTCTCTACGAATATTTTTAACTGAATTATAATAAAAAAAAAATTTTGTATGGTAAAAAAATTTTTTTCGTATATTTTCCCATTCACTCTACGTATTTTTCGGTTTTGGTCAATTATTAAAAGAACCACAAAGAAAATCAAAAAAACAATTTTCTTAGTTACCAATAATAATATTAAAAATTCAATAAAAAAACACCTTTATATTTTTTTATAAGAGCAATATTTATGGTAGAAAACATTAGCCATACAAATTTAACGTGATGAAATTGTTGTGCCATATTTTGAAAAAATCGTATTTTTGGTTTTTTTGTTTTAATTTTCCCAATTATAATGAAAACTTCTTTATACAAAAAAAAAACATTGAAAAGTTGAACAAAATCGTTTTCTTGTCATTTTTCGATTGAAGCAATATTTCTATTAAAAAGCCAAGTTTGAAAAAATTAAAAATGAAGAAACCGGTGGCGTGGCGTGCCGTAAATATTTGTCTTTTACCTATAATTTTCTTCCGGTTTCTCCCAATTATTTTGTAAACTCCATTCCCATAAAAAATATAAAATTACCTTCAAAAAGCACCAACTTGATAAAATTAATTTTTATAAAAAGTAGCTACACTTGATACTTCGGAACAAATTTTTTGGTAGAAACTTACTTGAACAAAAAACACGTCCTATTCATATCAATAAATCCCTCGCTACGCTCTGAATCTAAAAATTGTATTACTTATTTGATTCAACTATATAATTATAATTATATTATACGAATTGAAACTAAAATGCGGAAATTATCTACCTTTTTATTACAGAATTTATAGTCCATTTACTGAAATCTAGAAAGTAACCTGTCTAAACCAGAATATTATGTTTGAGGCAATTTTTACTGTACAAAAGGTTATTGCTTTGTACATTAAAAAAAGTAAAAGTTCAAATATTTTATAAAAATTAAAACTTTTAATGTCATAATACATTCTACGATTAACATGGAAGTTAATTTCTCCCTTTTTAAATATATTTTATTATACCTACGTCTATTAAATTAAACTCAAGAAAATATTTCGCGGTATACTAAATGAACATAATACAATAATTATTACAAAAATGAATAAATGTTTAAACCAACACATAGTATACGAAGTTCATCTAGGAAGTTATGTTACAAAGGTTCTCTAAGTAAGAGGAAATTTGGTATTTTAATAATCAAATAATTGGCCAATACCAAAAAAAAAATCTAAACATTTAAATGTGATCGCTGTCTATACATACTAAGTTCATACGTGATACGATATACTTGTAGACTACTAATTCAAAAACATTTTTTTAACTTTGAACCTTTTTATATTTTAAATTTACATTTAAAATAATATAATAGAACTCATGGGTGGGTCACTGTTATAGGTAGACATTTTAGAAGGTAAGATTGAGTTATTTAATTTATATCTTTTTTGATCATTAACCACAATTATGTTAAATTTTCAAATATTTCTAATTGACCAAAAGAATTTTATCCTGATAAAATCAAATAATGACTAAACATAAATGAAAATATCAAATGCCTGTAAATAACTCAAACGTTTTATCCACGTTTAGAAAAAACCAATATAAGTAATCTGTGAAAAAATCAGAGTTCTACGATTATTTTTAACCGAATTACAACAAAAAAACAAAATCGAAAATAGTGAAAAACAGTTATAATGTCGTAAACGCTAAAAATAGGGTTTCCCAATTATTACGAAAATTGCTTGGAAAATCGAAAAATGACCTACTCGGTGCACCAACTAAATTTAAAATTCTACAAAAAAGCTCTCTTGTATTTTTTTAATTGGTGCAAGATTTCCGATAAAAAAAAAGAATAAAATATCCCACACATCTTGATTTGATTTTTTTTTTTTTATCATGATGGTGAAACCAATACATTTCTCATTGCACTCAGAATGTAAAGTAAAAAAAAAAATTAAATAGGTAAATAAACAATAATTGAATGTTGTTTTTATACATTATTGACGGTTTCATATCCCGTATAGCAATTAACAGATATAGAACGTTCGATACAATATAAGGTTTTGAGTTAATTGGACAGGGTTTTCGGCAGTCGAGTGATGGACGAGGTATATTAAACAAGATCTTCAATCAGAAGTCGGTGCAATTATATGTCCCAGCGAAGTCCACTATGTATAGTATATTGTATATAGTTAACCGTCCACCTATAGAATAGTAGGTATTACGTACTACTATCAACCGACAAATAGCAATAGTAAAATAGATGAGAAACTATATTATTATAAACTATAATAAAGTACGAAGGCAAAGGCCAAAATTATAACATTTCCGTTTCAACTTTAAACCCTCTAGCGATGATGACTACCTAGAACCTACAAGGTATATGGCAGTCAATTATAGCCAGCAAAAAGTTATATAGATAAGTGTATACCCGTATTTTTGCGATAATGTGATCGTAACTTAATTTACTTAATTATATTCGTTGTAAATTACGATATTATCTAATAATTCATTATATACCTACCTAATAAATACATTATTCATAATTAAAATAATATAATAATTTATATAGCTCTATTTATTAAGTGTTAACGTTATATCTATATTATTTTAAACATTATTTTGTATACAATATTACCGAAATTAAATATAGATTTAGATGTTATTAACACGAATTGGGTATTGTAAAATAATGGGACCAAATGACGAGCTGATAAACTTATTCCAAAGACCAGATATAATAAATTAAATTATACACAAAACGTTTACGGAGAAATAGAGCTCATGAACAGAATAAAATAATTTTTCATAAGAGCTGATACTAGGAATGGAAGCGGCTACTGTTGTAGGTGAGAAGTTGGGAAGGTAGGATACATAAAGTTATTTTTTTTATATCTGTAAGTAACAATAAACTATTGTTCGATGAAAGACGATTCCGAGCGCAATTGTGTAATACATAATTTGAAGTGCCGTAATTTTTTTTACAATTTTCGTTTAAATTTAATTTCAAAACGCTTATTATAAAAAAAAATTCGTCCGATAATTTTGGAAATCTATTACGTCTAGGTAAGTACAATATAAGTATTATTACCAAGTTTCAGATCTTTATGTACATTTATAACCAAATTAGAGCAAAAAAAAACTTCCAAAAATTAAAATTTTTTAAAAGCTCAAAAGTAGCCCAAAAGTTTTTGAAATGAAATCGTAAGATAGTAAATCAAAAAGGCAACAAAAGAGGTATTTTGTTATATTTGCGATTAAATCATTTTTTTTCTAGTAGAAAACGTTGTCCGTGTTTTTATAAAATAATGAAATCGTGAAATTGTACGTTTTCCTACCTTTTTTGCCACTTAAGTGTTTTTATTTAAAAAATGACTTCGAAAATCAAGAAATGACCTGTTTAAAGTACCAGCCAAACAAATTTAACTTTCAGAAAAGTTTGTTACACATACAATTCAGAGCAAGTTTACTACGAAAAAACGTGTCCACAGACTAAAACAGAAAAGAAGAAAAAATAAACAGTATTATAAAACCAATAGCACCCTCGCTATGCTCGGAATCTAAAATCAGATTAATAAAAGACCCGCGACATGAAAAACTGCGTTTCAAAATATTTCTGTAGAGATGTGGAATCAGAAATACATTAGAAAGAGATAGCATTGAATAACATTGATTAAGAGAGAGCCACAGTAACATTTTCCGTCTGTGTCCATCCAACAGGTAATATAGGAAAAATGTATTTTCGTACTTTCCTTAGTACTTAGTATCTAATAGACTACCCACTCAAAAAAAAAAATAATAATATTAACAAATTATAGGAAGAACCATTTACTGTTTTCAAAGGGGGATTTTTTTTTTATATATTTATTCAACAATTTTTCATTGAGATAAAAAAAATAATACAAATATTTTGTATTTTTTTAAACATTTGACGTACGAATCTAGAAAATAGATAAAAAATTCCTCTTAATTATAATAAAAAATATCGTATTCAATTCGGTGAAATAATTTTTGTTTTAGGTCTATTAAATTGCGAGTAATGGGTACTATTGCAAGTACGAAAACAACTTATCTCTATTGCCTGTTAGACAGACAAAATAGACAGTGACCACAAATTAATGTTATTGTGACATGCTCCATTGAGCGTGAAACTCGCGTGTGTTGCTGTCTCCGTCTTACAAACGTACGACATTACAAATTTGCGATCAGTAGTAACAACTTTATGTTGTTGGTTTTAATATTAGAGTGAATTGACCTGTTATCAAACATAAAGATAAAAATATTATCTATACAACATTATCGCTATTTATTAGGTATTTTAATTTATAAGAGATATATACAAGTATGTAAAATATGATAGTATAAATAATGCTTATAACTCACTTGATTATCGATCGAAAGAATAGCGTCAACGTTACACAGATAATGTTCTTACTTTTAAGTTTGATAATTGGTAAATTTTCTTATAAATATTAAAACCAAAAGCACTAAGTTATCCTTGTTGAACACAAATTTGCATATCTGTAAGACGAAGTCACGTACATGTTACTAACCCCACCATATTGGAATTTAAACATTTTTGTTTTAGTTAATATTTAGTATGCAATGAACAGAAAATCTGAAATACATGGTGGGAGGAGGCAGAACAGTTAACATTTTAAAGTAAAAATTAATATTTAAAAAAAATTGTTTTGTGATTTCACGGTACCCAATAAGTTACCTGTCAAATTAAAAAAAACACATTTTTAATAATTAATTTTTTTTTTTTTTTGTTCTATATGATTTTGATTTAACTATATTTTATTTTATTGATTGATAGTACACTGTAGTTTCAATTAAATCAATTGGAAAACGTACAAAATTATTTTAATTTCCAGAAGGTAAAAACAAAAATACAAGGAAATACAAAATGATCAGCAATTTGAATAATGAAACTTAAAGCGAAAATATTATTTAAAAAAAAAGAAAAAAAAAACGGTGAAATTATACCTCAAATTATTTACGTTTTTTTAACGTCAACAATTTATTTATTTTTGTTTGGTTGCCGTGGTATTTTGAGATTCAATATCAAGTAGCACTCTAAGTTTCTTTTTTTGTCAAGTACAACATTGACTCAAAGTGCCTCGGTATAACGACCCGTCAACTCAATATAGAGAGCATTGACTCCAAATACAAGATCGCCAGTTGACTCGGAAAGAGTACTGATCGTAAAATATCTATTCACTTGTTATTACTTGTTTATTTTTTGGTTGCCATGGCAACTGTAATGACCAATAAAAATATTGTATTCAGTTCATAAGTAAAAATAATAAAAAAAATTAGTCTAAATTAAGGTCTATAAGGATTTATGAACTAAATTATATGATAAAAAAAATACGCTTATTTATAGAATAATGGTTTTTATAATAACACATGGATATAGTTTCATTACTTACAAAAACGAATGTATACAGAATATAGTACACCTTAAAGAATATAACACGAGTATTATAATAGTTTTATAACTTCATACGAATTAGAGATTTAATGTTCGTAAAACAATTTTTTGAAAATGTTAATATTTACTATGAGGAAGACATAATAGGGGGGGGGTGGCGTGTTGCTTACCCCACGTGTGTATTTTCGATTTCGTGGAGGAAAAAGTGTCACGCAATTTTTGGGATCTGCCGTGCAAGAACACGCTAATTGCATACTAAATATTGGCTAAGAAAAAAAATGTAAGATTACAAGTTTTTTGTATAGAGAAGGAAGGGCTGGGGACACGTGCAAATCAGGAAAACGGATTTTGCGAACTAACGGATAGCGATAGAGTTTCGGGACCAGTCCCGTGCGAATACACGCTAATTAAAAGCTAAATAGAAAAAGTTAAAGCTTAGAAAAAAAAAATTGTACAATTACAAATATTTCGTAGAAGGAGGATTGACGGGTTTGTCCGAAAAAAGTCCGAAACCCACTAATAAAAAAAAAATATATATATAAATAAAAATATATAATTGAAATGGTGCATTGAAAATAAAATATAATACAATCGTTCTATAGATATTTATATTATACCTATGTAATATATACTTATTATTCTTATAATAAACTAACAATATAGCAATAGCCGTGATATAAAACAGGGTTGGATCAATAAAATAATAATATTTCAGCGAAGAAAGTTTAAATCGACGACATACGTAGGTATATAATGGCAATCAATATAGATAATAATAATATACTGTATAGATTTATCTGAAAAACGCTGTAATAAGGTCTTGTTATCATTATTTCTCACGCACGTAACATTATATATTATTATTACATTATATAGAAAAATAATACTTCGGGGACCAAATTCTAAAGTATAATACAATATAATATAACCTATACAGTGAACCATAAATGAATAAATAAATAAACTCGTATAATGTTTATATTATACGGAGAAAGTGAAGAGAAGAGGAAGAGAAAAAGATAGTACGTAATCTGATATCCATGTAATATTTGTTTATTATACGTTTGCTGCGCAGCTTCCAAAGACTGTAACATAATAATAATAAAATAAATTATCACTACAATAAACCTAATCCAATTTTAACGATTCAAATATATTTTATACGATTTTAATAATTGTATTTTTAGAGCTGTAAGTGGTGCCAGACGGGGTAACAAATATGCAGGTTAGACCATTGACGTATTTACGGGGCGAGAGGGGATTATAGTAATTCATAAATAACATAATAACGTACCTATTCAATAAGACGAAGTTAAATTAAACTATTAAATTATAACAGTATATTATAGTAAATTATCATTATCAGTGTAATGCGATATAATATAAATAATATAATACAGTAGTCCAGGTACCTAGGCTACGATTTTAAATATTGTGTATCATAATATTGTAATATCATTGTACAATGATAATTTTGATAGAGGATTCGATTGTATTTTGAAGATGGAAGCGCATCGCTAAAACTACAGAACAGAAACAATTTTACAAATAAGCTTGTTGATTTGTATTTACTATATCACTCCGCCACGATCGCCGAGTTTCATACGCGGAGAACGAAATTAATGGCCGACAAAATTACTATGTGTGTTCAGGACTAAATGCGATTGATACGCGTAAATTGCAAAAAAAAATAAATAATAAATTTAACCGTTAATTGTTGCATATTGATATTATTACATAAATAAATGTACCGCGAAAAAAATAATTTACATATCCGGCTCCTCGAAAAATCATAAATACACCACTGGGTAGGACTAACCTACATAGATTAAAAATAAAATGCGTAACATAATATTTAGCGAAAACTATAGTATAATATCGCAGTTGCTTCTCGAGGAATACCCTGCTTTAATTTTATTATAAACAGTAGATAAGTCGTTTTTGATAATTGCGCATAGTAAATAAGTTTATACAATATATTATAAAAAAAAAAAAAAAACAAGTTTTTTCTTTAGAAAACTGGATAAATAATGAGGTGTGAATTAAAAAGAATGGAAATTTGCTTTACACATTTTGGTTAAGATTTGGTTAATGAGTCTAGAGCATCGACCAGAAACGTTAACCAGTGCACGTTGGTTTTTGTTTTCATTGGTGATAAAATTAATATTCATAAGAATAACTCCAGGTTATTTTATAGGTTCCCGTGTTCAAAACTCGAATCGTATTACCTAATTTTTTTTTTGTTCATTTTTTCTAAATAAAGCGTAACAATATCGAAACTGTCATGTCATTTAACATATTTCAAAAGTGTTTTATGGTAAAACTTAAATGTGATAAGGAATTACGTGGTTAATTTTATGATCATTTTTAACTAGATAATCTATGGATAATATAGCATACACTTTTAATACAATTTTCCAATTTTATATGGTGATAAATAACACTTAAAAGAGTGTCCTTTTCACGGGACATCGGGTCTGAAAGGGATAATAAACCACCGATAGTACCCTGCAATCATTTAAAATAGTGCGATATATTTTGAACGCATAAAACTCCCCGATTATCTACAACGAATATTTTTTGTTGAAAAATCTATATTTTATTGGGCCAACTTTTGATGCAAGCAGGTAGTTTTTTATTGGGTATATTTATAAAATTAACATTATTAAACCTGTATACAAAACGAACGTTCGCGGACGCGTGTAACCGAATTAAACTGCACATTTCGCGTCCGTTGCGATGGATTTTAAATATTTATTTATTTGAAGTTCAAATATCGATTAAAATATATTATACGTGAGATTCCGCTCGCTTTTATGACAATATATTATTATGTCAAATCACACCTACGCATTGTGTTATTGACATAATGTGCGTATACACGTGTGAACATCTATTTTCGATTGTTATTATTATTACTTACGTTAGATATCGCACATCACGTGATTATCTTTTATTACGCAGCGCTACGTAACACTATATAGTAAAAGATAAACAATCCATTATTGCTCTAAATATAGATATAGGTGAAACATATGAACAACGTTAGTTTCCAAATGTAATTGTTTTATATAATCTATATAAGTTTTTCAAAATTATTTTTTTTTATAACAAAACGGACGGTGGCCCAGAGTACAAAACTTTAAAGACATTTCGTCGTGAAATAGGTGAGTACAAGTTTAGCGTAAGACGTGTACGACGATAACTAGACTTCAAAACGCTCGAACAATTGTAGGGTTAGGTTGTTAGATGATATATTATAGGTATATTTATTTAATTTTATAAAGAACATGTAAAAAAAAATAAATAAAAATTGATAATACTAATAATGTATAAAGATTCATATTATACGGGTATACTTAATTAAAAACGACCAATAAATAGACAAAATGTTTTATTTAAAACCTATTTACGATATTAATCAAACGTGTAATCATATATAGTAATAAAATGTGAATAAAAATAAACAAATGTACTATAATTATAATTACTTTATATATATATATATATAATACATTATAGTGCCTACAGCAATAGTATAACTACGACAAATTGTATAGATCCTTAAAATATTCTTGCAAATTAACAATATTGTCACAATTATTATTATTAATTATAAAACGTGGGTATTATTATAATGTAAATAATACAAAATATATTTTTATTTTTTCAAACGCTAGTATTTTTCTGAACAATTTGCATAATGTAATATGCATTTCGTGCGTTCTTAGGTGGGAATTTAGAGATTAAATTTAAACAAAATTGTTTACAATAATATTTGAAAATAACAGCCTTGTTTCTCTCGTGACAATTTGACCGCCATGGATATTAAGTATAATAGTACCTCAAAGTCTTTATACAACCGCAAGTAATAGCAAAAATGTGGGAAGACCTAGTTATGAATATTTTCCAAAATAAATTCAATAATATCACTTAAAATAGTATATATATATACATAATAATAATATATATAAATCACTTAATTTTTTTTTTCAATTTCCTCATAAGACGCTCTAGAGAGCTGGTCCTCTAAAGAGCTTTTTAAGCGAGTTTTACAGTGTATATAATTTCGAATGGTACAAAACCGTAATTTTAAAAAAAAAAACCCTATCTAAAATACTCGTACGTAAGTACTTAGGTACTATTTTACTTAACGCATATGAAGGCAAGACAACAATAATACAAGTATTTCAGACTTTGGTATAGCCGGTTTCATACAAATTGTTCATGTTTTACAGTTATAATAGAGAGTGTATCCGCCTATATATACTAAATTATATAGGCGTTCGAAATTAGTAACGTCTAGACGTGACGAAAATTTTTTGGAGAACTTTCATGTCGAACAAATTTGATTCCGCTATTGTGTATTCGGTATATTCGGAAAAAGTGGTCAATAGATAACTACGCTTATTAGAATACTTATAACACTACATAAATTTAAATATTATAATATAATTGGTAGGTATAGTTAATAAAGTTGATAAATTCAACTAAATTCTTCTGCGTACTTTTTCGTATAATATTATCTGTTAAAAGTCGCGATAGTTGAAGTTTATACGTATACAAGGAAAAAGTTAAAAGTAGAATACCAAGGACGGGATAAATACTTCAAATCCTTAAGGACGTGGGAACGAAAAATATTCGAGAGTAGAAGTATTTGAGCTTTAACAAAGAACCACAATTCAGAGAGTTGCAGTGACCGACTAAACAAAACAAAGAAGACCACGCAAAAGAATCTGTATTTTAAAAAATTCACTGATTTGTACATCGTATAGTAATAACATTATTATTTAAAACCGATAAATTTAAATGTATTAAACAAAAACACATCGCTTCGACAGTATATTTTAAGACGTAAAACCATGAATAAGTTAAAACACTATAATTTGTTTATAGCCATCATTTATTATTAGATACATTACCCACCTACCCATAATATTTACAAAAACAGAAAAAAAATAGACATTATAAACGTCAAGCATTCAAACTTGGACGCAAAATGTAATATTTGGTGATTTTTTTTTTATTTTATTAATATTTTTAATATGGAGTCATAAAAAAAAAAAAATTAAAATACCTACACGAATGTAAGATGAGTTAATAGTGTTTTTTTTATTATTATTGTTATTATTATTAACTACAAATTCGACGTACCTGACCACTTAAATACAAAAAATAATATTATTTTAGTTATTATTTATATCAAGGACACACCGACTGTTAACAAGATGTATCTACAATTTTATAATAAATTAAACTGCAAAATGTAGTATTTTTGTTAAGTGGAAAATTATTCAAAATATCATTAAACATAAATTTTGATAAAAAGAGGTTTATTTTATTCGAGACTATTTTTCTTCTTCGAAAATCATAAGAGATTATAGACGGCATTGTAAATGTTGTTTACGATATTATAAATTAAAAATAATAATATCCAGTCATGAATAGGCACCTACTTCGCATTAAGCCACACTGTTTTAGGTGAGAAATTTCGATGTTGTGTGATGTAGGTAAAAACGTAGGTAATTTAGTTTATAATATGGTAATTTTTTTCCACATGTAACCCAAAAATCAACAGAAATAATACCCATGTATACTTGGACGTCATTTGTAGTCAGTTTTTTTTTTAAATTTATAGAAAATCTTTTGGGAATCTAGAAAGATTTTTCAAATAAAGCGCGTGTTATTGATCGAAATCCGTATTTTAAATCCCCTATGTTTACTAGCAATTAAAACGTACACCTGTTTGTTCGTACTTCACAAAAAATAATTGGATACATTTTAAGCTTACATTAAGTGTGGGCCTTGCAATTCCGGGTCTAATTCGGTAAAGGATAAAAATAATATTTATATATTTTATTAGTCTATTCAGCACGAATAAACTCCACTAAATTGACAGCGTGAGGGTGGTTCTGAAAATCTGAAGATTATTTTTATTTTTTTCTACTGCATGAGTGAATGGCCCATTGCCCGTGTGTGTAAAATACTCATGGATGAATTAGTGTATTTCAATGCAATTATTAGCTAAAAAGATTTTGGATTTTTTGGGAAAAACATGAAGGCACTTAACAATATTCAATACACCGGATGTGTCTTTTATCGTTAAATGCGAAAGTTAAGTTAGGATAGATTCGATTAATAATAAAAAGATACTAATAAAAATCTGGGTATCGGAATATACCTACTCTGAAAGAAACAAAATTTACGATTCTTATTGATAAGTGAATTTACTTGATAATAAGATAATCATTATTAATTAGGAATGAGCCGATACCACTTTTTTACCGATATCCGATATTCTGCAGATATATGCTACCGATACCCGATATTTGAAATCGAAAACCATAAGTTTACATTGAAATTATATACTGGATAGAAGTCCAATTTTAATATAATCCGAAAATATATGAAAATATAAAGGTTTTTAAAAACAAAAAAACTAAATACCTGCCGTTAAAAATTAAACCAATACCTTAACGTAATAGGCGAGGATAAACATTCTTTGTACCAAGGATGGTTTGTACAAATGAGCGGTGTCTTTCTTAAGAATTTAAAACATAGGATTAAGTGTGATTGGACAGATAGGAGAATCTGATGCAGTAAAAATAGTAATGAAAATAAACATAGGAGGAAAGAGGTGGAAAGAGGAAGACCGAAAAATATATGGTTGAATGCGATTGACAATAATATTATGAAGACAGCCGGTGTATGTGAGGTGGAAGATCGGATCAAGTAGAATTTCAGAACGAGGGTGGCAGACCTCAAATTGTGGAGATGAAGGCAGAGGATAAGATTAGTTAGGTATTGTTGTAAGTATATAAAACATTTCTCAATCGAACTGATTTAAGTTGAACCCATTAAGCCGGTATTTTGATGCAGTATTATAAATGTAGAAATATTGTTTCGAGTACCTAAATGAAAACAATATAGATTATTGTTTTTTTTTTTTTTTTTTTTTATACAAAATCTATACTAACCTATATATTTACGGTTTTTTTTCTTATTAGTACTATTATTTAATTAAATATGTAAACTATTATTATTAACACCGCCAACTACATTGTTTCTAAAGAAAAATATTTTTTAACGAGAAAAATATATATTTTTAATCTCATTATTAAGTTTAGTATTTTTAACACCTCCTTTACCCTTCTCTTATCACCTTATTGGCAGTTTTTTTTTTAAGTAATTTTAATACTCTAACTTTGCTCGGGCGCTTATATTTATAAAACTTTAGACGATATCGAAAAAAGTTTGACTTTTAATTTAGTTTTTTTTTGCGGGTAGGTGGGTGTACCAATTGTTTTTTTATTCTTAGTTTTTTTTTTTAAATAACATAACATTTATTTATTAATAAACTACGCCCATTCCTTTTGTCCGTTTGAAAATTAAACAAAAAATACCGTCTATACAACTGTCGTATACGCAAGATTCTTTCTCCGACGTATATATACGACATTAAAACACAAAACTAGGTCAAGACCTTTGGTTATTTTAACATCAACGACTTAACTCTAAAACTGGGTACTGACCGAACGGTTAAGGTTCTTCCTTGTTCGTCGCGGCGTTCTAACACCAATTCCCATGTTCTAGCAGCTCTCGGTAGTCATCTACATTTCAACTACTGCTCGTAGTAGTACTGCTCCTCTACACAGTTGTCAAGTCACCCGGCGAGTACCACTGAACGCTATGGATAACCTCGGTAAAATGTGTTTATACTTGAACGTATAAAAATAACTAACACAAAATGAGTCTTCCAAAATACAACACAATATTTTTATTTGAACTGGCTGGGCTAGTTCTCCGGACATCCAAGTGATTTCCACAATAACATTTTAATAGACTTTTTAATAATTTGAAAAAAACTGCTTCAGCCCGCGACAGTTACGGTCGACAACTGCGCAACATATTTCACTGACTAGACGCGAACCCATATAATATTATTATATTTTAACATAATAATAATGCTGGCGACGGTGACGATCGCCTAAAATAATATTTTACCAATTAAAATGTTTTATAATGTTGTTTATAATTGCTATTGGTACTTGTACACTTTATAATATTATGTTTTAGATTCGGAGCGTATCGAGGGATCTATTATGATTTTATTATGATGCGTAATTCTTTATTTACGGTTTTACTTATATGGTTTTTTTTTTTATATCTACAAGCAACTTTTCTACCAGAAAACTTACTCCAAAGTATCAAGTGTAGCACTGTTTTTAAAAAGTAATTTTATCTAAAAAAAAAAAAAAAAACGGTAAATCGGCAAATATTTACAGCACGCCAAAGTGTTTTCCACCAGAAATATTGCTCCAATCAAAAAAAGATTAGAGATTGATATTTTTCCATTTATTATTTAGCCACTGACTAAAAAAGTCGGTTTTTGATTTCTAAAGAATTTTTCGTTATGAAAAAAATTTAGCCTAGTTTGTGAATAAAAAGTCGTTTGATTTTCCAAATAATTATGAAAACCCGGGAAAAAATGTAGGAATACGACAAAGTGTACGGCAATTGGGATTTTTTTGTTATTCAGTTAAAAATTATTATAGAGACCTGTAGTTGTCACAAAATATTTATATTGGCCTTTTGTAGACGTAGTACATTTTACGTATTTATAGGTAGTTGATATTTTCGTAATTTTATTTGTTAGGTATCTGTAAATAAAATTATATGATTCAAGCGAAATTCTTGAAAAATTACCACGAAGTACATTATAAGTTATAATTAATGGTCTAAAAACAAATATGACTTTAATGCATTCATTTTTTTTTTTTTTTTTTTTTTTATAACCGTTTACCGAACTTCGCTCTGAATCATTTTTCGTTACCAATGGTTTATCTTTGTATACAGATTTAAATTAAATTACTTTATATATTCTACCTAAACAACTTTTCACCTATAATAGTGGCTGCATCCGTCCCCACCAGTATAACTTCTTTTTAAATTATATTTAATCACTAGAACAAAAAAAAAAACCTTTTAAATTAATTTCACTAAAATACTGTTTTAATTTTGTACACTCTTTTATGTTTGTGTCCCTACAACCACAAGAAATTTAATTTACAAACTATTTTTGTAATTCTAATAAATGAACTTTGATTTTAGATTCCCAAAGTAGCGAGCTATTGGTTTTACTAAAGTGTTTGTTTCTTTTCTTTTTTTTTTCTTCAAGTCTGTGGACACGTTTTTTCCTAGTAAACTTGCTCCGATTTTTATGTGTGGCAACTTTTCTGAAATTTCAAGTTGTTTAGATAGTACTTTAAAGACGTCATTTCTTAGTTTTCGACGCTATTTATTAAATAAAAAACTTAAGTGGGAAAAAAGGTAAGAAAACGTACAATTTCACGATTTCATTATTTTTTAAAAAACACGGACGGCGTTTTCTATCAGAAAAAATGATTCAATCGAAAAATCACAGAATACCTTTTTTGTTGTCTTTTTGATTTTTTTTTTTTTTAAGGTATCATCGCAAAACCTTTTGAGCCATTTTGGAGCATTTAAGGAGTTTTAATTTTTAGGAGTTTTTTGCTTTAGTTCGGTTATAAATACCAGTAGAAACTTGAAACTTGGTAATAATACTTATATTGGACTTATCTAGATATGATAAAATTTCAAAATCATTGAATGATTTTTTTCCTTTTTTTTGATTTTTTTACAATGGAACTTAATTTTTTTTTATTTTTATACTGTAAATCCTAGAGATACTTTTATCCTAGAAAACTTGCTCCGATGCATAAGTATAGCACCTTTTCTGAAAATCAATTTTATCTACTTGGTAAATACATTGGTCATTTTTTGATTTCCAAAATAGAATTTTTAATTTTTATGTAACTAAAATGAATAAAAAAAAGTAATTTAAATCTATTAAAATGTGTTCACAGCCGAGTTTTTATTATTGTTTATGTCTACATAAACAATAGTCACCAAACAAAAACGACGAAACTTGAAAACTTAATTATTTTGAATATTTATTGTGTAGGTATATAGGTTTTCCCAGAGGTTTCCTGAGATAATTGAAATAGATGATATTGAATCATTAAAAATACTATACATCTACCGAGAGTACGTATCTTGTGTTTAACTTTTATTTTCCTACACACGCAATACACATAATATTACCTATACATGCCGAATCTAACCCATCTATTTAGTACGAGACTTAATAAAATCACCTGTTATTGATTTTTTTAATAATTTATTACAAATAACTCTTAAAAGTTGTTATCACGGCTATAGATACTTGTACATAAATAGTTGCGCATGCTAGACTGTTGAAAAAACCCACGTCGAAAGTTCTTATCAAAAACATTTAGACTATCTGCGTTCCCCGTGCATTTCCCACGAACTAATGTGGTAACACGTATTAACTATAACGATAAGTTCGGCTCAAACATATTAATTATTATTATTGCTCACACTATATCACACTGCAGAACTGCAGATTATTTTAATAAGGTCCTAGTAAATCTATACCGTGGTAAACGGATCTTGAATGGTAATCGAAATTATCCGTAAGTAGCTTCAGGTATTATATAATATTTACAGAATATTTTTTTCCAAAAGTGTCGTTTACCTATAAATTATAGTATAAAAAATACGAGTGTAATATGATGTTCCCTTGAAAAATTATTAATAATAGTTGAATAATCATCTTTATTGTGCTTTCGGCTATTAGTAATAATGAGAATAACCGAAAGCGAAATATAAATAATTTATAATATTATATATACAACAATAAACATATAAAAAAAAAAATATATTTATATCCTTTTAATTTTAATAATTCATTGTCGTACTTACTTTATGGAGGTATTATAATATGGCAATATCTGTTGGGAGTAGGTAATTTGATATTTTTCATGTTATGTTTCGAAATGGAAAACTAATTTTCCAAATGATGCGTATAAGGTCGGTGCCTGCCTACGTGATAACCTTACCAAAAACCCCACAAAATCCCCATTTACACATATAACGACTAACATATTATTACGAGTATTATTATTGCTTAATATATAAACTTTTATGTGACACGAATGTATTGTGGTACGAATTCCTTTATATTATGCCGTTATAATAATAACATACTTTCGGAATCCGTGGAACATAAATCATCATTAAAGTTAATAATCCATTCTCATCAATATACTTTCGAGCCCACTGTTTTACCAAATTTACTAAACGTAAAGAAATGTGAATATTTAATATATTTAAAACCTAGCGCACTAAATTTGTATATAGGACAATGTAACGTAAATAAACATCATTTAAGACCGCATTCAACTTAATTAATTCGATTTTTAAACGACAATAGTATTCACCAAACAGACTACATATCGATTTCCCTCTGAATATTGCCGTAGATAACTTGTACACGTAGGTAGATATACGAATTCGGTGAAATTGAAATCGGTAGGTTAGATTGTCTATCAAGAAAAATATTGATACATGATCCTAAAACAAAACAAAAGTAGCGAATGAGGTTGAACCCCTAAACCCTCCTTTGTGTACGCACTCGCGCGGGAAAATAATTGCAATTCAATTATTTTATCAGCATTGATAAATCGATTTTCTAAAACTGACCATATACCGCATTGGGGCACTATTGAACTGTTCGATAGTCGATGACTATATCGAATAATCCGAACTATTAGGTAGTGGAAAAACTGTTCGATAGTCGAAAACCTATTCCGTCGTGTGAAACCATTCGACAGTCATTACTATTAGGGCATGACATATAAACAGTACTAATCAAACTTTTCGACAGTAACAACTATTTTGTAACGCCCCATCACTATATTATAATTATTAAATACGTTCAATTTGGTGCATTATTGTCAATGGTTATAGGTTAACGACACATAATTAAACTTACTCGGGTAAAGTACATTATAGTGAAGAACGTAGAAGAAGCTAAAACAAAAAAGTTAAATGGCGTATTAATAATTGTTAAACGAATAATAATCGAGAGACGTAATAATATTTAATGTATTTTTTAGGACTACAAATATATGACCGTAACGAGGAATGTTTTAGTTTTACTATGATGGTGTGCTTTTTTACTCTTTCTAATCTTGCTTAAATCGAAAAATAACGAGTGACCTTTTTTTTTGTATTTCGGATCTATATTTGGTGCATAAAATAGGTCGTTTTTTTTAATATTTACGGAATTAATGATTTCATTATTTCAAAAAAAAAAAAAAATGTCTAATTGGTAGTTAGGGAGGTGTAGTTTTCTTAATAATTAGAAAACATCGGGTAAAACTGTAGAAAACCGAGAAGTTTAGGGTATTAACGGTTTCATCAATATTTTCAATTTTGTTTTTTTGTGTTTTAATTTTAATGTTGAATGTTTTAATGTTCATATGAAAATGAGCAATAACCACTAAACACTTATTTACAATTTTTCTAGATTTGGTAACATTTTCAAAGCGGGAGATTTTCACGGTTTTTTTTTTGTTTTTGTTTTTATTTGATTTAATGTAGATAAAAATGTTTGGCCGAACAAAATTATTTAAAAATTTCATTTGAGACGCATTATATAAGTTTAACTTGGTGGTAAAAAAAAAGAAATTTGAGCGTAATGTAGTATTTTTTTTTTACGCGTTTTGTAATCAAATTTTCGTGTATCGAATCGTGAAAATTGCGGTATTTCAAAATATTATGTTTAACTGAACTTTGTACAAAATGTTATCTCTGTCATGACTCATAACTGCCTGACGGTTGACTGTGATCCACCAGAGCAATTGCACACGCAATACACGATTAGAGTCCTTATATTTTCAACGGTAATCTGTTGAACTTCAAAATGGTTTGTAACTAGTAGTATACCAGTGTAATAATAGTGTTGTAATAGTAACACACCTTTTAAATGAGAACACGTTGCACGTTGGGAAACAAGGAAAGTGTCATACGAACGAAGTACGAGCAATGTTGAATAGAACGAGTAATTATATTTTAAACTGTCGATCAAAAGACGTGTGCACGAAAGACTCGTGGAAAGTGTGCAGTCTTGAATGACGTCCTGATCGTCGGTAATCGATATATGATCAAAACCTCGATCAAAACGCTCCAGGAATTTATTTTTAGAATTAATATAATTGCATTTCCCTTTTTCACCGCGTGTAATTCGCGTGTTTTGTACATCCAAAACGACAATTATTATTATTCGCTTCGATAAACATCGTCGTTGCGACCGTCTCCCGACCACCTCATATTCTCGGCACGGGACTCAAAGGCCGACGTTTCGCTTTTCACTCGCGGAAGAAATCAAAAACAACGAAATGGAAGCTTGCTGGTAACCGTGACAGGTTATCTCAAAGGAAAATTCGCAACGATGTCTCAAACAGTTATAGTACTTCGGTTACTGAAATTAGTCGGGATGGGTAAGTGCGTTTGTCGCTGAAGGACGCACGTTACTATCTGAACGGGATTTAAGGTCGGTTTATATTTCGCTGACTGTTTTTTAGATTCTACAATTTACAATGTATGTAATTAATTGTTTAGAATAGTTATTATTTTTTTTTTTTTAAATTTTTCTGGTGAAATTTGTAAAATTCTATAATATTACACGAAACAATATACTTGCTCTGAAAAAGTTACACTGTCAGTGATGGCCTCAACAAGACTTTTGTACGGAAAGAGAAATCGATAGGAAAATGGTCTTAACATACATTATGTGTAAATATTAAAAAAAAAGAAAGAAAAAAATGCAATTAGGGGTTTAAGCCAGATCATTGAATACTTTTGATCAAGTAAATATACCCACAAATAGGGCCGGAACTATGAGGAGGGAAAATCGGGGATTTATCCTCCGGCGTAAAATTTTCAGATAGCGTATTTGTGTTTATAAATTGAAAAAATAGGGGGGAGCAGTAACCGCTTAAAACACAAAGTATTTTAATCACCGGATGTAAAAAATTCGTACAGTTCCGGTACTATAATAGGTATGTAAACCTCGGTGTAAACACTGTTAATTATTGAGAGTATTGTGTACCTACAACAAGTACACAACAATTACAAACCGACCGTGTTTTACCGAATTTAATATAACATTACGGGAGAGCTCAATAATATAATCATATGTTACCGATGTACAAATTAGAACGAAAGTCGGGGCGCAGTGGTAAAAACACCCGGTATATATATAGAATTATTATTTGAATTTGTAAGTATGTTTCGATTTGACTAATACGTTTGTCCAGATAAATTGTTGCGTAATTTTAAAAAATCGAAAAATTGTTTTTTTCTTTTTTTGTTTCATGGAATAATTCTATAATAACACGCCTATAAGATATGATATAATATAATATAATATATTATAATAAACTATAATATACTTACGAAGTATTATACAAATATTATATTACAGGTATGTGCTTTTCACACAACAAGTGTTATACGGTAACTGTACAGTAATTATTATTTATTTCAGAATAATTCATTTAGCGCCGAGAAATTAAACGGCAGTCCCTGCAGTGCAGTGCAGTGCAGTGCACTGACGCAGTCGACTGATTTTGTCATTGGTGGGGGAAGGGGTGGAGGGGGCGGGACGGATTTTTTGAATAATAATTATTATTTAACTTTTTTTTTTTTTATATATATATATATACATAAATATCAGGAGATATGAAAGGAATTTATCGTACTTCCGTTTACCGCCCATGAGCAGATGACGCAATCATATTTTATATTCCGATTATTATCATCGGGCAATTATTTTCACCGCAGACATATTTCGCACGACACCGGTTTCGCGTATTATTAGTTGCGTAGGAATAAATAATGTTCAAAACCGTGGCGTCATTTAGATTTTTTTTTTTGTTTAATACGCATGCGATATGCAGGCAACAAACCCGGTTTAGAATTTTCAACACTATAAAAATAACAAAATGCACACGTTTTCCAGAAAATCTATTGAACCTAGTAGTAAACCACGTAATAAAACGTGTGTACTACCATAAAGTTTCATTTACGAATCATTTACGATCATGCACAATATATCCTCGGTAATATCCCAATCATTTTTTCCGTCGGTTTTAATTCAAAATATATAGACCGGTAATGCGCAAGCCACTGTCCATTGTTCAGACAGAACCATATAATAAAACCGGGCCGGATTGCTTTAACATTGGATTTTAAATACACAAATGTATACCTTGCGCGGTATCCAAATGACGCCACTGATTCAAAAAGTAAATACCACGGGAAATACGAACGATCGGTATTGAAAACACTGATTCAGAATTACAATAAAAAAAAAACCGAGCACATTTCGAACAAATAGGTATTCAGAGGCGTGCCCAGGAATTTACAATGGGAAGGGATGTATAGTAAACAGTATTCACGATTCATGAATAAATCGTAAAATCGAATATTTTGTAATACAGTGCGTTCACGCTAAGAGGTACCTCTGAATATTTCAGTTGGATGACTTGGTATTGAAATAGAATTTTCGAGGAATGATCGAGAGTACCCAAATACACATTTTGAGACGAATTTCAAATTTTCAACCCTTTTGGTACGCACATACGCTATAATAACTTACTTTTTTTTAAACGGCAACACCATTTTTTTTTTCTACGGATTTGGATGGAGTATTTTTTTTAAAAAAAACAATTTTTGTATAAAATGTTTTTTTTAACTAAACAATTTGCAAAGTTACAGTATTTTTAATTTTAATATTTACGAATAATCTGTAATTGACGAAATTATAACTTTTATACTAGAATATCGAAACGATAACATCTCCGATATTTTATAATACCTGTTTATAGACAGATAAGACACAAATAAACACTTCGGCTCTTTTTATGTAAGCATTTAAAAATATTGTATATGTGGATCCTCCTAATAATGTCAAAATTTAAAAAACAAATTACGAGTAGCATGGAGATTAGGGAGAAGACCAAATAAACGTTGCAGCATCGAAGGAATTTTTAAATTGTTTAGAATCATGTTTGCAACACCAAGACGGGAACTATGAAAAATGTATTTGATGAAAAAAATAGTTGCAGATAAATAAATCTTAATTTCAAATTCATAGTGTGTACATTTATATAATTTTCAATACCTTCAATTTATTTCGGAAGAATTAATGATAAAAATAAAACTAAATCGTAAAAATAAAAAAAGTGTTTATTTGTGTCTGATATGTCCATAAACAGGTATTTCACAATACCGGAGACATCATCATTTCGTTATTCTAGTATAAAAATTAAAATTTCGTCAATTACAGATTATTCGTAAATATTAAATTTCAACATACTTTAACTTTACCAATTTTATAATTTAAAAAAAAACTTCTTATACAAGAATTGTTTTTAAAAAACACTCTATTCAAATCTGTAGAAAAAAAAATGATGTTGCGATTTTAAAAAAAAAGCAAGTTTTATTGCGTATGCGCGCACCGAAAAGATTAAAAAATGTGCATTTAGGTACTCCCTATCATTTCCCGAAAATTCCATTTCAATACTAGGTCATCCAACTGGAATATTTAGTGGTACCTCTTAGCGTGAACGCACTACAGTATATCCGAGGTTATGTCCAACCCGACAATGATAATTTAAAAACCGGATAGAGCCGATTTTTATTCAATAAATCGATCTTTTGTCCGTGCAACCAGTGCCGGAATCAGGAATTGTTTCTACGCCCCGGTAATAAAAATACTGTACGCCCTATGCGGTCTTTTCCCTGTCCATTTTATACCCCGGTGTTAATGAAATGCAAAACGTATGCAAGTTCGTCAAAACGACGACTCGATTTATCGTGGTCGTGTAAGATGCTGAAAAATTAAATCATAAAGTATAGCAAGTAAGTACCGGTAAATGTTAATAACAAAAATACACGAACGCTATCCGGAGAACGTTACGCCTGGAGTAAAACCCTCACCTCTCTCGGAAGCCTTCCCCGAAGCCACGAGATGTCCGGAGAATCGAAATACCGACTACCTATTGTACTTGCGTTGTTTAGAGTGGACTTTTTAATTTAAAAAAAAATCATCCGTATCACTAATCAATTATTTGACATTTTTCCTCCGGTTCAAAAAGATTTCTGAATAACGAGAGTACACGAAGAAAAGTTGTCTTACACGGTTTTTATTTTACGACATTTTTTCTTGCGTCAAAAAGTCCAGAAATCGACCTAAAATTCTATTGTCCATCAGACCGACGGAAGGAATAATGTAATTCGAATTGCTATAATAGGTACCCGGCCACTCGGTATACTTAATACCAGCTATGCATCATTGCAGACGCAGAAAGAAAATATCGGTAGACACTCTGATGGGAACAGTGGTTTCGTTTGAGGGACTCAGACTACACTTTGGCAGCCCTATTATTTTTATTTTGTTTTCCGGCCCACATAGTTTGGCCTGGTGGAGAGAAAAATTTGTCAGATTTAAATGTTAACATCCTTATTGAAAAACTGAAATGACGCTCTTTGACCTCAACTCCTCAGGGTGTAGATACCTTAGATACCGATCCCCTTAAAAACGCAACAGTACTTACAGCGAGAATTCAATTTGGAAAATGTCCTCCGTGCAATGTTCACTCTCTTTGTAGACAATATAATAACTGTATTTGGATATGGAAACGGGGGTGATAAAACAAATACGCAATCAGTGGATACGTCACGAAACCTACACAATATACCTTACTTAAAACACGTGAAGGTATCTTCACGGAGGTTTATCGATTCCGCCGGACATTCGTCAATATCGATTTCGCCGGCCATCGACACCGACCATGGAAAACGTTGAACACTGAATTTTGTCGAGTAGACGGGAGAAAAAAACTGACTCGCGCCGACCGATCCACTGAGAAAGGACTGGAAATCGTCCGTAAAATCGGCAAAACGAAGTCGTGACGTTTGTCGGCGGTAGACACTAAAGCCGGACCGAAATGTACGATGTTTATTTGATACGAAACTGGTACGGACAAAGTAATACTGATATATACAGTATTACATACCTATAAATGTATTTAATTCCATCGGACATCGCGTGTTAACGCGTATCGTAATCGGCTGTATAACAATTAAAAGTTTAATCGGAAAACCGGAAACCGGAAACAAACTTATATTTATTATACTTATTATTTGGACGCGAGACCGAGGCCAAACAATACACGTTCAGTGTACGGCTGTGTGTAATCTGTTGGGCGTTTTGCGTTACACCTTGTAGAAACGGAATATTTTGAAATAATTACTTACCTAGAATGATAACGATAATAATAATAATAATAATACCTATTCTCCTACCAATAATAACCGATAATAGGTGTCTCTGACGGTAAAGGTCCGGAAAAAATTTAAATGAATACACACGGGTGGGCGTCGAGTGAAAACGCGTAAATATTTAGTGTGGGCGATCGGAAGCGCGTGATTTTCCGTCTTTGTTTTTTAGAGGCGTTCTGGAAGGATCCCGAAGACTGATTTGAATTTTGTCGTCAAGTCTAGACGGACATACTTCTCAGCACGGTGCGAGGGCTACTGTTGTAGGGCGAGCAGGTAAGATATATGGGGAAAGGGGGGAGGGGGGAATTTAACGTATTCCGGTACACAACGATTAATCATTGTTAACGAAAAACGATCCGTTAGCCGGAGTTTGGTTACACGTGTGTTTATAAACGTTACGATACTTACGGGTTTTGTCAAAATTCGATACTGAAATTCTTATAAAAAAAAAAATATATATTTGTTTACGTGTATTATTTTTTAGAGCCACAAGTCTTCTGCCCCGGGGTCGACTCGAAGGCGGTGCACAACTTGCATTTGCGTTTTCAACCGGCCCCACTACGTTTAGTCATATGATTATTTAGGAAAATACTTGTTTTCAAATTAACGGTCCAAGAAGAATTGTATCGTAAAGATTCGCCCAAGGGCGATGAATAAGTAAAAACAAATTTTGAAAAAAAAAATCATATTGAAGCGCCGCAAACATAATAACTGTGCGACGCTTCGATATTGCCGGAACCCGCGTCCTGCTCTGCTCTACCGATAACCGAAAAGTAATACTAACGATTAGGGACCGGATTTAAAGGCCATCGGAAAATGCTCCGATAAAAAAAAAAAAAAAGAAAAAAAAACCTTTTAGCGAAATAATACCCAAAAGTGTCCCGCAATGCTAAAAACTGAAAACTAAAAATGGACAGAACGATAAATAAATGGTTTCGCTTTCGTCGTTATTTTGTTTACGCGTCGCGGCCGTTAATAAACATACGATAAAGACGTTATCGAAATCGTATAAATACAACGGTTGACAGTATGCGTATCGATGAAGAATACCTTAAAACCTATTGAAGCCAATAATTTCGCGAAACGTCTCGAAACGATATTCCGAATTGATCTAAACCTAAACGATTAATGTAAAAACATACGCGGTTAAATCAAACGAAATCGCTGAAAAACGTTAGAACAATACTCTGAAAAATGGAAAACCATGCGGGAAATTAATAACAAAAGTTTCACTTTGGAGTGCGTCTTCAATTACGCGAATCGGTTGTGCGCTCGCTCTTGAAAAGCGCACCCGTCCCACTCGACAAAAACTAAAAAAAAAAATAATAATAATTGTACACCTAACCCGGGATCCTGAAATAACGTAATCCGCGTAATTATCGCGAGAAGTTTCAATACGATAAATGTTGTTTACCCGGCGGGTAAATCTCGATCCGAATCCCTGACGTTTATTATAATTTCGTCTTGTGAACAATTTGTGTAAACTTTATGTCGTTTAATCGTTTGGAATTTTGACCGACGGTTAAAATTAATACCGGGGACCGAACGTCCTACTCTCGACACGACGGTCAGTGAGGGGGGAGTGTAGCGAAACGTCCGTTTATCATTGTATACCTATGTCTGTACGGAAAAAATATTATAAACCTGATTTCATTACGACACGATTTCGTGTTTTTACGGGTTTTTTTTTTTTGTAATCCGCGTTAGGCGTGTAACAAAATGATATTAAAAAAAAAAAAAAAACTCTCGCTAATGAAGGCGCATCAATAACCGTCCGTGCCTCTTTGACGAATAAACCGTCGTGGGAGGGACGTGGAGGGAGAGGGGAGGGGGCGGTGAGGAGAAAAAAAAACCGCGAGGTAGTACACTGACTGTGAGCATATTTTACGTTATTACCTGGTGGGGACGGCGGCCGAGTTTTTCAGACGGGAGTCTTGACGCACCGAAGAAAACTAAAAAAAAAAACCGTAAGTAATCCCGGGCCGCGGGCGCGGTACGACGACAATAACGAACCGGGCACGGTCGCGACGAGTTCGGATTTTTTTACGCGCGGCCACCACGAGTTTTAACGGCGAGTAAACAGCAATATTAATAGCCGACGAGTCACGTACCTGTCGTTCGCGGCGTCGAAACGAGAGGGAACGGCGACGAAAACCCTCCGGGGAAAAAAAAATTGAAACCGCACGCGAAAAACGAAAACGACACGCGACCGGACGGAGACGCGCGGACGGCTCGCGTCGGGCGAAAATCACACGGCGACGGCGACGACGGCGACGGCGACGGCGACGACCACCGGTGCCGCGGTAGGCGACCGAGAGAAAAGGCCTAAAAATAAACAAAACCGAAGGCGACACAAACAACGGCGCGACGACGCGACTCTATAACATAAACGAGCGCACGATTATAATATTATAATATTATTATTATTTATTTTTCTTTCCCCGGTGACGGTGCGCGCGTCGCGTCGCTGCTACAACACTACCACGGTCTACCGACGACACTATAAAACCGTATAAATAATAATAAACACGGACGTTCGGGCGGTAGAAAAAAAAAAAAAAAAAACCGAAAACGTAGGCAGGTAAGTATGAATGATCGTACGAGACGCAGAAAAAAAAAAAATGTAAAATTAATACCGTTTACGAAAAACGATAACGCAATAACAATAAAACACGATACAATAGCGATAATAATATTATTGTTGTTATTATTATTATTAGACGCGCGCGATCGAAAAC
The DNA here is from genome assembly GCA_902439185.1 of Cinara cedri. Classification (NCBI taxonomy): domain Eukaryota; kingdom Metazoa; phylum Arthropoda; class Insecta; order Hemiptera; family Aphididae; genus Cinara; species Cinara cedri. Next base: position 260,642 of record CABPRJ010001937.1, on the reverse strand, counting down.
GCGGACACGCGACAAACGGGCGACGACATGACGGTGGTGCGCGCGACGACCGGTCGAGGCGAACTGAAACTGAAACGCCGTCGACGTTGTTTTGTTGGAGGAGAACCTCCTTGCGCCGCGCGCTAGGTGTCCGGTTCGGCGGCGCGGCGTGCCGACAACGCGGCGATCTCTCCCCGCGTCCCCGCCGCCCGCCCCGGCGACGATGACGACCGCGGCGGCACACGCGGAGCCTCGCGTCCGCCGTGGCCGCCGCGGGGTTGTTCGGCCTCCGTCGTCGTCGCGCCGCAGTTTTGTTGTCGTAGGACCGCGGTCCGGCCGGCCATCCGCCGCGGTAAGAGTAAAACTCGTATCGCGCGGCCACGACACTGCGCGCGATGCCACCGCCGCCGCCGCCGCCGCGTTTTTATCGGTTCCGTCGTCGCCGCAACACGATCGTCGCGAGCATACCGCATACGCGGTTATTGCGCTGTTACGTATAATGGTCTCTACACACCGGGAACAATCGGTCGAATCGATTTCGTATACGAGTGGGTTATGTGGCGGTGGGAGGGGGGCGGCCTTTTTTTTCCACGATATTGAGCTATCGAACGTAATCTCGGTAAGTGTCTTTAAAACGGACGGTGCGCAGCGTTTAACCGCGATGTTAATTGGCGAATCGTGTGTGTAGGTAGCTGGTAGCCGATAATAAAGAACGGATAGGCCGTTCCTATGCGGTTTATAACGTAAGATGCCGCGTTCCTAATGTTCCTACAGAGCAGCTGATATGTCTCTGCGTCTCGCGAAACCGCCTTATACCACAACGGTTACTGCGGTTGATTGTTCGGTTAATAATTTTTATCGTCATCAATAATGTGCTGATATTACAATGATAATTATTATTTCGTTTAATTTGTTGTATTATTTATAAAAAAAAAAAAAAAACGTTTTAAATTACAACGGTTCATCGTTGTATTATTTGCGATTCAGTAATGGGCGACATGACTTTGTCAATTCATTTGTAACTTGTAAGTATCACGGAATAAACAAAAAAAAGGCATCTTTATCTGTGTTAAATTAACATGGCCTATCCATTCTTTACGATCGATCTAGGTGAATATAGTGGATACGGTTTAACGGTTGAGCGACAGTAATACTGTTATCATTTACCGTGTATCATGCATCGCTCAACCGTATGCCGCAACAATAACACCGCGAGAGTGTCAATGCGTTTACAAAAAAATATTTCGAAAGGGAGGGGCAAGGTTTAGCTTGTACACTTGCATATCTTGTGACAAAGAAATGTATTTAGGTACTTTCAATTTTAGGAATATTTATTTTACATTAAAAATGTCTATATTTTATAGCATTTATAGCCCTTTATAAGTACAGCTATTAATAAATTTTACATTTAATATTTTTTTTAGTAAATACAGACTAAATGATAACGTGATTCATATTATTGCAATGGTAATGTGGATTATGCAATATCGCCGTATCAATTATACATTTCTCAATGCAGAAAAACCGCAAAAAATGACAATAATATTATATACCTACTGTCTGGTAATATAATAAAAATAAATTTTATTTAACTTTCTCATTGACAGAAACCATTTTGGGACTCTATTAAAAATCTACTTTCATTATAATTTGCATGGAATTTCATGGGGAGCGGGTTACGCCTCCCCAATAATATGATATTATTGGATTTTTTTTTAAAACTTTAAAATATTTTATTCTTTATTTATATTGACCTTATACTGTAATAAACAAATATTTAGACAAATATTTGTTAAGAATATTGTTAATATTGCAAATGTTTTTAATTTGTTGTTAATTATTTTTTAAAAGTTACGCATTTCGGAACCGTTCAATTCTTCTATATTTAGTTACTATCTAAATTTTAATTTTTCGTCAAAAAGGAAATATTTCACAAAACTTTCATGAAATGTTTCAAAATTATACGATTTATAACTTCATTACGTGCAAGTTAAATTTTGAAAAAAGCTTAATAACATTCAATGGCATAATTGTGAAGTAACCAAATCGTTAAATGGCCTAAACTAAATATTAATCTAAATATTTTTAAGTCGTAGATTATTATGTTATGGTTCATACTTTTTTGTCAAACGTAAAGTAGTACTATTCTTTCTTGACTTCTAACATAAAACTATTTTAAGTATTCTAACATAGAATATATGTAATTCGATTTAGAATTATAGAATAATAAATAAAGAGGGAGAGAAACAGCGTTATTATGAAAAAAATAACTGCCAAAACTATACATAAGTCCTTCTGCCACGAGACCAAAGATTTATCAAAAAATATGGAACAAAAATGTTTGGCTTCTCTTTAAACCGGGGAAATCGGTATAACCATTAAATAAAATTTATTAAAGAAAACATACAAAGCTTATTTAATTATTTCACTACAAAATGACATATATGGTATATTGTTGACAAAATATCACTATCAACTGAACTCTGATCAGAATCGTTTTTTTCGTAAGCAATGGTTTATCGTTGTTTACAGATGTACACTAAATTCTCATCTATATCCTACCTTCCCAACTTCTCACCTACACCAGTGGCTGCAACCGCCCCCATTATCTTACCTTTCTTTTTTTTATTTCACTCACTATGTTAGGGTATTTATAAAGTTCTTTGATTTCATCGGATTTTCAGATTCTCCTCTCTCTGGTGCTAGTGTCCAAATATGGGCTGAGAAATTTTCTTAAAACCATTTTTTCGAATACAAATTTATCTGAGTTTCGTGCATTGTCCAGGTTTCACTTCCAAACATTAATGTGGATCTTATTAGTGTATTTGGTAAATTTAAAGCTTTGGGCCTTTGGATAGCAATCTTGACTTGAGTACTTTGTTTAACTATAAAAGCATCCATTTCCCGCTTGTATTCTTGCTCTTATTTCCATTTGGATATCGTTCTTTTGTGTAATGCGTGACCCCAGGTGTACAAATTATTTTAATCTTTTGAATTCGTCCACTTCTAGATGGGAGTACGCGTTATCCGCTAGTCCTTTTCTTTGACTTATCATAATATACTCTGTTTTTTCCCTATTCTCTCCGCTGTCTCTGATAACTCTCTCGTTATTATTTTATTCCATTGAAATATTATCCACAAGACCTGACTTTTTAAACTCTAATACGTTATTATTAACGATGTTAGAGGTCGTATTTTAGCGATAATAATCAATGCCTGCACCCGGTGCCAGAAAAATGTATTTCACCGATGAGTAAAAAGAAAAAAAAATGCTCGACCTGTCCGTTGGGTGTAAAGATATTCAACTACAGAACTTTGAAAATTCTCAACGACGCCTCTGTACTCATATAGCGCCCGGTGTGTGGGTACCTATCGCACCCCCTCCCCAAGACACAGTCCTGATGATAATAATAATACTGTTGAAAGGGAAAAAAATAACATGAAATAACCTTAGATCATATACAATGGATAGAGCCACCAGCCTATAGATTACATATCATATCGATGATGTACACGTTAGCGGCGAGTCGCATATTTATCTCAAATTATCAAAGTGATAAATCGAATCGGCGCGCGTGTACGAACACATAACACGCCATGGAAGATACAGCACGTCGAATAATAATAACGTGCAGTCCGAACGATTTTTTTTCTCGGTCTTTCCCCCCTTCCCCCTCCTCCCCGGTTTTAAATAATAACACGGGCCGACGCGACCCGGGGAATTGCGCGCAACATCGGTTCGGTTCTCAGAAACGGCTGCGGTCGGATCCCGACACCGGGTAAACCCTCCCCGGGGTCAACGACCCGCGGCACTCCGGACTATTCCGGGAAGACTATTTGTGGACGACCAATCGGAAATTGGCGTTTTATACGAACAACTCACGAGTCACTCACGACCCAACGTCCGAATTCGAACGACATTACTGCGCGAAAACGCCCACCGTGTTTTTAAATGCGGTTACTAATATTATCTAATATTATATTATACATAGTTGACAAAGAGAGTTTTTTTTTTTTCTGCGGACAGCTTTTCTACCTGCAATTTCGGTCCGATTTGAAATGATAGCACTTATTCTAACTGGAGAAAATCTGACTGTGGTGGTCGTTTAGGGAGGTCATTTTTTTATTTTCCCAGCTGTTTTCACAATAAACGGCTCCGTCCATTGTGTATGGGCCTGAAGGAAATAACGTCGTCGTCATCACGGCGGTAATCAACGTGATAAATCGAATCGGCGCGAGTGTACGAACACATAACACGCCATGGAAGATACAGCACGTCGAATAATAATAACGTGCTGTCCGAACGGTTTTTTTTCTCGGTCCCTCCCGCCACTCCCCGGTTTCAAATAATACGGGCCGACGCGAGCCGGGGAATTACACGCAATGTCGGTTCGGTTCTCAGAAACGGCTGCGGTCGGATCCCGACACCGGGTAAACCCTCCCCGAGGTCGACGACCCGCGGGACTCCGGACTATTCCGGGAAGACTATTTTTAGACGACCAATCGGAAATTGGCGTTTTATACCAACAACTCACGAGTCACTCACGACCCAACGTCAGAATTCGAACGACATTACTGCGCTAAAACGCCCACCGTGTTCTAAAATGCGTTCAATAATATTATCTAATATTATATTATACATGGTTGACAAAGAGAGTGTTTTTATTTCTGCGGACAGCTTTTCTACCTGCAATTTCGGTCCGATTTGAAATGATAGCACTTATTCTAACTAGAGGAAATCTGACTGGGGTGGTCGTTTAGGGAGGTCAGTTTTTTATTTTCCCAGCTGTTTTCATAATAAATAGGAAACACCGGTAAAAAACGTAGGAAAATAGGTACAACACAAAACAAATATTATTAAAGAAAATGTACAATGCATAAGTAATTATTTTACAATCATATGACATTATGACATATATATTGTTGACAAAGCAACACAATTAACCGAATTCCGCTCAGAATTGTTTTTTCGTTAGCGTCGGTTAATCGTTGCGTACACATTAAATTTACCCCAACTTCTCACCTATTACAGTGGCTCACCCGCGTGCGAAGTGTGTCCGTCTCTTTTTCTGTGTCTGAAAACAACTTCTCTACCAGAAATATTGATCTGGTTCTTTAAATGGTGTATCTTTTCTAAAAGCGTATTCCGAGGTGAATTATTGTATCTATAGTTAGTGCATTATTCGAGGTCGGGTTTTTGATTTTCTTAACAGTTTTTTCAGCGATTTAAAAGATTTAGGGAAAAGGGGAATGTTCGCGGCAATAGCGTTTTAATTATTTTTGATTTTGTTTTTAGATTTTGAACAGAGCGAGACATGTATTGATTTTACTATAATGTGTGCTTTTTCTGTCTATAATAAACAACTTTTCTACCAGAAATAATTTTGTTCCAGCTAAAAAATTCAATGAGCCATTTTCTGTTGCAGTTTAGATTTTGTTAGTGTATTAATTTTTTAAAGGTCATTTTTTTTTTTTTATTCTTTTGTAAGCGGTTATCATAATAATTGGAAAAACCGGGGAAAAAATATGAGAAAAACGGATAAATTTACGGCGTTACAATTTCATTATTATACATTTTTACGACTTAAGTTATCTACCAAGAATCTTGCTCTAATCAAAAACCTATACAAGTCACTTTTTTTGCATTTTGAATCAAGTGATTCAGAAAATCTTTTTTTGATTTTTTAATAATTTGGAAAAACCGGAAAAAATCGTAGTTTTTATTTTTGATTTGGTTGGTACTATTTGAATAAAATTGTTTAACTTAACAGAAATACTTGAACATTAGACACGAGATTCATAATAAGTTGGACTTGGTGGTTAAAATATATGAGCATAATATAGTAATTTTTTTATATAAATATTTTAATATCAAATTTTGACGAAAATTGTAAATTTTACATTTCTAAACATATGCCTATAAGCGAACTTCGCCCAGAAATCAGAATTATTTTTCGTTAACAATGATTTATCGTTACTTACAAATATCAATTAAATAACTTCATGTATCTTACTTTCTCAACTTCCCACCTATTTTTTTTAATTTATTTTTCCAGTATCTATGATAGAAATAATAAATAAGTAAAACACTATAAATAAAATGATACATGTGGATTGAGTGCCTATATAAATTTTATAGGGGCTAGGAGAAATATTGCGTAAATTATTTTTTATCGCCGGATGTGAAAATACTTAGTTCTAACACTGAAAACATAACCTACTTGTCGGTCCAAATCCGATAATGCTTCAGCGAAGTTATTGTATCCCAAGTGTAAACCTAAACCTACTAGCCAAAGTTCTAAAGTCTATGAAAAGCCGCCAAGGGTTTAAATAAAGCAGATGAGAAATGGGAAAACTTCATCTACCTGTTTGTTCAAACCGGGTAATATGTTAATACAGCGACATATTTACAGTTTTTTGTAGAAATCTGGTGATACAATATGCTAAAAACAGAATGCCGATCGCTTCTCTCGCTATCCATTTGTCCTATTAAATTACACGTTTATTTTAAATTATTGAGCCTTGGGAGCTGATTTATCGGCATCGTAAATACGCTGCTGATCTAACGAAGTTCTGTCCTAAGTATACACCTAAAATCCAAATTGATGATGAAAAACCACTATGGTTCGCGTATTCACATACTAGTTAGACCGAACTAGGAATTCGGTTTGAATTTACGCGTCTGGGGAATAAAATTGTTGTTTACTTTTATTTGAATAATAAATGATATTATGTAATTATTTCGTGGGCTGATGTTTAACCGTTTAAAATCACGCCTTGTTTCAACGCCAACACCAGACCACCGGAAACCGCCACCTACCTATACCTATACCTATACCTTGGGTTAGGTCACGTAAAAATAACAACATAACCATTATTATTGCTATTTTTACAATTATAATAGTAGTTGCACAGAGCACTAACTATAGCTATGCAAGTAATGCTATTTTCATCATCTACTTACGATTTTTTTTTTCGGTCCCATTGTCTATTTTTTACTGTTTTCGCTGTTCGGAAAATAAAAAAATTATTTATCGCCATTTTAACAGAAAACGCGATTATAATATTATATAACGAATACAGTTGCACCGTTTGAAATGTGTGTACACAAAAATGTGTGCACACGTAAAATAAACGTGAAAGCCTATAAAATCAGCTTTATAGAGATAAAAAAAACACTGTTTATAAAATGTGTAGATGGCAAAATTTTGAAGATCATAGCGACGGTGATTTCTTTTTGAACTATCAATTATTAAAAATGTTACAATAGTTCGTAAAAAACAATTATGTAAAATACGATTTTCCGTACCTATGTATGTATACGACAATAAAAGTTAAATATATAATAGAGAACTGTAAACACCAACGAGGAAACCTTTTGTCTTGTTTTCGTCTAGTTATCAATTCATCAATTCTAAAACCGCGTTTAAAATGCCTTAATATACTGCTATAATTACTGCTCCGTTATAGAAAAACGGTACAATCCATTGTCTTTGACTCTCTGAGTGACATTTTATATTTCTGCACTGGCCTCTTAAAATTACTCTCGAGTCGTGATAACAATATTGTCGTAAATTTGTAATGTACAGATTACGCAATACGTCACATAGATTATAGATGTTTCATACAACAACTTATTATTGTGACCTAAAAACGATGACCCACTCTGAATAAATTTATATCGTCGTAAATCTATAACGGCAACAGGTATATAGACTGATATCGTTTTCATTTGTAATTGTAACATAATATCTTGAACTTATTTAATACAAGTACATGGTGTATACATAATTATACTCGCCTGTTTAGGTATAGGTATTAGGTCTATGCATTATACCTGTTTTTGCCATGCAAGGCGATTTTTTTCCATCGTCGTCAATAAATAATTTCTCGAGGGATTTTTTAGTAAATTTGATTTTTTTTTTTCAATCATAGTGGGATTTTTACCTTGAATAAATATAAACATAATATTAACAATTTTTGATGTTAAAATGCCCTCCCTCCCAATTTAAATACAAATCTAAAAATAATATTTATCTCAACGTCTTTATATGCATTACAATTTACCTCATCAGTGGCTAGCACCTGGAGAGAGGGGTATATATCCCTCTTCATTAACTTGAAAATACAACAGCTATGAATATTCATTTATGAATTTTATCTTTTTAAGTTTTATATTTTAGTCATTAAGAGAAAAAAAAGTTTGATTTATTGAATAAAAGTTCGTTTTTTGAGTACGATTTTTAGATTCTCACTGTCGGGTTTGGTACAATAGAAAACAATTCTACGGTTGAATCCTATTTACTACATTTCCTCTAATTGAAAATTCCTGGACACGTCACTAGGCCTCATAGAATATTTGCACTGTCTAATATGTTATTGAATTAGAATCCATAGTATTATAGTTTAATATTATGCAGGTATAGTCAGTGACATGGCAAGGGGTGGTGTTGTAAGAGTAACAGGCGTCATGCAAAACCAAATATTTTACATCTTTCAATATCGCACACATTATATCTATCGTTAAAAATGAAAATTTAAAACGTCGATAATTCAAAACCGCACACATTTGATTGGCAGTGAGAAGCATTATATGTGAAATTAGAGACCCGATGTAGTCACTCGCTCGCTGCGCTTATTCAGACAATTTTATTTTAATCGAAAAGAACCCTTGATTTGTTGTGCGAAACTACGTAGGGTAGATAACAAGGAAAAATGAAAAGCATTATAGATGGAATTAGAGGCCTAATGTGGTCACTCTGACAATTTTAGTCGAAAATAATTTTCGATTTGTTGAGCAAAACTACGTCCAATAGGATACAAAGTAAAATATGTGTGGTATCATTTTGGGAAAACTATATATGAAAGTGTGCAGTTATGACGACCGCCGAGAGTAACAACCCAGCCCTCCGCCTCCCCTATTTGCACGTGTTTATTTTTCACAAATATTTAATATAATAGTGAAAGATAAATTATTTTATAATATAACACAACTGTATACATTTCATAACAATCAAGGTTATCGGTATAATTATTGACAACGATTACAGTTTTCCCGTCGATATAGATAAGAATATTATTGTCTATCTCGGCACATTTTCTTAAGTCTGTTTCGTGATATTAAATAGCGATATTGATGTATTGCGTGATAATGAAAAACAGAGTTTGCATATTTTTTTCCCTGTAACATATTATATTAAAATAGTAAAAAAGATTTCCACGAATTGTGCATGGAACCGATCACCCGCGGGTTCGCCGAATTCGCGCACTTTTTCCCGCCGCCGGAAACGCAAAGAAAATGCCGACTGATATCGGTCAGCGAGACGCAAGTTTCACACGCGCGTTGCACTATTTATAATAATAATAATAATAATAAAAACTAACGAGATTAGATTTATATTTCAAATAACGCAATGAAAAATATGATGACGAACCGTACGCGCTATAAAACTAAATCAAGCGGTGCTTATGATAAATGGCGAGACTAGTTCGACTGTTTATTACACGTATTTTTTTTTTACTGTGTATAGACAAAATTATTAAAATGTACGTCTCAAAGCTGCCCCCCACACTGAGCAATTTTAACCACACTGACTACACTGGCTATAGTTCTATTAGGACTATTTTTAACTTGAATGTATACTTAAATAAGCTCTAGATGGACGAAACGGAACATTTGCACAGTTCTGCGTACTCTGGTGTATTGATATTTTATCAATACATCTCGATTGGTACCTAATCGGTAGATATACTTCGTGATAATAGAATTCCATTAATTTATTATCACAATATTCCCTGATTTATGCCTTATAAATTGAAATTGGTACCAACCACTACAGCCGATCATTTGTGAATAGTTTACTTGCAGTTATCTAATATGTGAGAATCGTTTGTCAAAATTATGTATATTAAGTTTACATGTTAAGTTCAAAGTCGAAGAAAATAACTTAGTAAAAAAAGTTGTTGACGAATTCGGGAAAAATAAAATCAAATTTCATTTGGTGTTCAATTAGTAATAACTTAATTAGTAATAAGTGTAAAATTTAATGTTATATTATAATAACTTTGAACATTTTAAAAATATACATAAATAATATATACCCAAAATACACATAGAACTCGTATATTAATAAAAGTGTTTGATTATTAATAAAACCTAAGGCTACCCCCTCTCCTGAATTTTCACCTCCAGGTGTCCTTGATTATATCCACCTTGCACTAGACTTTGGAGCATACATTTTATGATCATCACTAATCGTTTTAAATATGCTCGTAAAACATATATTAATAATAATTACTTGTTATTATCTTCAATTGCCTAAAAAATAAAATACTTAAATGATTCTAACAAAAAATAATAATTTTATTCGTACTTAGTATTTCAGTATAACTATGATATGGGTTATTTTTACACTCAGAAAACACTTTTTCGGTTAATGAAAATACTCAAATTTTTCATAGCATATTTTAAAAGTTATGGAATTATCTAGTCCTGACAGTTTTCGATAAAATTTAAAACCGGACCACAAAATAACATTGATAAATCGGTTTTATTTTCGTTGATTTCCTGGTTACCTTGAGTACAGGGCACACAACACGACTGATATTACTTCATTCACAATCGTTTTTGAATTGCAATGATTTATCGTTCATTTCAGTATATTTTATTTTATTTTATATGTATATATATATATATATATATATATATTTATATAAATGGCTAGTGCCCAATAAATTGGGTATATGATATAATATTTAATATAGTACAAATAATAATGAAAAAGATAATTATATATTATGGAAAGAGGTGTCCTCATTTGCCAGTTTCATTAGTCGATTGGTCGGTTGATTTAGTATGCAATTTGTTGTGCAGAGAGGAACGTGGAAAGGAATTTTATGGCGAGTAGGTCGTGTAGGAACTTTAAAATTAACAAGTGAATGAAAAGATGAGGGAGAATCAATGACGGAAGAGATAAGTTTTGTTAAATAGTTTAGTATAAAAATTAAATTATCGTGTAACTATTAATAACCTCTTTTGTGGCAATATATTATATTTTCTGAAGTATGCGTTAATTATTATTATTGTTCAGTAGTCGAGGACTTCTCCTAAGTCGCAAGTTTGTTGATAGTAATATAATTTCTATTGAACAAGTTAACTGCTAATATCGATATACCTATAAGGTATAACTGAAATTGTCCCTCAAATAAAACATGTATTTTGTAATATTTCCTCTGATGTTTTGAAGTATATTTTTTACATTAACATTTCCTACTTTTCAAAATGGAAAAGTGAATTTATTTACTGTGAATTTAATCACTATTATCATTAATTATTAGGGCTGTGAATTAGTAGGAAATTCACATTTGAAATTCGGAATTTGATTTTAAGCGAAACGAGAAATTTATTAGTTTTACAATATGGTGTTTATTTTTTTTTTTTTTTTTTACTCTATGAACAACTCTTCTACCAGAAATCTTTTTTCGATAAATCAAGTGTAGCATTTTTTCTTAAAGTAAATTTTATCAACGTGTTTCTTTAAAGAAATTATTTTTTTGATTTTCCAAGCGGTTTTCGTAATTATTGGCAAAAACCGGGGAAAAACGTAAGAAAAATGGTAAAATCTACGAAATATTTTATTTATAACAATCTTTCAAAACATTTGTAAACGAACTACGCTCAAAATCATTTTTCATTAGCAAAGATTAATCGTTGCGTACAGATATACACTCAATTTCTCTTTATGTCTTCTAAGATATAGAACTACCCTCTATACCCATCTTCAACTTCTCACCTGCAACAGTGGTCCATCCATTGTGCGAAGTATATTCGTATTTTTTTTTTAACTAATAAACTTTAAAACAGAGCTTTCTGAGCACAAACTTCGAATCATGTAACACTGAATTTAACTGTGAAACTTTTATTTTGCCATATTTAACGTTTTAAAGTGTTTAGTCATTTTTTTTTTACCCTTGAAGGACATTTGTTCCTTTTTAGTTCATTTTACGCAATTTTTTTTATCAATTTTTACATGAATTACAAATTTTTCATTTAACATTAGTTATATTGTATACTTTATGCTTATATTTGACATCCTTGTTTTAACCTTGAGTTGTTGTGAGTAACCTTTTTTCTATTTTGCATGATAATAATGACGGGAGAAAAAAATAAATATATACGTATATTTTGTATATTATAGTTTGGAATAACAGCTATTGGGAATGTAATTATAGAGAAGCATACTGAATAGTGTTGGACGGATAATATTTAAATGTTTCTACCTTTGTTTTCATAACTGACATAATGGTTTAACGCTGTCAGTTAATCGTTAGTTATACGTTTGTTATACGTAACGTTAAAAAATACAAAAATGTAATGTTTATGTTTATGCCTTTTCACTTTTAACTTATACACCCAATACACCGCATAGTTTTGGGTTTTTCTTTCATTCATGTTACTAAAATAACTTATCCTGTTATAAGTCAATAATTGACCGACAAACAGATCAGAGAGTCAGATAGACTTTTTAATTAAATTGAATTCCAATATGTTCTTAAAGAAATTTTTAATCAAAAAAATAAGTCGTTAGCAGCTCCCCCTCCCCCCCTGAATTGAACAATTTATTTAAATTGATTTTAAAAATAGACAATTATATTATAACGGTTTTTGATATGTAATGGTACATTTGCAAAATTCAAGCAATATATATTATTTTGTATTTGTCTTTTTCGTATATAAATAGATAATATTTCAATATTTTGTCACGCAATAATGTACTGATTGTTATAAATATAAAATATTATAATATAGGCAATAATATACGTATATATGTGATAGATAGATACTTATTCACTGAGGCGTTACTGTAGAGTGATGGCAAGTTACTGCATATGTTGAGAAAATGATAATAATACGAGTGTATGATCCTCACAATGAAATAGTAAATTTCATACAAAAGACATGTACAGAATATATTACTAATTTTTTAAATTACACGTTAGAAGGTAGTAGTTATAAAATTATAAATGATAATTATAATTCAAAGTTTTTATTATTTATAAAAACTAAGATAATACCTAATAACCTAATAATTTTTAAGAACTTTATACAAATTTAATTAAATAAATCAAATAACAACTACACCTAATGTAATGTCGTTATTAAAACAATTTTTAAATCATATTTTGTACGAATTAACACGAATAACGTGTTTTCCTGGCACTTTTTGGTAATAGAGTAAATAAAGTAACAAAAGTAAAAATGGTTATAGTTGAAGATGAAAAAGGAGAAGACGTACCTAAAACATTGAATTTAAAAAAAGAAAACCTATCAAAGTTTCTGAAAGACAATAATAATACAATTTTAATTAATTTAATATATAATCTATCAAAATTTGATAAAAATATTTGTGTTCATATATCTATGTATATATGAACTATACTATTTCTATAGATTTATCAAGAGGTATGGTACTAATATTGTACTCATAAGTACATACAGGATTTTGAAATTTTTGGTTGATAGGTAAACTTTGGTAATAAAGATGAAATAAAAAAAAACTCATTATGACTAGTTAATTTAGATGTCACGGTCAAAGAAATAAAACAACGTTTAACTATGATGGATTCCTGGATAGACACCAAAACTCGATAAATTAAATTTCTTCTATTGATTTCCACTTATGAAAGCAATTCATAGAAATTTTGCTTTTAGTAAGTAAAAAAGGAGAGGAATTATATTGAAAATGCTGGACACCAGACAGTGTCAAGGAGAAAGCAATGAGTATATTTGCCCAAGGGTGCATCTTTTTAGCAAAATTATAAGACGCCAAAATATTACTAAGTAATTATTTCAATACATTTATAAAAAAAAAATAAAAAAAATTGAAAATTTGTCAAGTTCATTATTATGTAGTTTCCAGCAATCAATTATTAGTACATATTATGGTAATTAACAATAAATTATAGTTCTGAATCCTATTTACAATCTATGGTTACTTGAGATTCCGTACTACAATCAGTATCTATTCAATTTATTGGTAACAATAATGTTTTTTTTTTTTTTGGGGAGAGGAGTTAATAGTAATTATATAAATTATCTTCCATTTGTATATTTTATATCTATATCGAGTCAATATTTCTGATTAGGAGGTTTAATCCGTGTAATCCCACCTTTATTAAGGGATGGATGAAGGGTGGCCATTGGAAACTTTTGTCTCGGAGCACCAAATGGCTTAACATGGCTCCGGTTGAACAATAAAGCTATAGTTATATATTTAATATATATAACGCTTACTCTTAAAATCGTTTTTTTTTTCGTGTAACTCAATATGCATAATTTATCGAACCGAGTGTTTGTCGTGTCAAATAAATTTCTCTGTTTAATATTGTCTTAAAATCGAAAATATAACTGGATAATAATATAAAAGCCGAATACCAAAATATATAGCAAGATTGGTACGATTTACTAAGTATTTACACCTATGCATACCTATAATAATAAAGAAATTTAACGCAAAATGATAAAAATAATAAATTATTGGGGATATCTACTGGCTATTGCCTAATAAATAGGTGGTAGTTAATATTTTTCCGTAAATATTTAATGAAGTTTAAATTACTTTTTAAAATGCATAAAATCATAACGCTAAGTCGTAGTTTTTATTAAGAATAACTTAAAGATAGGTATACCTAGTATTTACTTAGAATAATTTAATTAGGAAACTAATCCTCCCGTTAAGATTTCATTTGTTGCAGGTTCTCAAATTTCTTATTTACTAATATTCAAATCTATTGTCAAAATGTTTTAAAATTATTTTTAAACATTAGTAGAATTAAAAAAAAAACCTGTCCTGGGGACGGGTGCAACCACTGTTATAGGTAATTTAATGTAGGTATATATTTTATAGAAATGATTAACCATTGCTAATGAAAAAACTATTCTGAGCGGAGTTCAGTTGATAGTATAGCACTGTAGTTGCTTTTTAAACAATATATGTGTCATATCAAAGTAGAATAATAACATAGGTAATATATATTTTCTTTAAAAATATTTTTTCAATATTTTACCTATTTTCCCGTTTTTCTTACGGTTTTCTCATGGTTTTTGACGGATTTCCCATTGATTGGGAAAACTAGCGAGAAAATGAAAAAATGAACTCTTTAATGTACCTCCTATTCAGTTTTCTTTTAAAAAAATTGCTATCATTATAAATTGAAGCAAAATTGCTGGTAGAAAAGTTGCACAAAGATAAAAAAAAATCTTTGTACAACCATAAGTTTTTTCACTCAATTCAGAATCTTATATAAAGACCGTCATACGTTTTTCTAGACAAAGTGTAAATGCAAAATTGACTGCTTAAAAATACTTATGGCACTATTACTTAATCTTTGGGCAAGTGACTAAAATTACAAAATTTCATGCGTTTTCAGATCAATATTTGTATACAAATATGAAATTTAAAAATACTTTGTATTAACAACTACTTAAAATTTTATTTTTTTTTACCACATTCTTGAGGCAAACTAAATATGTTTTAGGAAAGATTTAAAACTGTTAAACTCTTAGTTGTTCAATTACAAATTTAACACTTTTTTTTTCTTAACTCATAATTATAGAAGTATTTCAAAATACTTCACAATTAATGTAAGTTTCAAATCTAAATAAAAACAAATACTTAACAATAAATAATTTCTGTTTAGTACATACGGGTACCTTTTTACCTTTATTTTATTTTTATACATTTTAGTTACAGTTTCAAACATCTTGATATTATCATCTTATTGGGTATATTTATTCCTTGCTCTACCACTTTTCTTTCTACTATCCCCCCCTCTCCACAAAGAAAAATAATGTTCTCGATATTTATAGCTCACCTAATATATAATAATAATAATAAAACCTAACAACCTAATCTAACTAACATTATATTGCTTGAGTATTTAAAATAATTTATAACATATTTTAAAAACTAAAGAAAATATTTAAATCGTAAGTATAATCCATTTTTTGATATCGATTCTGATACCAAGAAAATAAAAAAACTTTCATAACGTTCAGAACTCACCAATTTTCATGTTGCAATCAATACTTTGTGAAAATCGTTGGTCTATGCAATTATTTTTAATCAAATTAAAACAGAATCGAAAATAATGAAATCGTTATTCTTGTAAACTATTCCGTTATTTATACGTTTATTCTTAGTTTTACCTAGTTAAATGGCTATATCAATATATCAACTTTATGCAATTTACTTTGTTAACAGACAAAATAAAAACCACATCATAGTAAAATCATCAAGTTCATGACTTTTATAGTTTTAAATTCGATTAGTATTCTATAATAACTTACATGTGTGTTTCTAATTTCAAACCATAAAAAAATTGAAGTTAAAAATGATAAACATTACTATTTACTATCTGTTATCAATATGGTAATACACTCTTATTATAAAGCTGTTATTTGCATTATGATTTAATCAATTATTATAGATCAAACATGGTATATTAAATATTAATAAATGTGTCAACATCCCTGATAGTTCAATCATTATCATAGAGTTATCAACAGTTATCATACAATATTGTTCCCATATCCGATGAAATTGGCCTACCACTATAGCTAATTGATGTCCGATATGATAAATTCAATTGATTATATGTTTCTACAGAGTGATCAACATAATATAAAACACTCGTTATATACAATTTTATAGCTATTTCAGAATATAATTTTAAGAAAATGTAAAAAACAAGCAGCTCTAAAATGTAATAATTGTCGTTAGTTAGATACCATTATTTTTGGGAATGAAACCACTATTCACTTTTTGATTTTAAATAACAACCTATATAATAATTAAAATTCCATAAATAAACAAATTTAGCGTTTAGAAATATTTTACTATATCGTAACCTGAAGTATATGACTACCTACGATAATTATATTATAGTTTTATAATTTTACACTTTATTATTTTCAATGAACTAAAATTTGCTAAAAAAAAAATAAATAAAACGATTTTATGCTGCGATATTAGTGTCGCTATCCATTCCGCATAATGTTGCGAGGCATTTGTATCCAAATTGTAAAATTTCATCGACAAGGCTTTGTGGACAATCCTCATGTCCAGTAACACGTGTCGGTAAAATGTTTTTATCCTCTGCAAACCGTATAAAATACACATACCCCGGAATTCTGGGGTTTAACGACGGTCATCTATTAAACAAACACGTTAATTTATACCTACCGGCCGTTATCGTCCGTAATATTCATCCTGTTACGAATAACAAACATAAACCGTTAGGTATAAAATTATTAGACGTTTGAAAAAAAAATATGTCCAAAATATTATGTTCTCTGATAATTATGACGTCCACAATAGATGATGCAAATAATTGCACCTTTACCCTGCCATCCGACTTTGAAATACCTGTTTAAAAAATTCATATTGTCTTTCTCTTTCGCACTTTTGTTGGCTTCAAAGTATTTTATACTGAAACGACCGTCGTTCCTAAAAGACGGGAATAGAAGTAAGTATAGTCTCATTAATTATTTATTATTTGTTTTTAGTTATTCAAATACCTACACAATAATTCAGCATCGTGGCTTAGTAGCGAATTTTCATCACGAGCGAGTCTGGCGGAATTATTTGACCCACACGCGTCCGTCCATTAGTTGATACATACTATGCATATCTCTTAAATTACTAAAATAATCGCCTTTCCCAAAAACAATTAATCTTATTAAACCGACTGATTTTATGCCGAGTATCTACTGCCTATATGAAGTTTTTTAAAATCCACCTAACTTACCCATTCGTCTATTTAAAACACGAGAATCGCAGAATTTTCCTCTCGTGCCGACACTAGTACAATTCAATCGCGCATATACCATTATTGTCATTATAAATAGTTATTTCCTTAACCCTGTAATTATTGCGTTACTGTTCCGTGGTCTCAGTTATTTAATTTATACAGTTCAGACTACTATAGTTGTTACATTATTATAATTTCCAAAATTAATTTTGATAAGATAAATTTATTCATAATTGCATAATGAAGTACCTACCTAGGTATAGTAAACTGCACTCTGTACCGCGTAGGCGTCCCTTGTTGTAAACGAAATCGGTATAATATCTTCAAAAGTGTCGAGTGAAATAATTTATTTACTTATTTACGAGAAAGACAGTTAATTAGAATTAATTAATTCTCTGAGAAATTATCCGGTTCACTATTACGAAAGAATTACCATGTAATATAGAACATATTATTGTGTTAAAACGTTGTCGGGTTACTCATTCACAGGAACAATTTTTCATAATATAGTTATTTGTTCAATGGAATGGTTTTTAAAAATCTGGAGAATGTAAAAAAGGTGATTTGTATACAATATTTTTATTTAATTTTCACATGCGCACGTAATATTTTCACCTATATTCTTTTTCACCATATTTCCAATCGAATGAAAACAACAAACCAACTACGAATAGAATTAAAATGATCGTTCAACAAAACACCATTACCTATCATATTCTGAAAAAATGCCGCTCGACAAAAAACAACCATCATATTAAATTACTAACTATATTTGTATATATTTTTGAACTTATACGACAATTCTATAATGATGAATCGCTAAAAAGTCACCTAAGTACAAGATGTTGAATGAAGTGGCTGAAATTTAAAGTACAGGACAGTATGATTACATCTGTAAACCCGCATATTATTTCCTTGTGGATTTATAACAAAGTGGATGTTAAGTTTAAGTTATTAAAAAAAACTGCTTACTTATCATGAAATTTTTCACCT
The DNA here is from genome assembly GCA_902439185.1 of Cinara cedri. Taxonomy (NCBI): domain Eukaryota; kingdom Metazoa; phylum Arthropoda; class Insecta; order Hemiptera; family Aphididae; genus Cinara; species Cinara cedri. Next base: position 241,859 of record CABPRJ010001937.1, on the reverse strand, counting down.
AAAAAGTTTTATTTAAATGTGATATTCATAAATTAGTTGTATATAACGTAAACTCAACTTATACGTGCAATTGAAATTCTTTGTATCTGTCTGTCCTGTCCGCTGTACAGATCTACGGTTTTATTTTTATCTTGATGAAATATTGCGTCAAAATACATTCAAAACAAGAGAAAAATCTACTTTTTATTTCGAATTTCCACTCCGAAAGTGTGTCTCACGTCTATTAATTTTTGATATTATAACATAAAAAAAAAAAAAAAAAACAGTAATTTTAATTTAAATTGGTTAACACAGACAAAGAAGTACCCTTACAAAAAGATAAAATACCGAGAGACAACGATTAACTGCAATAGAAATAAGGGTGGAAAAGGGAAGACACTTTAAATTAAATTTATTTAATTGATTTACACTTTTGAAAGGATTGTGCCCGGAAATACCTGGTAATTCAGATAATTTATTATAAATAAAACTTCCCAATTCAAAAATTGAATTGTAAGTAAACAATTTTTATATTAAACAATTTATGTTTGGAACCCACTCGATTTTTTTTCGACGAACTTTACCTGTTTTTCAAATTTAGGTTTTCGGTGTGATATAATTAGTATAATTAAACTTATACATTTAGTATTAATAGCTTAGTTTACATCGAACACATTTAATAGCGTCTGGATAAATTGTTCATGTCAATCAATCGTCCGTGTCGGTATTTTGGTTCTCAGTAAATTGTCCTGTCAGTCATTTTGATGTCAGTCAATAGTACCCAACTCTTTTTTTCAGTACTACGTATATAACATAATAGACATGATAACGTTTAATTATGATAATACTCGAGGAATAAATTATACGGTTCGTTTATTTTTTGTGTATTTAATTTGTATACTAGGTTATATTAGCTAATGGACAAAAAATAAAACAATCAAACAAACAAGTAATTCGAATTGCAAATTATTTAAAAAATACTTTTTTTAAACAAAATATAAAATTAAATTCTGATTATTTAATCGGGAGAAAACTAATTTCCAATCATTATTTGCGCTCGAGGAGTATAATTATGTAAATTAATTTTGAAATTCAATTGTTTTGAGCGACTTTTTAAAGTTTATCAAATTACCTTATTATACTGCAACGGAATTTCGACGGAACTTGTCTTTCACCAACTAAAATAGAATGTTATTCGGGCGTGTAAGTTGCACAAAATTACTTTAATTGATTTTTACCCATGTATTATTTTTTTTTTTTTTTTTTTTATCATAACATTAAGTTTTTAGTCGTGCACATGTACAGCCGTGTATAAATGTTTAATTTCGGTATTGAGTTAAAATAAAAAAATCGATTGTTATATGTAACAGCACCGATATAAGTGGACATAATTGCTGTTATTTTGATTTATTATCCTTACCGAGAGAAAACTTCACAAAATGTTAGTACGAATATTCGTTAATATAATATTATATTTTTATGTTCTTCAGTTTTCAGTACGATCTTTTAAACATATTTCTCTTAAATTTGAAATCTATTTTTTCACTTTCATGGTCAAACATCCTAATTAGATTAGAATTAATAATAATATTATATTCCAGCTATTCTTCTTAAATCAACCGTATATAATAACACGGGCACTTAATCGTGGCCACTTCATTGCGGATTAGTTCATTATTGCATAACACTTCATCGTGCTTTCGTATATTTACGATGCCGTTAGTTTTGGTATAAAATACAAATAATGAAAAAAATTGAAACATTTTTGATGTAATTTTTTTACGAAGTAAATAATACGTTTTATTATAATATATAAAAGACGAATATAGTTAGCACCACGGGTGAGCTACTGTTGTAGGTGAGAAGTTAGGACGGTAGAATATAATGGAGCATTTAATTTATATCTGTACATGACGATTAATCGTTGGAAACAAAAAATGATTCTGAGTGGAACCCGGTCAATAGTATTGCTTTTCAACAATGTACGTTTTCACGATAACAAAAATTGTTTAAAAAATATTAAAATAATAAAACTTAATAATATTAACAAATAAATAAAAAAGGTTACCAATGACGATCTTATTTTTATTAATTTAATCGTTTCTAACTTAAAAAATCAATTGTCCTCATTATGTCGGATATTAATGAACATTTCAAAAAATTATCTTTTCAAAGTACCAACTAGTGCTATAATGCAACAAAAAAGGTCTCTTATCGTGTCTTGATAAGAGCAAGACTTCTAGAAGAAATTTTATACACAGAAAAAACATTTTTCTTTAAAAAAAACATCATTGTGAAACAGGTCAATACATTATTCGCTTTCCTCAGTTACTAAAATGCAAATAGTTAAATAAAATATTAGTTCGTTTAGTTTAGTTATGATTAGTTTAATATTTCTGGCAGTAAAAACCATATGCAAGTCGTTTTAAATTTGTCCAGATTGATTTATTTTTATCATATTGCAACCGGATTTCCCGTAATATTGCAGTAAATACGCGAGAATATAATAACAATACTAAAAATGCATACAATGTACTTATAAATACAATAATGTGTACTGACAATTTTCACACTGAATATATGGTTCAAAATTTACAGCCCTGGTTGAGGTATAAATTATTGCACGATGCAATAATTACGCGACGATTGTATAGAATATTACGATTGTAATATTATAAAATTAACTATATGAATACATCAGTATAAAATAAAACTGGAAATAATTATTAATGCTTGTTAAAATTAGAACAATTAATATATATGTATTATATTCAGTGGCATACACACATGAGAGAGTATCCAACCCCCTCCTCCTCTTGGTATTTTTTCTCTATCCGTAAAAGTATATAAAAATTAAAAATGAATACAATTTGAAGGTAAAATGTGGAAACTAAAACTTGCTCGTATGAATGACAAATCATCAAATGGAATTGATGCATTAAAAAATTGTAATCCAGTGATCTTCTCAACTATTCACGTGTTGTTAAAAATTATACGTACACTGCCGGTATCAACAGCTATTCCAGAAAGAATGTTTTCAAATTTAAAAAAAATAAAAACTTATTTGAAAAATATTATGAAAGGTTAACAGTTATTTGTCATAAGTACATATTTTATAATCATATCCATGTACCTATTACATTTTATGCTAAAAATAATTATATTTACACAGAACCGATTAAATAGGTTGGCCATGTTGTCGGTATACCTTTAACCTTTAACCATTTACCGGGCTATGCCTTTAAATTCTGAAGAGGTCATTGATGATTTGGAACGAAAACCAAAGAAATTAGTTAATGTTCTACTATAAAAATAAATCTTTGTTAAACAGCATAATATTTTCATGTAAATATATATTCCAGGTAGGAATATAAAATTATAATATTGAGAAATAAACAAAAAAAAAATCAACAGAAAAACATTATTATTATTTTATGTAAATATTGTTGGATAAATTGGAGTAAAGTATAATAGTTTATATTTATGATAAAATTCGTTAAAACATGAACATTTTTATTTATTTTATAATTCAAAATGAACATAGTTCTTAATTTAATTGATCAAAAAATGTTTAACTGACATATACCATATAAATCAAATTAAGAACTATGTTCATTTTGAATTATAAAATAAATAAAAATGTTCATGTTTTAACGAATTTTATCATAAATTTTACTTTACAAATATTGATAAAAATTTGTATTCACAATACCTACCTCCTCCCAAAAATTGAAAAATTTCAAATTACGATACTATCGTAGGTATATGGTATTTTTTGATGGGGCACGACTCGTGTGCTGTTAATTTAATCGAAAACAACAGAATGCAAGGAAACTGAATAAGTACACCATATATATACAAAATTTGCTAAACCACTTCTAATGTCGATGATTGGAGCAATAATTTGATCTAAAATTTGTAAGTAGATAGAATTAAAAATCACATCATAATAAATCTCACAGCTCAGAATACCATTATTATCATTGGCGTACACAGATATTTTCAATGGGGTGGGGTGTTACATTAAAAAATGATGTATGTATATAAATTTATCCAACAACTTTTAACTAACATGTAAATCAAATTACTAAATAATTTTTTTATTTGTTTATTCTTCAATATTGTACTTTTTATATTCCTACCTGTTTAACTTATAGAGTATAGAAGTTCCGAATTATAGTCAAATAACACACTTAGACGGAATACTATGAAACATTATATCCACAACAATTTATTAATGTCTATCGATCATTCACGCCATTAACATGTCATTACATCGTCAGTTTTTTTGATAAATTCTAAAAATGCTAAATATATTCATGTGCACATATTGTTAACAGCTGCAGTTCAACCAGGGACACCTTTTTAGAGGCGTTTATAACGGTTCATTGCGCCTTAATAATATTTACGATATCCCTAAACATTCCATCATTCACATCACGGAAGATATTATTATATTTAAATGGACTGCGTGTACTGTCGAAAATATATTTGAATACATAACTATATTCTTAGGACAATATTGTTTGCAATTTGTTTTGTTTTTTTTTATATGTTTATCAATATTTTACATTATTTTAGGTTTGCACCAACTTAATTTTAACCGTATAAGGTATAATAGCAGTTATATTATAATATAATAATTCTCAAAATATTTTTAAAAAAAGCCACTTAAAATTAAATTTAAAAAAACGTATTCGGTGTACAAGATCTTTTAGCTGAGAGATTATATCTTATAATTTAAAATTAAAGGCTGTTCTAAACGGTTTTGTATATCTGATTTTTAAACTAAGATTATGACTGATAACCCATCACGGTTGGTCGGTTATTATCTTATAAACTCCATTTAAAAATTAACGTTTAAGTAAGCAAGAACGGCTCTAAATTATTTTTAATTATTTTCAAGCTAAAAAATATATTGTTTTTTTTTTTTTGGATTTATATTTATTTGTAATCACTCACATTTTACCTATTATAGTAGAATTAGATTTACAATAATTTTTTAACTGCGCCCTTCTGTAAGTTACAACTTGTGTTGGATGTGTAATTTATAACTGAATTCGTTAGTACACCAGTATATATTTAACATGGATTATTAAGAAGAAAATTAGAATAAAGTAAAATAATAATTTTATAAACAAGTAAAATGCTTAAAACTAAATTAAGAAGACACTTGTATTAGATTATTTTTAAGATGCTACGTTTAAAATGGTTTATAATTACTAAAAAAGATAAGAATAATTTTTAAATCTATACACAACATAATATCAGTATTAAACAAACTTTTAAACTTGAACCACTTTTAACTTCTAGATAAAGTTATATATTCATTTTTCCTAAAACTAATATTAAAACTATGCTTACAAAATGAAACAATACTTATATGTTTATATATAAGTAATAAAAACATTTTTTAAATAATCTACCTTTTCTATAATATTCGCCCTGACTTATAATACATTTGGCTTAATATAAACAAAATCTTTACTTGCAGGACTTGATAACTTTAATATAAATTTAGTTTATTGAATGTTATTTTTTATTTTTTTTTAAACCCCCCAACTCTCAATATCGTAGGAGATAAGTGATTGCACAAGAGAAATATAAATAATTCTTAATTGGTTTTAATCAAATTTAGTTCATCGGTTTCGCAAGATAAAAATGAATTTACGAATTAGATTTACTAAATAGTCTATATGATAATTCCACTGTAATTGTGAATCAATATACTACCTGAGATATTTTATATAATTTACATTTTCAATCCATACACATGAACAATTTAATTTATTAGTCATATTGCTATGATAATAAAAGTACAATAATAAAACTGTTCAGTTTGAACTTATTGTTATTATTTACAATATTTTAAAAATGTCAACCATATTTCATACACCGTAAAAACGAAATAACTTTCAATTTCAAATAGCAACGCTCTATGGATATAGAGAATTGGCAAGAAAACACAGAGAAAAGTGGCGGGATTTTGTAGTAACGGCTAAAACTCTTAGAGAGTAGTATAGCCAGAAAAAGAAGAAGAACACTCTATTTTTAATACAGATTCTAACAGTGAATATTTGTCTAAACATGTCAATACCTATTAGACATAATTTAAGGGTTCAGTTTAAAGTTGAGACCGGAGGAATACGAAAGTATTATCATCTAAAAGTGATAACTATTATCCCTATAATATTCTTCCGGTCTAAATTTTAAGCTATTACCGTAAACCACAATTCAATATTACATATAATAGTATAATGCATATTAAAATGTTTAGAAAACAAATAATTTATTCGAGTGTATGTTAATAATTAAGGAATGTACCTATATTCATTTAAGATAAATAGTAGAGTATAGCGGTAAACCATGTTTTGAAAATAGTAAAGCTCAAAGGTTGTATATGGTTAAAAAAAAACAACAAAAATTAAATTAATTTTAATGGATTAATGGCAGTTAATATAGTGCTAAAGGCCAGGCAAAAATGTAGGAATTATGTATGTTATATTATTTCTTTTTTAACGGATTTTGATTTTATTGGTTAGATACTAAAAGTAATGTTGGAAATCGAAATTTAATTATTTTACTGAAAGTCGTAAAAAAATATTGTATTGTACTTTTAAAATTTTTCAAAAACGTTTGCTTTTACTTTTGTTAGTGATAATTAAGATAAAAAAGTTAATTCTAACGTATCCTAGAGAAGAAACCAAAGATACGTTGATAAATTTAAAATCCAATTAAATTACAAGATAAATTGAAATACATCAAATATAATTCCTATACAATTTTGTCTGGTTTCGTAGTCTTTAACTTCATATTCTTGTACTCATTTGCTTTGAATGGATATCGAGCAGTAAACCAGTGAAAAATTTTATCAATAAAGTAGTCATTAAAATGTAAAAAAAAATTTCAAATTTATTACATAATCGGAGGAGCCGTCACTAATCCCCTTAAAGTAACCACTCGAGAAAATAATTGGATTAGATAATGAAAACAATCACCCAGTATAATATTATACGAGTAGGAACGTATATAATAATCGAAAATGCATAAATAACAACTTATATAATATATTGTAATTTGAGGATTTGAAAAAAAATATAAGTATGTACCTACCTACCTATATTATATATTATATGCATTTTCGAAATAATAATAATATATATCGAAACATCAAACAAACGTAATATGCATTACATTTACTATAGAAAAAAAATCCCATAGCACGTGCCATGAAGCATAATCAACACTTAAACCTACACTTTATGTATATCCAATATCCATCATACATTATGTAACGTCATATAATGCATATTACACACGTCGCGCCAGTGAGTGTTGATGCTGTGCACATCATCCATAATTCAAAAATTATTATGAAAGGCCACCCCCTCCCCCTCCTAACAACTAATCTCCGGATTTTTCTGCAAAATATGTATACCTATTATACAGAGTTATTCAAAATAATTCATCCGATTTCAAATGATCTAATATGTTTATTTTTTAGGTTATGCGAGTTATACAGCAATGCGCGAAACGTTAAAAAATGAATAACACTTGGAATTAACTTAATGGTACCTGTAAATTATTGTTCTATGCGACTTCCCCTGGTAACACGGATAACGTCTAGTCGAACTCATTAAAATAAATTGTCTGAACCGCCTGACTGGAGTTGTCTTATCATTATTCTGACAACCGGACACTCCCGATATTTACGGATACCAATATTTATCACACTGAATGATAATGTCAATCGCGAATAATTAATGCCGTTATAAAACTTGGAATCCCCCTCTATTGTTTTATTTGATGAGAATAAAGAGTTTATTATAACTACATGTACAATGATCTAAAACCATTTTGTATAACCCTGTATGCGTACCTGTACATATACGCAGGTATTTTGTTGGACAGAATTGTGTAGAAAAAAAAATTTCTTTTAAATACCTATCAGCTATTGCGCCTCATTATGGCTGGTACTTTATATACAATATGGGTACCTACGTATACTAAATAAATTATTGTTTACTACGGAAAAAAGTAAAAAATACCACTACGCCGACTTTATTTTACTTAGTGATGTAAATGCTGCATATTACTACATAAATACTTACATAACATACCTTTTACAATAATATAAACGGCCAACCCATAGATAGCCAACGCGTTGTGTTTTTTTTTAAACGTATATTCATAGATAATACATACCACAAATAGTTTATTAACTGGGTATAACATATTATGAACGATATATTTGTTATTGTTTTATGTAAAGTGCATAGTAATAACTATTCGTCCCGTGAGAACGGAAAAATCACTTTTTAATCGATTGTTATATAAAACCTTTTTAAAAGGTTATACAATTATTTTTTGAGAAAAAAAAGGTTGTACCTATAATGGTATTATAAACATATTTTGAAAATGAAAAAGGTTTTCTATTAAGTTAAAATTATCGTTTCAATAACATTGTTTCTGATAATGAGATAATAATATAATTTTTGTTTGGTTAATCATATTTTGCTTTATAATTCTCGTGACGTTATATTTCACAGATTATACAAGTATTTATGATATTTACTTAAAAGAAATATCAAACTTTTTATAGCAATTATTGTATAAGATTCATTTTAATTAAAAATCACTGTAAGGTACAAAAAGATTCGATTTCAGAAAAATAATTTTAAAAAGGTTTTGTCTCCGGAGAGGAACTATCAAAAGTAAAAAATAATTTCCTTTTACATTTTTATTTTATTATTAAATACAAAATTGTTGGTTTTATCTATCATTATTGTTTTGGTTATTAAAACCTATTCAAATTAAAAAGAATAACTTTGTATGTCATTCTATCAGATTTAAAATTAAATAATAGCATTTGAGATCAAAATATCAAATTTTGAATGTTATTCCAAAACTATTTAAAAACAAAAACCTAGAACTTTTTAATTCTCAGGTGACGTATAATTGACGAACGCTTAGCTTTAGTACGTGCTATAGTGGTTTTTTTCGTAACCACTCAAATTGAGATAAACTTCGAAGAATGTGATTGTGGAGGTACTTTAAGGGGATCATTTTCCGATTTTCCCAGGAGTTTTTTCTATGATGAATTTGGGATCTAGTTTTTTGCGGTGATGAAGTTTCAGATTTGCTCATAAAAAAAAATCAGTAAAGTTGTTTCACATAATATTCTGTGACTCTTACAAGCTGAAATTATAAATAAATGACCGAAAATTAAATGTTGTGAAATACGGTGGTTAATTCATTGCACATTACTACGTATATTATTGTTACGACTTTTGCGTAATGTAATTTTGACAAATATTATGAGTTAATAACTTATAATTATTACAATATGTATAATTATAATTAATGGAGTACCGTATCATAATAATACTCCCTCTCCCACACAAACACTATTTCCATGTTATTAACCCTAAAAAAGAAGCATTATGGAAAAAATTTTAAAATGGATTTATCTAATTTATACTTAAGTGATATTTAGGATAAAACACTAACGAGTATTTTCACCATACCAATAAATGCCACTATAGAATAATATAAACAATAATTTAAAGAAATCATAAATTTTAAGAGTTTTCACAACTAAATACAACAATTTAAGAAATTATATAACAAATCGAAATTCTTAAATTTTATTTGTGGCCTACACAGGTAGATTTCCAATAGAATAATATAATAACACTAAATTATAAAATACTGTAAATGTTTTCAAACATTGCATCTTTGACGTAGTTATTTTTTTATTTTTCTTGTAGTTTTCTTAATTGAAAAAACCGGAAAGAAACGTAAGAAATACGGAAATAATAGTTTTATTATTTTTGGTTTTATTTTTTTGTTGAACTTAGATTGAAAGTAAGAAAAGATCCTTCATTTGAAATTCGGAGTAAGGTTTCTGGTAGAAAACAGACAGTTAAAAATAATAGAAATAAAGTATGCAATACGCATCATAGTAAAACCAATACAATCCTTTCTGCATTCTGCAGCTTTCTGAATCTAAATAAAACTTGTCATACTAAGGTCACGACAAAAAATTGTACAGCTAAATTGTTGAATTTCCATGCGCCGATCTGGTGACAGTCCGCAAAAGCGCCCCGTACAGGCAGTTATATCAAACTCAAGTCCGTGTGTATGTGCACCATAATACACGGGTTTCAATACCCTTAAGAATGAACTCGGTGTTGAAGATCCCAAAATTGTTCATAATTTTTACGAATAAATGAAAATTAAATCGATAAAAATCGAAGAATTTTAAATTTATCAGTCACAATTAATTCGTGGTATTAGTATTAAAATTAACGCTAAGTAACAACAAACATAACCGGATAACAGAGTCTATGGAAGTTACTGTCAACTATACTATTTAGCTTGAATTGATAGAGCGGCAGTACTTCCACCAAGATAATACTGGATAGGATATTCCACACTACAAGCTTATAGAGGACCGATGTAACCATAATGGTGAAACTATGAATCTATTTGGTTACTTTTGTTATCTTTCATTTTTAATGACAATATCATAGTATCATGATAAGCAAAAATAATGAAAGAATGATAAAAGGCAAGACGTCGTCCATAATGTCAATGTTAATTGATGTGTGATGACAACGTATAAGTATAAAAATTAACAAAGTAAATGTCAAAAACTTCATTTAGGTATTATTATTATATCTTGTAGATCTATAAAGATATCAAAACTCCGTAGCCGTGATTTTTATCTAAGCGTTTAAAATTAAAATTTAACGAAAATCGTAAAAATCACAGCATTTCATGTACTATAATTTCCGATTTATGCAAATTTTGTCAGTTCCTCATAAATGTTCAAATGTTTAGGACGCAAAAATACGGATAATTTATATTTCAACAGTTTAACCGATTTTTACTCAGAATTGCGTTTCGTTAGCAATGATTCATCGTTTGCTTTCCATCTTCCCGCCCACTCTAGGAGCTCATTAATAGGTGTTATGTCAGTTTTTTTTTTTTTTGAAAATTAAAATATACTTTTTATAAAAAACTGTAGTACTTAGCTAAATATTATATTCAGTTGGATTATGTTTTACGTGAAATCGGATTTTCTACAGTTTAGGTAATCTGCAAGAGTTATTTAAATATTTAATTTTTTTTATTTCCGATACCTATGAATATTTTGCAATGCATTAATTCGTGGTTTTTGCGGAAACACAGCATTAATAATTAAAATATAAAATCTATGTGCGTGCATATAGTTACTTAAAACTTAACAAATATAGTTCATTTCTTGATTTTTACAGCATTAAAAAAAAAAAAAAAAAACATGACAAAGAATCGTTGGAATATTTTACAATCAGCCTAGTAATAATAAACTAAAATTATCATCATAATTAAGTTAAAGTTTTACTATAAATAAATACAATTGATATAAATACTATACTGTTACCATAGATATTTCATATTATTACATAAAATAATATGAGACAGTAAATTTTATGATATATTCTAATAAGTGATACTCTTATACTCTAACAAACCTCCTGTCCGAGTTGAACGTAAGGAGCTGTCTACTAGTTAAGTTACTCTAGTTACTTATCAAAAATGTACAAGTTACAAAGTTACAAGTTAAAATTTCTTTTTAAATGGCTTTTATTTTCTAATTAATAGTAGTTATAACAGTTACTCGTCAAAAATGTATAAGTAATAGTAGCCGGTTTTTGAAGGAATAGATAAGATAACTTTCATGAGTTGTCGTTAGAAACGATTTTCCATAGTAACAGCATGCTTCATCGAAATATTATCCTATTGTGTTATGTAAAAATTAAGGTTTAGTTATGCACTTTGATAAAAATATACGTATATTTTTTTTGTCCATCCTAATAGGTACGTGTTGACACCCTTAGAAAAAAAAAACTGAGCCGCAATATATCAGTGACAAAATAATAAAAACTAACTTTTAACATTTTTGATTTGAATAAAAGTAACTCGTTAAGTTGTAAATTACAAGAAAACTAAAAGTAACCTATAAGTTATAAATTTACTGATTTGTATAGCTTTGTAACTAGTTACTGTTCGGCTGTATGTTAAATAGACGAAAAACCTTAGTTCGGTATCAAACATAAATAAACACGATTCATCAACGACCGAATTTATTTATGTGAAAATAACAAATATTAGAATAATATAAACACTGAACAGGGACAGATGGACGTAGCCGTTTGGACGCAAAAAAAAAAAAAAAAAAAATTATAAATCGGTCAATACATTACTATTATATTTACTATAATACGTAAAAAAAAATCAAAAATAGTTATTTTTACTAATTGAATTATTTATAATACGTCAAAAATATTACATTTAAGCAAAGAAATATTTGAGTGATTCCGCGTAAAAATGATATTTTAGTTCTAGTTTCATAATTTTGCACAATTCTTAAAATTCGTTTATCCGCATCAATAAATTTCTTTAATTTTTTGGGGGGAGAGGGGGCTGTTACCTGTTTCAAGTTGGCTATAAAATACATCTCGCCTAGCTTGTACTCTTGCACTTGTGATACGATACCATTATAGTTATATTATGAACATTATATCAGTGGTTTTATAATTTAGAAATATAGATAAACCAGCAGAAAATTTTACTACAAAATATTTTTTAGGATTGATTTATACATATATCTTTTTTTTTTTAGACATCCAATTGTTCCCACGTCCAAATGAATAAACACACATCTAAACATACTTGACCTGAATAACACTGATCTTGAGTAATTATGGCAACACCAGATGAAGCGAAGTACGAGTTGCATGTGGTGATTAATACTAATTTAGAAACAAAATTTATCATTTCACACGAGGTGATATTATTCAGATCAACCACGGTTTAAGATTTACTATATAACCCGGTTGTTGTTGGGGCTTGATGATTTGCGGAAAAAATCTTGCAAAAAAAATAAACACAAACCAAGAGGATTAAACAAACTACAAAGTAAGCGGATATTCTTAAAAACTTTCCCTTCGTACTTTACCAGTGTTTTTTTTTTCTTTTTAAATCAATAGTAGTGGAAAATTTGTTCTAACATAACTATCTCACTGCTGTCGTCATTCATTGAATACGAATTTAAGCGAGAATGAGCGAGCTGGCCCCTGCATCCCCTATCAATACAGCAACGAGTTACTGTGAACAATAATACATAACGAAAAAAAACACGTGTAGAAAAAGTCCTTCATTTTCAATTTCTGAATTTTACAGGTCTGCGTAGTTCGAGAAGCCAGCTAGCCTGGAATCTCGTACAAATATATCTTATTCACGACCTGGTTTACTGAACCAGCCGGTCTAAAACCTCGTGCTGATGAATTAAAGGCCCAATAACGCACGCATCCGCTCACCTGAAACCAGTCACATATTGATGATTATTTCTTTGCTGTAAAAAAGTGGTCAATTAGCCGGAAGAAAACCAAAACCTATTAGAAATTCCTTCACCCTATCTTGTTCTCTCGTCTTGTTTCTTGTTCTACAGAGTGTCCTTAACCATATTTTGGAGTAATTGTGTGCTCCGGAGAGACGTATAATGAAGATGGTTACACCTTGTCGTATCCTCATCTCTAGTAGGAATGTCGGCTGGGCTATAGAGAAAACTCTGTACTTCCCCTAAGGAGAAAGAGGTTCTGCCTCCTAGTAACACTTTTACTGATTGCCGGAAGAGCCCTTAGTCAGGACACTTAAATAGCGTGGCTCGGTCGTATCATAAGAATTTTGACAGTAATGGCAGGTAGGAACAGGATCTGGGAGGTCTGGTGATTCAACTCTCAAGGTAAGGAAGAATTCTGCGAGTCTAGACTGTATTGACGCTGTAATAACAATTTACCAGGTTTAGGACTTGCCGATAGTCAATTTAAAAGATACACTGTTAAATACATTACATTAACGTATTTCAAAAGTTGTTTCGAACGTTTCCATATTTTTTTTTCATGTTTACATTATTTTATTTTATTTAAATTGCATTATAATTATAGATAAATATTAATTTTATACGGTATTTTTTTAGATTCTTAGTGTAATGTGGAATGTATTGGTTTTATTTTAATGTGTGTTTATTTTTTTTTTTTTTTATGTCTGTGAACAACTTTTCTTATTTTTTGTAGAACTTGGGATCAAGCAGTATTTTATTTCTTTTGCAATTTTTTTAATAATTGGGAAAACCGGAAACGCGCAAGAAAAACAAGAAAATTTAACGGTTTCGTAATTCCGTTTCGAAAAAATGTTTATATTAGCATTAAGCATTTTATTATTAGCGGTAAAATTTTAAGCATATTTCAGTGACTATTAATCAATTCATTAGCATTTTAATTTTTTTAATCACGCATGGCGTTACACGTAAAAAGATATGGAGTGGCGTCTATTGATAAAGGTTTAATAGTGGCTGAGAAGTTAGTGTAGATTGGATAATTTAGGCGGCATAGGCGGTCATGATGCTTTTACGGTATAACAAATGAAATCATTAGTTTTTGAGAGGAAGGATATAGCAATTATAGAAGGGAATAGGTCCCCCAGTCCCCCTCCCCCTATTTGCGCCTGTTAGACGTCCATGCACAGCACCGGCGGCAGCGTTAGCTACGTGTGCAAGTACGTGCCGGTGATGGTATAGAAGGGGTCATTCTGACGGCCCTACTGTTTTATAAAGTTGAATATAAATTTAAAAGTCACGTCATTTCGATACATGTTTTGCCGAAATTCACTCGAATTGTATTTCGTAAGCAATGATACATTTTTTTGAACATATAATATTAAGTAAATAACTTTATGTGTCCTATCTTCCTTGATTACCATCTACAGCAGTGATTTGTGATTGGTTTCGAATATTTTATATTATATTAATCGTATAATTCCTAACATACACAATAATTTCGTTGGTTATTACTTATACATCAATAAAGTTCACCCTCTTGTTATAAATATGGCTACGAAGTTTCAGATTTACTCATAAAAAAAATCAGTAAAGTTGTTTTATATATATAATATTCTGTGACTCTTACAAGCTGAAATTATATATAAATTATAAATGTTCAAAACATTTGAGCTTTTTTGAGTTATTTATAGACACTTTTATCTTACGAGTTTTTTAAGTAGTTTTTATTTAGTAGCTATTCTGTGAACAAAATTTTCAAGCGAAACAGAAATGCTTAAAAATTTAACAAGAGGTTTATTATAAGTCGTATTTTGTGATAAAAAAAAATTGAGTGTAATGTAGAATTTTTTTTATAATTTTTTTATTTAAAATTTTAAACGTTACGGCCTTTCAAAACATGTACATCCGAACTTCACTCAGAATCGTTTTTCGTTAGCAATGATTAGTCGTTACGTACAGATATTCGTAAATACACATTGTCGTACAGGGATGGTCAATAACAGCACTCAGCGGACACAGACGGCAACAAACGTGATGTGCGCAAACTCCAACGTACGCGGCTAACAAAATAGTGAGAAAATCCTGCTTGTTTCGAGCGAAACGATTGTCACGGCTGGGATATTTTGAAAACGGAATATATACCTACTAAAAACTTAAGAGTAGGAATAATATTCTTTTGGGTAGTACGAGTGAAAATTCGAGTGAGAAAAAAAGGCCAAAGGGGATCTATCCCCAATATCCCCCCCCCACTCGTAAATACACCTCCGGCAATTATCTCAGATCCTATACACTGGTTGTAGCAATACGTATATTTGCTCGTATCGTGCAATTGTGTCCAACATTGTGTTCCCCGCCACCTTCAAAATTTCACGGTACACGACACAAAGTGCGCATGCCCAGAATCAACTGGTGGTTTACATTGTTTATAACCACTGATTACGTTCGAACTGACACCGAATTTTTCATTTTTTCAAACCGTCGGTTAACTCTGGGCACACGCTCACTCGGGTCGCGCACCCGACACCGTGAAATGACGAAGGCGATGGTGATCATTTTGAACGCGTTAGTCGATACGTGCATAACTACTTCCACGGTCGGGATTGTTATTTATTATTGTGATCGAAGGAAATCACGCTTTTGGACCGTTATCGTTTGTCTGTACCGTTATAATACCGCCCGAGGACCGATCCAGTAGGGGCCTGGGGGCCGGGCCCCCTCCGCCCCGGACGATGAACCTAATCTACCTAAATTATTATAAACGAAAAAAATGTTTAAGGTTTACCCAACGCGGTTGAAAAACTAACAAAGAAGACGATTAATCGTAATATTGTCATATTACTGATGTTATACGACGAAAGCCGGGGTAATCGACTGGTGCGTACCCGTCCAACGGAATACCGGGAATCGACCGGCGCATGGAAGCGAGTCTCGGGAATCGACTCGCCGAACGTCGCTCGGGCATTTTTCGTGGAAAAACCCGGCCGCCGCGCTACCGCCGCCGCCTGCCGCGTCGTTGCCGGTCCGCGTGGCTCGGTTCACGGTTACACCGGCCCCGCGCCCCCATTCCCACCCGGTAAGCGGGTATTCGATTGTTGCGCACGGTATTCCGTCGTGGATTCCGCGCGATCCGTCTGTTGTCGCTGACGGGTGCACCATAATATCGTGCGGCGCGGGACCTGAGCCGACGACGAACGCCGGCAAAACCGTCAACGCATCAACGCCGGGTGCCGGCATTCCGCGGGCATTCGAGACGGAACGACGACGCGGAGACGCCGTTTTTTCACGTCACGAGGAACGCCCCGAAGGTTATTGTGTATGTAATAATAATAATAATATTTTTGTTATACGAAAACCGGTTTCGGACGCCCGCCGCCGTCCGATAGACGCGTAACGCGTATACCTATATCGTAATGGGTATAAGCGTAGCGGACGCGCGCGCGCGCGCACTCGCCAGGAATTCCGTGTGAGCGCTGAACCCGCCGCCGCGGCCCGTCGTCTTGCCGACGCCCGACGACAAAACCGTACGGGCAACAATAATGCGACTACCATTCGCACTCGGAACGATAATAATATTAACACAATAAACGTTTGTGGCGGATGGGTTTGTTTTTTTTTTTTCGTCCCTCCTATACCCAAGACTCCCGCGCGCAGTGTGGTACCGTGTGTAGTAACAACAATAATAATTATTATCATTACCGCCGCCGTTCTATTATTTTTTTTTTTTTTCCTTCTCTCGTCAACGCGACATTGGGCAATATCAATACCGTTTACTCCGACCGACCGGGATCGGTATCCGCCGCACGCGGCATACGGTGTTTGTTTTTTGTTTTTCGGAATTGCGTTCGCAGACGAATATAAACAATAATATGCTGGAAAATCGCCGCTACGATATCGATATCGGTTTTTGTGCCTACGGGTTTTTTCCCGTTCTCCGGACAATTGCGGCGTTGCCGTATCCGCGCCGGTTCCCGTGCGCCGCCCCCGCCGGTAACGGCCGCGTACCAACTATTGTAATAACGCTGATAATATTGATTATCCACACGCGGATCACAACAAACGGCAATACCCGGTATTACGATAATTATCGCGTACGGCGAAAACGTTATTTTCTATTACCGGAAACCCGGGAATTTCGGATTTGTTCGCCAACCGTGTACCGCGGAGAGCGCCGTTTAACGTGGCCGGGCTCACGGTCCCCCTCTTGTACGAAAGTAAATGCGCCGCGGGTAAATACCCGAAAGTTAGGTAAGCATATTCTGTTCTTCCGCCTGTAAAATTATCAAGTAGGCGTCGCCTGTTAAATGTATGGGCTACACGAGTATGCGCACGAGAAAAAAAAAAAATAAAACAACGGGTTTTCATTAATTTATCGAGTTGTGAATTGTCGAAATAGAAGAGTAATTTATTGGCTCGTTGTTATGTTTTAGTTGCAGTGTTCGAGTCTGTTTGATATTTAATTAAAAAGCGAAAATTAAAAGCTCGCAATGTTCATTCTATCGAGTATCTGTTCGACGTATAGGTATACAATATGGCCGTTGGCTATGATTGTATAGGGGAAAAAAAAAAATAAATAAAAATACGGACATACTTCGCACGGCGCGCGGACCACTGTTGTGGGTGAAAAATTCGGAAGGTACGACGTAGACGGGGAATTTTTATGTACACCAATACGCGGCGATTGATCTTTGCTAAACGAAAAAGTTCAGTTGATAGTGTCGCTTTGTCAATAACGCACGTGTCACATTACGGTAAAACAGTTGCGTATGCATTCGACGTAAATCCGTGTGGGGGGGCTTCCTCGCTCCGCTCAAAATCAAAAAAAAAAAACGATTTTTCGCACGCGGCTGTTCACCGTGTACAGATCGAAAACAAAAACCCGGGCAGCGAAATACCCCGACGTTGGCCCGGACGAACGTGTGCCTTATCAATAACGTGGCGTCGCGGTGGAAGCCGGACGACATCCCGGACGCGCTCGTCTATAACATTCCGCGACGAGACCGCGAACCGGCTATCGTGAATAATAATATTTATTCGATTTTTTCACGGTTTTTACCGAGCCCGAGGTGAACAAACTCTGCGGGGCCCGTGCGCGCATTCGTTGCGCGGCGGATGTCACGACGAATAGTGAAAACAACAACAACGATAATGATAACAACAACAATAATGATAACAATAACATTATAGCCACGGTGCTCCCGTCCGCGGAGGTCCCCGCGGAACCTCGAACCTTACAGGGGTTCGGATTTTCTAATCGGTTCGAGATTCGCCCGCCGATTGACGAATCCGATAGCGCTAAAATTTTTCTTTTGCGTTATCTTTCGCTCGGCACTGGACGGGTGCTCAACTGCTTGGGCCAACCGCATGCACGACTTTTCGAAATTGCCCCGTGCGCCGCCGGCTAATTACTATATTTTCGCATTTATAACTCGTCTGTACGCCGGGGAGGGGCGAAAACAAATAATGCGCGAAAAGTATTTCAGCCGAACACGGTTCGATTAGAATTTATTGTTCGAGAAAAATATCGGGCGCGGAAATATTCAATCCGAAAAATATTTCGTTCGGACCGTATTTAATCCGGAAACGTTTCGCGACCACAACCCCACATCAAAGACGTGTTCAAACAATGTTCCGCTCACCGCGGCCGATAACTATTATCCATCTGGTCATTTGAACAGCGGCTCGTAATAAATTATTAGCGTAACGCCGATTCGAATGATATACACGGCACCACGAAACTATTTCGGGAAAAGAAAATATTGTTCTGACGAGAACGTTTACGGATATTTTACGGGGACCTGGTATAATTATGCAGCGTAGTGAGTGTTCGTCACGGAGAAAATAACATAACTACAATGACAGCTTAAAAACGTGGGAAGAATATGAAACCGGAAAATCAACAATAATCGATTATTTCGGAAGGGGGGGGAGGAGAAACCAGGTGACCTACTGATGAGCGTGCTATCAGCTGTCGGCGGAAAGTTGGAAAAGTAAAAGATGCATAATAGAATTAATTAATTTATAACCGATCGTAACGATAAATCATTGCAAACGAAACACGATCATGTGCGAAGTTCGGTTATACATGGTTTGAAATGCCGTTATTTTTTACGATTTTCGTTAAAATTTTAGCCTAAAAAAAAGACTATACCGAATAGTACTAAACTTTTTTATGCACCCATTGAGTAAAACTTATTACGAACATCATGTAAAATGTTCAAGCTATTATACTCGGCCGGAATATTTTTATCTACATTAAACGAAAAAAAAAACAAACAAAAAGAGCTGATATTGTTGGTAGGAACCAAAATTGTAGGTGGGAAGTTAATAAGGTAGGAATTTAGGATACACAAAATGATTTAATTTATAACTGTAAGCCACGATAAAAACTTGCGAAATGAAAAACGATTCTGTGCGAAGTGCTTTTCCACGTGATTTGCAAGGCCGTATTTATACTATATTTATTTTGTATTTACGATTTTGATCTTAAAAAAATTTTTAAAAAAAACTCATCGCATCACTTGTCGTTTTTTGATTGGAACAGTATTTTCGGTATAGGCACCTAAAAGACAACACAAAACGTAAAAATCTAAAACAACTATATCAACCCTGCACTTTGCGTGTAGTAAATTGCCACGCGGTTAGATTACCGGTGCCGTTTACCCGTTGCCTATCTCCCCTAAATACGGTCTGGAATTTTCGGAATGATCGAGCTATACGGTACACAAAAAGAGACATTATCGTAATCCCACTCCCGTGTAGTTTCGGAATTTTTTCCGTTATTGTTTTGTAATAACCTGCCGAGAACATCGATGCTGAAAAAAAAATATACATAATATTATACCGCGGTACATGCGTATAGGAAAAATCACTCCGAAAATTACGGCCGATCCGGTAACGATAACAATATTATTGTTAATAATATAATATTGTCGGTGACACTGGCACGTATCATTTTTGCGGATCGTACAACCCGAAACGCGGTGAGTATGCGTATCATAACAATAACAATAATATTATTATTATTATTTTTTTTTTTTCATTCCGATCGTTTCGACCGTAAAAAACTCGTCAAACGCGCGCCGCGACGTAAATACCTGCGGAATATTATACCTTTTTGTAGGCCGCACGTCCCCCGGCGTATCGCGAACGTTTTAATATTTACCGCGATAATGTCGATAGCATTATTATTTTGTTCTATTGTACATAATATCCATAACCTTATATAATATAATATAATATTACAGTCTGGATTTTTGTTCTCTTAAAACTTCTAAAATATGACGCTAATACCCTCCGATAAACCTATAATTATTATTATTATTATTATTTGCTTGGAAGTTGCAAAAACAATCAATATATCTATAATATTTTATAACATGCCATTTTTTTTTTTTTTTTTTTTTATCAAAATTATTTCAAAAAAATAAAATAAAAAGTAATGGTTGTTTAAGCGATTCAAATGTATTTGTTTTCACGTAGGTACTTGAAATATTAACATTGATAATAATTTAAAAATAAAATGGATTTTGTATTTTTTCTCTCGTAATTTATTTACAAAGTATTCCATAATATGCTAAATTTACTGAACTTCGTCGAATCCTTGAAATATTATGAAGCGTGCCAACAACTTTGTCCTGTGAACTCTATTTCGGACGAATCGTTCACATGTTTTTACTGCCGTAAGATACAATACGCGTAAGAACATACAAATCCGGACTCTATTTGTAATATTATTTCGTATTTCGGATGCGTATTATATTGGTAAAATCGAGATCGTATACAAGCTGGCACTCTACATGATGCATATGTGTACCGCAGTGGTTGTTCACATTTTTCGACCCGTGTCGCCCTCGTGCACGAAAATCAAACACTGCGTCGCCATACTCGTCAGTAAAATATGCACAGTTTATTGAAATTCTGTCGGTTTTAAATTGGAGATTTTAATAGAAATACACGAGCGACATTCATAATATTATACGACTGCGGTATAGTAATTCCGATTTCATTTGAAACCAATTAAAAGTTACTTTATTTTTCGTTTCTTTTCCCCGAGGATTCGTTTCACATCCGCTGCCCAGGATCCACGTCACTAGGCGGTGACCCGGTTGAGAACCATTGGTATACCGTACACGACATTGGCGCGGTAACGATTATTATTATGTTTTATACATTAGGCAGCTGTTGTGATATCCGAACGTTTATAATATAAACCAGTAAATCACGTCATAAAAATATGGTAGGTAAGTACCACAGGTGTACACACAATAATATTATCATTCTTATTCGCCGACGGTATATTGTTGAAACGGCAAAATATTATACCTATTGTTTATCGAATCATCCATCGATCGGCTCGACGGCTGACCATCGCCGTTCTACATTTACAATATATACGGGGTGTGTTCGGGCACGTACTGGCACACTAGGATATGGATAAATTGCCAACGGACCTTTCTCTATGCAGTAAGCCTTTGCTTGCAATTTTAAAAATATCGCGATATTTTTCGAGTCGTTTTTATAGATATTTGTTTGCTGTATGCGAATAACAGTTTTCAGGCA
The DNA here is from genome assembly GCA_902439185.1 of Cinara cedri. Taxonomy (NCBI): domain Eukaryota; kingdom Metazoa; phylum Arthropoda; class Insecta; order Hemiptera; family Aphididae; genus Cinara; species Cinara cedri. The sequence goes on along the minus strand of CABPRJ010001937.1, from coordinate 219,934 downwards.
TTTTTAAATGTTCGAACATTTTATATAAAGGTTTCGGTAAATTAATCGTGTGATGAAAAAAAAAATCATCGAAAATCTGCAATATTCAGCATTTTGAAATTTTTTTTCCATCAGCATTTAAAGTTTAAATTTATGATGAAATGTTTAAAAACGTACTACTAATGCTCGTACATTTCCCGTTTAAATCTTTTAGCTTCATAAATGTAGTACAAGGTTGCATTTTAAGTTTTATTTAATGGTAAAATAAAAGTACACTCGTGTGCAGCAGACATTCATTACTAAATTCGAATTTTCTCTCAGCATTCTTGCCACCGTTAAATATTTAATTTATTTTTATTTTTTTTATAATTTATCTAAAGTTGTTATGGCTGTCCTAGTTTTATTATACTTTTTATTAGTTTGTTTTGATTTTTAAATGCATTACCACTGAATAACCACGTCTACCCCATCTTCGTACTGCCTTATATTTTTTCTGGGCTTCGTTGGGTTTTTGTCTTCTACACTTCCACTCAATTAAGTATAAAAAGTATTTTACTACGAGTATTATATTCCAATAATAATAACGGTGATGAGGAACCGTACAGAAACGGTTCATTGTTGTAGATGAAGAAGTTCTCGGGATGTGTACTATTCCAAATATTAAATAGACGGCGAAAACGGAGGTTTGAAGTTCAAAATACACATCCTCGACAATAGTTCATTTGTTTAAACATTTTTTAAACCAGTTATACTTGAATGAGTCTTTAGAGATATTTATACTCGATATATTATGTCGGAACATGAAATTTGAGCATGCATGTGACTAAGGAGGAGGTTGAAAGTAAAAATGATCGAAAAGTACATTTATGATACATTATACCATGCATGTAAAAATTGCATTCCCCTAGCATCATTGTTATTTGTGAGACTTTTAGGGGTGTGCAAAGCTGAAAAAACCTCTTCCTGCGAAAACACGGTGTAATCATAGGCGTGCGCAGACTTCAACTTCCGGTCGAGCCCGGATACAATTAGCGCCCCGATACGTAGACAAAACACACTACACAACATTTAAAAAAAAAAGCTTGGTTTAACAAACAAAAATTCTATATGGATATTATATTGTTACATAAAGCGTGTATAATGTATAAATGTGTAATTATGTATTAACTACAATTTAAACACAATTATAAACGAATTCTCCTATTTTCCGTCATTTTAAATTCGTCAATCACCGTGTCAATGTTAATACTAGATGTTGGTTCTGAATCAGTAAACATTAATAACAATTTATTAAGTCGGTCTTGTTGCACAGTACACCTTAATTTTAATTTTCACTATTGTTAGTTTTGAAAATACCCGTTCGCATGAACAACTTGTAACTGGTATTACACTGAATAATTTCGGCACGGTGAAAAATCCATTAAATGACTTTACGTAATTATTTGTTTTAATATAATCAAGCCGTGCGTGAATCGACTCGTTATTAGTATTAATATCTGGTAAATATTTTAATGGTTTTATCTCAGATTCCGATATCACTACCGGGACATTTGCAAATGTTGATAACATTGAAATCATTGCAGGCTTAGAGTCTGGACGAATCATTATAAACGCATGGGTTACGTCCGCGGAGCGGTACGTATGCGTCCGCGAGCCTGCTGGTGCAGGTCCGCATTCTGCTTATCTTAAAACGATTCAGGTACCTCGTATTACGTATATTATAATATAATAACCGACTATTATAGTCGTGGTACCCACATAATATTTCGTACAGAATATTTTTGATAATAAAATTGATGTAATGGATAGGTGCACACAAATATTTTAAATTATATTTGACAATCGCGAAAAATAAAATTTCAATAATTTCCGCGGACATATTAAAATATATATAGACATTTCACTACGGTTAGTTTAAATTCTACTATGCCCCCAAAAAAGTTCCGGTCGAGCCGGTGCTTGCCCGGCTCGCCCCGTGCGCACGCCTATGGGCGTAATGTAATTTATATTGACATTTAATCAATATTATATCGTTTTCCACCTGTAAAAATACTCCAATTCCAAAGTTTGAGCTCATTTGGTCTAGAAGATATCGCCTAAAATGTCCAAAAGTAGCGGAAAAGAGACATACATTATACATGGTGTGTTCAAGTTTTCAGGTAACGCTAAAAATTTCAGTCGAATAACCTTAGTACTCTGAAAATACTTATTTTAGAATAAATTTTAATTGTTAACCCTTTTGACACGCGCTGGCGCAATACAAATTACTTCTTATTGAATAAAACTTATTTTTGATTCTAGACTCAAATAATACTATTTTTTTAAAGTAACTTTGAGCAAATTAAATTTTTTGATCTCAAAAATGACCTACAACCCGTTTAAATGTGGTTAAAAAATATGAATTTAAATCGACTTATCAAAAAATTTAAAACTTCGTAAATATGTCAAAATAATTTCAGTAGTCAAATTTCTTCACTTTTAAAGCATTTTCGATATTAGATTTTAAAATGTGTTCTTTTCCGGTGCCTCTTCTCAGATACCGAAAACGAAATTCAAATCAAAGGTCATCCGGTCGAAAAATATAATGTCACCTGGAAGGCTGGAAACTCGAACACATTGTATAACAGAAATAGTGCATTCAGCTCTATTTTCAGGGAAAATTCGATGAAAAGTAGAGAGCCCTATTCCAATAATTCCCTGGTAAAAAATGAAGAACCAATACGCGTTTGGGTGTATTTGCAAGATTTGACAATACATTTCTATGTTATTAAACGGAAAACTATCAAATTTAGTAAACATCGTGTTATATAATAACATCTAATACATGATGGCAGAGGAAATCATCGACCAATGCGTATAAAATAATAATAAGAATGTTATCGTTCAGAATTCGACCAATTATTAAACATAAAAATCCTAACGAGACGTCAACATTAATGAAGTTTAAATAAACGAAAATATAATTTAATAATATATTTCACAAAAAAAAAAAAAAAAAACGGTTGGCGACTATATACCGCAAGGGGATGGATGCTATACATTCTATTCAAATTTTTTAATTTGAACGCCATAATTATTATTTGTATTTTTTTTTTTTTTCAAAAAACGGTATAATTATATGAGTGCGTGGAGCTCGGAATTAAACATTTGAACGTTCGCTTATTTTATTTAAACAATATGTTGAGTGTGTACAAGTCGGGTTTTTTCCCTTTCGTTTTTCCACTTAAAGAATTCGAAAAAGACCTCTCTATAGAATTAGAGTACCATTTTCAATTGAATGTTCAATGCACATATTTATCCATTATGGTTACATTTTCAAACATTTTAGTCTGGTCAAAAATTATATTATTCATATAAATCGAAAAACTTATTACGCGGAATAACGTGACTTTTACGATTTCCAATAAAATTTAAACTTTTAACGCGTATATAAAAATAATACTAAATACATTTACCTAGTAAATTGTGTATGATGAACCTGTTGTAATATTTTTAAGAATTTCTGCTCAGCGAAAAAAATGTATCCAAATTAAACCAAATAAAAACTAATAAACTTAAAAGTATAATTATGTCTATAACTAGTTTAAAAACCATCAAAGTGATTTGAAGATTTGACCATGTTTAGAAAAGACCTATATTAGTTATTGAAGAAAGGTAATGTGCGTATGATATAGACAAATAAAATGGAAAATCGGATGAAATCGTATACATTTTAAATGCGAGTTATATAAAAATGGGGTTTTATATGAGTTGTTTTTAAATCATTCGCGTCAATATTGACATATTATTAATATTTTATCTAGATTGGTATAAATTGCATTTAAAATTAGTTGATGTATAACAAATATAAAAATCAAAACTAAAAAAAATAATACCATATAGTAATAATATTATTATATTATTGTTAAATTGGTTTTTGCATAAATTTTAAATTAAAAAAGTTTTTCATATGTTTTGATACTTAAAATGTAATTTCGTAAAAATTTGTTCTGCTTTTTATTTACTGCGCGTGACGACAGTTGTTTTTTCTTTGTCTATGTGCGTAATAAAATATGCATTTTATTTATTACCACGATTGTAATCAGTCTTGAATATTATACGAGTATAAGGCGAGTTTAATGTAAATTTGTTTCATTCGTAATGGAATCGTTTAAGCTCCATGGTTTAACAATATTTTCAAATGTTTATCACTAATATACTTGGATACCTTTAAACGAGTATTAACATTTGATTTTCGAACGAAAATCTTCTTTTTTCAATTTGGATTTGAAAAAAAAAAGGAATAGTCTTCTAAAAAATGTAATATGCATAACACTAAATATTGAATATATATCTACTGTTATGAGTTATAACAGTAAAAATTTAGACCGGAGGATGATAAATATCAAATCTATTTAAAGACGATAATTCATTCACACTATTGTAGTCTAAATTTAAAAGTGTCATTAGTTATAACTCAACAGTAAATCAAATATTGTACAATGTTATGCATATCAAAATGTTCAAGAAAATATTATTTTTTTACCGAATCTCTTTTGAAATATAGGATTATTGTTTGAAAATCCGTAAATTGTATATCCTACGTTTTTTTTTTTTTTTTTATGGCGTACAGGATTATAAGGGTATAATATTGATAATATTTGGAAAACAAAATCATTGAACTGTATTCTTTAGTAATTGAAAAAAAAACCAAAATCAATTTTACTTAAAATCTTCGTCTAGATAATGAACAAATAGGCATATAGGTATGATTACAGTTTTTTGGTGTGCACATCTAGCTTCAAGTTTATCCGCAAATCACGTGTTATCGTAGTTTTATTGGATGACATTAGCATTGCTGACGGTAGTGGAGAACGGTGTCATAGGCAAAATGTGGAGCTGTAATATTACTATATACTCATATTATATGAGTATAGTATTATTATACACCTACATGCTTTTCCGAAATTAACTTACCTAAGACATGGTTGAACCATACAACGACACAGTAATTTTCCCCGAGGGCCCAAATCAGGGGTTTATTGTGTTTACCAACAACACAATCATAACATCGATGTTTTTGTCCTTTTTACGCATTCTTTTTATATAAATATTATAACGAATCTATTATATATATTATATATATAATTGACTTAATCATTTGAAATATTATTATTATTAACATTGTAGCAACGTTTATGGTTATAAGTGCAGATCAAAGTGACAAATGGACAAATGTGGGTGGGGAGGAATAAAAACAAATTTATGATTGAACCTCAACCTCATCGTCGCTGTTGATAAATTTTAATTAAGATATTATTGTTGTTTTACTATTCGACGTTATTTACTAAATTATACCGGATTAATATATCAGTTATTATTAGAAACAATAATAATCATACATTGTATTTTTTTTTCCGATAAATTTAATACGCGTTTTATCGTTTTAGCTCATATATCCGTCGCTTTTATTATTAAAAAACGAACACGTATTCACGCCGAGCATATTATTATTATAATACAGCGACGAAGACGAAATTCGATTTCACGTAGAAAATGTATATTATTTTTGGATACCGATGTATTATTTTTCTTTATATTTAACACGTATGCAGCACAGAAAAGATCGATTTTCCAATAATCAGTCCGATCGACGTTGTGAAACGATACGGTATCTGAAAACAGATTTGAGTTCAACGTGAAGTGTACACGTCAAAAGGCCATTTTTTTTCTGTAATATTTTAGTGATATTCATATAACAATGAAAATTATGAATAATAAAAAAAAAAAAAATGATAATATTAAATTGAAAAATGTTTTCAGAATTCTTATCGCATCAAAGCTTCAATCGGACACATTGTCGGAAAATCAGTCTGAATTGATATGATATGTATGATTTTTATGTGTTAAACGAAGAAAGACAATATTCGATCCCTTTAATAGTAGGAAAATTAAAATTATTTAATAAATATTGAGTCTCACACATAGATTCCTGTGTAGGTTCTTAAATAATACAATAACAGAATAACCAACCATTATAGTTTGTCATCGATGAGTTTTTTATAATCTGTTTCGGTGTAACCTATTCCACACTATTATTCTGACTTTTCGAGTTTTTAATATTAAGATATAAATCCGATAAAAACCTTTTTTTTTTCTGTGTGAGTTCGTATCGTTTCTCAGTATAACGGTGGTGCCCATCATATTTATTTTTAGTATTAACGGATGTGTCTATATAATATGTATAGTCGATAAATGAATCCAAATAAATCGAAAAAAAAAAAATTATAAACCATTGCCAACGAAAAATGATTTTGAGGGGAGTTCAGTTGATAGTGATGATTTGACAATAATATGCATATCATATTATGGTGAAATAATTAAATAGGTATTAAATTTTTTTTTTTAACAACATTTGTTTAATATTGATCCGATTTTCCCGTTTTGCCTATGTTTTTCCTACGTTTCTTTTTAGGTTTTTCACATTTAATGAGAAAAATCTTGAAAAAAATCAAAAAGTTATTTCCTTAAAGTACCTCCCTACACCGATTTTCTTTCAGAAAAGGTGCTACACTTAAAAATCGGAGCAAGAACTCTGGTAGAAAAGTTGTCTACAGATAAAAAAAAAAAATCTTTGTAAAATCATAAGCTTCTTCGCTCCACTCTGAATCTAAAATAGAAAATTACGAAACTATTATTGCTATAAATGTGTAGATAGTAGAGTTAATAGTGAATACATTCCTCGCTGCACTCTGAATCTTTAACATTAATACGTAAATACGAAATAGTATATCGAAATAAAACTAAAACTGCAGTATTTGTTTGTAGAAAATAAACGTAAATTCGCATACAAAAATAATTCGATATAGCCATACTGTTTATTAAATTATTAAGTACGTACCAATATAATGTGTAGGTATACGCTTTGACTTATGAAATAAACCACTCGCCTTTCCCTCTCACTTCAGTGTAGTCCCTGCTCGATCCGAACACTGCAAATAACGTAATTTCCGGTATGTGAGTGCAAGCAAAATTAATTGATCACCCCGATGTTTGTATAGGATATAATAGAATCAGAAGTTTAAGGTCTTGGGGAGTTATCGCTAACCCGACTTTTATAAAACTTACGAGGGTATTTAATTCAAATACGAGGGACTGCAGTAGTTAAAATTCCGTTTGTTTTTAATTAAGGTGCTTTATTATGTATGTCCTGGTGATTTGCTGCAAGTATCGAAATGTTTTAGGCTAGTTGAGGGTACGAATCTAAGTGAAGAAGTATACGAATAAACAGATTAAACTAGGTATTTAAAATCACCTAATATTATACTATGCATTATCAGATTATCAGATGCATTATAGATACTAGAATATTTTTTTTCTATTTTTTACTCATGTAGAAATAAAAATAAATATGAAGAATTGTTTGAAAATGAATAAACTAAATAATGGCGGATATTTATCCCGGTTCTGAAGAGGGGCTGAGTTTTAAATATAAAACATGGTTTTAACCCTCTAAATATCCGTCACTAGAACGAAACGAATATAGGTATAATATCTATACTTGTACAATAAGTCAAAATAGGAACGATATTCATCGCAGTAACGACTTTGGAAGGGACAATTTCGATGACATTATTAAAAATATGTGTGGTAATCGTTGTTTTTCTTATAAATTTTTTTTCGAGTCTACAATTACTATAAAAGCTAAATTCAAATTATTACCTTTCAAATGCACCAACTAGTTCTAAAATTGTATAAATAAGTTCTCGTTATTTTTTTGATTGGAGCAAGATTTCTAGTAGGAAAGTTGCTCACAGACAGAAAATAAAAGCAAACAACAAAGTAAAACAATACATTCTTTGATGGGCTCAGAATCTCAATAATTATATTAAAAACGTTTATGTCTTATTGTAATAGACATAGAGTTACATCACACACATTTATAAATTATAATTATTTTTGAAATAAATATCGTGTTTCAATTACATTTGTTTTTATTATTTCATATATTATAATATGCGTTAAAAAAAAAAAAAAAAATCATAATAAAACCAACAGTTTTAATGGAACGTTTTTGTTGAATAAAACCGTATACATTTTTCTATAGCACTTTTTTTTTAACTTCAAGTATCCTTGTATTTTAATATTATGGCTGATTTTCTTATATACAAAGGTCAAATTTTAAACGATCATTATATTATTTTGTTAAAATAATTAAAACAAATTATTTTGGTCAAAAATTATTATTTAATTCCCCATTTCTATTTATTTTCTATACAAAACACAATAATATACTATATGAAGTGATTTCTTTCATCGCGATCCGGTGATTATCTACAACGAATATAAGTCAATAATAACGTTGGTTTGATTATACAGTCTTATCTTATTTACAATGTGTGCAAATGTTTACTCTTACTACTTAGTCCTTATAAATAAAATAAGTATTAACTTTTGATTTTCAAATAGCAATCTTTCCATTTAAAAACAGATTTGAACTAGAGTATATTTTCGTAAAGACTTTGATGTATGCGCCATAGGTGCAACTGGATGGGTGCAACGAGGTCCTTAGTACCCCTAAGTTTAAAATCAGCACCCCGAAAAATACCCAATAAATTTTTTTTATTAGCATTGACTAGATATTTTACTTATATATTTCATAATTAATAAGTAGGACAAGTACAGAGAACCTATACATAATAATTTGAAAAAATGTTTAAATAATAATGGTTAAACAATTGACAAAAAATAAAAGTGAAATTAAATTAACTTATCGCTTTTCGAGAAAATTGGTAGACCGTGATAAGGATACCGATATCATACTGGATGTATTATCATCATAACGATATAAGACTCTTAGAGTCGATAAAATATTATATTTTAATATGCCCGACTGTAATATTCCTATAAAATCGGTTAAGAATTAATTAATTTGAATTAACAATTAATTTTGAATTCGTCAATGCGCGCTGCGTGTATTTTTTTTCTTTTAATCTCGTCTGTTAGTATGTAAACGTAGTATACGGTCGCTACAAACGAATTTCGGATTTCAAATAATTATTTAATAACAATAATATGTAACTCGGTTGGAATCAAATATTTTCAAAATTATGATGGACATTAATATATTATTATATTATTATACTAACATGTAATATATTTCAATACACAGCGTCTTGTTAAGGTGAATTTACAAATATACCAGTTGTATAAATATTTGAAAATTAGGTTGTAATATAAAAAAAAAATAAAACATGTAACTATTTATTGATATTTAAAAATACTTAAAATAAAATAAAAATACACGAGAACAGATTACCCATGGCATTTTGTCTATCTGTTTGTGTATAATTTTTTTTGTTGTTCTCTCATTCATATGAAATTTTGGTCTGAATCGTAGTATTATTTTCCCAATGTTGCACAATTATTCAGATTACATAATACTAACGTTTAATAAAAAAATAATACATCTGTGTGTGCGTGTGTGTGTTTGCTGCGCAGACACTTAATAATATATTTGTGGATACTCGTGTGTTAATATTATTATTATTATTTTTGTTTTATCTACCTAGTTTGTTTTTATAATATTTCGTTATATTGCAGCATTAGGAAGTACATATTATACATATATATTGTATTCTGAGTGGAGCGAGGAATGTATTGATTTTACAAAACTGTTTATTTTTTTTTTTTTGTGTGTGAACATTTTTTCTACCAAAAAGCTTATTCTGATTATCAAGTATAGCACTTTTCCTAAAAGGTAATGCTCTTCAGGTGGAACTTTCGAGAGGTAATTTTTTAAAATTCGCATTAATATTCGAGATAATTAGGAAAACCTGATTCTTTAGGTTAAAAAAGATTGAAAGATTAAAAATAAGGTTGTCATTGGCAACCGTTTTTTAAATTTAAATTTTGCTATGAAACACACATTATTGTAATCATTTTACCATAATATGACATATATATGTATATTGTTGACAAAGTAACATCATCAACAGAACTTCGCTCAGAATCATTTTTTTGTTAGCTATGGTTTAACATCAAATTCCCGTCTGTATCCTAACTTCCCAATTTCCCACTTACAAAAGTGGTTGTACCCTGCACATGCGAAGTATGTCCGTCCTTTTTTATTTTATTTTTTTGGCTTAAAAACGACCTATTCTCATACTTACAAAATATACAAAAAATGGCATTAGAATCGGTCGAGCCGTCACACTCTTCGGAGTCGCCGAAGAGTGCGATCATAAACACGGCGACACGAGTTATTTATATATTAAAAGATGTATATAGTACGCAATTATCTATCCACCCCCCCCCCCCGTTTGAACCGATATCAGAGGGAGAACTGTTATTTTATAATCTAAATACGTTTCATCTTAAAGACAAGCGTAAGAAACTTAACTCCAGACTCCATCTGTTAAAGCCACTCCTGCGTTGTAACCTAACCATACCCATCAAAATCATTTTATACAAAACTCTTCTTCAACCAATATGGACATACGGTATAGTAATCTGGGGCTCTGCAAAGAATTAAAATAAAAGAACCGTACAAGCATTCCAAAACATTTGTCTGCGGTTAATTACAGGTGCACTTTGGTTCGTCTCAAACGAGACCCTAAATTCTGACCTTAAATTACCTTCCATAAACGAAACTGCTGCTACCCACTATAAACGTTTCCACGCCAAACTAATAAATATTCTAAACCAACTAATCAACGGGCTAGCTTCAATAACACTTCCTGGAAACCCTAACAGATGCCTCAAAAGAAACTGGTACCGAGACCTGTAAACTTGAGAACTAATAACTTAAAAATATTACGATTTGTCACAAATGTGTGATTTCCTCTTCATGTTTATATAGATGTCAACTGTCTGTAAATTATTAATATTACTTATTGTACATTCTGTATAGATCGTAATTTTTCAAATAAAGCTTTTTGAAAAACAAAAAAAATACTCAGAAATACGTTTATTAATATTATTTTTAGACTGGGGTATATTATCAAGATAATAATACGCTCATTATCACCGTAATGAGTTTATCCTGCTGGGAGCACTGTACACTGCGTTCGCCCAACAATATGAACATTATCTATTATAGATACTATAACCACCTAACCTAATCTAGTTTTGAAAGCCTTCTCATATGTAGGTTATAATATATAAACACGTTTCAAAGGGCTATACATCTCCAGCCCACATTAATTACGCCAGTGTACCTAAATCTTTCGTCAAACCTTTAAACGATTACCTAGTTACCAATACCTTTTTGTCCATATTATAAAAAAATATAGTATTATTGGCAAAGTATTTTATACGAATACGTAAAAAAAAAAAAAATAATAATAATAATAGAATTCACAACGCGGCGCAGATTTTCGTTTCGTTAACGTACACATTACATTATTTTTCTACCCTTTTCGGAATCGTCTTCGTGTACATAGCCGTATTTCTGGGGCCCAGTTGGACTGTTAAAAGCGTACAACGTGCTCAAATAGCCAAATATTCGTGTCCGGCAATCGTAGAAAAATATCGTTGTTATCGTCTTTTGCTTATATAACACCCGTAATAATAAAAAAGAAAATAATAACGAGCAGAGTTCGGGACGTGTAGAATGCAAATTCTACATTTCCCGAACGTTCTTATTATAGTTTTTGGCTTGACATAACATTTAGCAGAATGGAGTTTATATCACGATTTCAAGTATGCATTTTTAAAAGTGTTTCTTTTTTACTTATTTCGATGGTTTTTTTAATTTAAAATGTCTAGTTTAGAATCTGAGTGAAACGAGGATTGTATTAGTTTTACAATGATGTTTATTTTTTTTATTTTTTTTTTGTGTACAACTTTTCTACCAGAAATTTTGCTCCGATTTACAATGATAACAATTTTATGATTGGAAATCAGACTGGTGGTTCTTTAAAAAGGTCGATTTTTTAAGTTTCTTAGGAGTTTTCATAATAAATAGGAAAAACCGGAAAAAACACGGGAAAAATTAGAGAACGGGAAAATAGATACAATATTAAACAAATATTGTTAAAGAACATTTTTAATGTATATGCAATTGTTTTACCATAATATGACGTATTATTGACAAAGCAACACTATCAACCGAACTCCGCTAAGAATCGTTTTTTCGTTAACAATGTGTCCATCGTTGCTAGCAGATATACATTAAATTTCCCCTCTACTACCTACCAAATTTCTCACCTATAACAGTGGCTGCATCCGTCCCCATTATCCTAGTACAGCTTTTATATTGATATAATTTACTCGTAATGTGTGTACAAGTTATACAGCGTGTGCTGTGTACCTTATCAAATTACTTGTACGGGGGAAAAAAATTAGATGGTGCAAATGTTCTTTTAATGGAGGGGGCTAACATAGCCGTATAAACAGATAGGCTGCGGCGAAGAAAAACTGGAATCCAACATTTAGTGAGAGAAATAATATATAACTTATTGAGCTGTAGTCTATCTTTTTCATACGAATTATAATGATAAAGATAGATTGTAATTATCTTGACTTTTTAAAATATACCGCAATGAATAGTCAAGGCGCAGTGTGATATGGTCTTTAGGGTATAAACGACTATTGAATGGTTGCAGGTGCTCCCACGAACCCAGCTGCTAATAACGAGACTGCGCGATGACGACAGAAATATACCATAATAACCGTTTTTCATGCGACTGAATTGTTTAACCTATTTCCACGGCACAACTTGCCATCTCCAATGCGGTAGATAACAAAAATCCCAAATCACGGTGTAGTACAATCTCATCTAAACGAGTTTACAAAAAAAACGATGCCATCGATTTTGAGGGTGAACATTATATTAGATCAGTATTTTTTTTTTTTACAATATTACTTTATTATAATATATTACGACAACAATGTTCCGCTGCGTATTACAATACCGGGTACACTCGTCGTGGACGATTGTAGTCTGATGGAAAAAAAATCATTAATATAGTGCCGGTTTGTGTTACTCGGCGGGCAAGAGTTACCGTATGATATTATAATAGCTATTTTGCGCGCGTTTTAACGCTTACGCTTAAAGCAGTACTCGAGTCGGAAAAATAAAAGCGGGACGATAACAATTAAAAAGAAAAAAAAAAAAGGCGTTTGTTGCGACTATTAAACTCGACGAAAACCGGGTAAAACGTCGGGAAAATTGTAATATATTTACACAATATCGGTTTCCGGGGGTTTTTCAAAGGGAAATCGAGCGTGATGTAGTGGTTTCTCTTTTTTTTCGTACGAGCGTTACGGAGTTTACATATTAATGAAAATGCGCAAATACGTACCGTCCCGTGCGTTCCATTTAAAACCGACTGTGTAATGGGCGGTACAGGTACGCGAACGTTTTCTGTAAAAATTAGCCGATGTACCTACGCGGAGTATTGCACCTCCCCCTCACTTTGAGCACTTCCCCGCTCGTTCGAGCGCTATTAACGAGGCGGTGTCGGGCAGCGGGGCAGCAGGAGGTAAGCGGCGGCGGTTAAACGGTAGTTCCGTCGAATGCGCGGCGCTCCCGGACCCGGTCGCCGGCAATAATGAGGCCCGCGCGCCTACGACGATAATAATAATAACAATAGTAAACAATAATAATACACTATTATCGTAATTGAACGGACGGCGCGGCGGTGTCAACATAATATATTTATGAATTATCTCGCGAATCGCTACGGACCGTAATGAATCGCTCTCGCGCATTCGCGGCGCGCGCCCGCGTTCCGTCCATTAACTTTGCGCGGCCGCGCCGACCGGGCGGACAGCGAAACGTTTAACCGCCCGCGAAACTTACGTCCCGGGCTATCGTCTCCGGTCTTCACTCATTCCCACCCATTCCCCGTTATTGTTTCCGCGAGTTTCCGGCGGATACGTTCTTTCGGACGGGGGCCCGGGCGCGGACGGTTAACCGCGTCGTCCGCGGCCCGCTCGCGCGCGGTCTCCTTATCCGCCGCGTAAACGCGTCCGCGAAGTTTTGACTAGCCGCCGTTTAAACGGTTTCGCCGGATATCTCCCGAAATACGCAATAACGTTACAGGTACACGCGCGGGACCCCGGCTCGCGTCGGCGTTTTCGCACCGTACATATTTATTGTGCGTTGTAGTCGCACCGCACAGCCCGGCGGTTCTCGCTAAAGATTTCGGTATTTTATTTACGTTTCGACGGCGACCCGTTAAAACTGCGGGTCGGATCGAACCGGCAAGCGTTTTAGATTCTGAGCGGAACGCAGAAGCGCACGGTTCCACAATGATGTTAATTTTTTTTTTTTTTTTTTATTCGCGCGCGAATTTTCTGCCGGAAATCTCGTTCCGATTTACCACGATAGCACTTTTTCCGAAAGGAAATCGGACCGGGGAGGTACTGGGGATAAGGCGGTATCTTTTTAATTTTCTCGGGCGTTTTCCAAATAACTGAGAAAAACCGGGAAATACGTAGGAAAAACGGGAAAATAGGTGCAATATTAAAAAAAATATTATTAAAAGAAATATATATATATATATATATAATGGATATGCAATTTATTATTTTATCATAATTTGACATATATATATATGTATATTTTTGACAAAGTAACACCATCAACAGAACTCCACTCAGAATCGTTTTTTCATTAGAAATGGTTAATCGTTCTTTGCAGATATACATTAAGTTACCTATAACAGTGGCTATACCCTTCCAATTATCCTGGAACAGCTTTTTTTTCGCATCCGTGCATGCATTCACGATTGATATTATATAATATTAAAATTTGTTTTTTTTTTTTTTAAAGAAAACTACGGAAAATCGAGCATTCGCAATTATTATTGAGCGTTATCAAAATGAAACGAGAGTTGGATAAAGTTTTTAATTGTCTGTGTTTTTCTAAAACAAATTATGCTAATTTTTTTTTTTTATTGACGTTACGATATGACGCAAATCATAGTTGTAAAATGATCGACACAACCGTTCGTACAAATTCGTGTCACTAATTTCCCGTACGTACGTGAATGTTAGATTAGCCAATGAATTTTCTACGCTCTGCCGTTGTGTTTTCGCATATATTACATTATTACGAATAAGTATATTGTACAGCGTTCTGAATTTAATTATCTGTTAAAAGGATTGATTAAACGGTTTGTGTACATTCTAGTTCTCATTCGATAAAAATTTCATAAGGTACAATATATTTTATTGTTTATGCATGTAAGCAAATGGGTGTTAGAATTCGTAAAATTAAATTACAATCGTTGGAACCATAATGGTACCAAATGGCCAAAGAATTGTGAAGATTTTGTGTTTGCGAGAACAAAAATGACTATTTTAAATATTTATAGAAATACATTAAATTTATTTAAATAGAACATTACCTGTTAGAAACCGGTTGTTATTTTATTTTATTTTTTTGTATCTATGATTAAAAATCCCGAAACAATTATATTCCATAGTTGGTGATCGAATCGTATGTGTTACCCGACTATAGGTGCAGGTGCTAAAATATCAAAATTACGCTCGAATAAAATCGATCCGAGTACCGCTATCGAAATCCCGCCGCGAGAAAATTACAACGGAAATAGAATAATAACTATTATTGTTTAATTACTGATAGCGAAATGAATATCTCGCGGGGACCGGAGCCGATCGGAGAACAGGATCGGCGCAGGTACATCTCGGAAAATGTACACCGTGTGCTCACCGTGCAATACGCTCCCCGGCCACCCGCTGAAATTCACTCTGGGTAAAACCGTCTCGTAATATCGTAAGCCTATTATATTGTGTACACGCGCCGTACACGTACGTCTGCAACAATGTTATTTTATCACACGATATTTCCGCCCCCTACCCTCTCATCGCCCGCCCGCACACCGTTAGATTCGACCCGGTCAAAACAGTATCTACCCCCACGGTCATTATGTTAAGCCACCCGCGGATACCGCGAACCCGAACTTATTTTCAAGCGCGCACGGCGGTCCGCCATTATACGCCCGTGCCTTCGCATAAACTGTCCGATAATCTTTAAGCGCAATACACGCGCATTACCGGCGTTTTTTATTGTTGCATTTCGGTCCGCCTCGGGGGTGATTGTTTTCTCGCGAACCACCGCCGCGCCGACTATAACCGCGGGCGTTTCGAGTAGAATCGATTTCGTTTCGTTTCGTTTTTTTTTTTTGCAGTCGTTAACGACAGCATAACAATATCACAGAAGCGCGTTTTTAGAGGACGCCGCGTGCGCGTTTGTTTATTCCGCGACGGTCGCGCAACAGACGTAGCGCGTCGTGGCGAATCCGCGTTAATCGCAATCGAGCCGAAAGCGCGTAGCTTTTAGTTGTCGGGCGTACCGACCTGTTATCGCCGTCAAACTCGACGGTGGACGCAGGACGCCCGTCTCGTAAGACATTTCCCGTCCTGAAGCGAACATTTCGATGCCGGCCCTTTTCTGCGACGATATTATTAATGTCATTTTGCCGCTCCGATTCGATTAAAACTGTGTGCCGCCTTAAAGCAACGCGCGGCTTGCGATTGCGCCCCGGCGACGGTGCTGTGCGTGGACGGTGACCGCGCGTTATTAAATCGCGACGTTTAGCACGCCTCATACCCCTCCCCTCCCCTCCCCTCCCCCCCGTTTGAGAATGTTAAAAAAAACGAAAACACCAACGCCACGAGCGCGGCTAATAATGTTCTTCACGGGCTTGTTTACGTTATTTTCAACGCGTTATTCTTATTGTTATTCCGTTATCGTCGAAAAACAGAATAATATGATTCGTTGATAATTGCGCTTCTTGGATCGTGATAAAAAAAAAAAAAATAATAATATATCAATACTTCGTATACTTTTGCGATGTGTATGTTGTCCGTTATCAAAAACGATTATACATATTCACGATTCGAATTAATCTCCATATAAAACTGTACAAATTCAAACATGCATATATTGCATTATAATAATTAATATTGTGGTTATTGTAATTAACTCGAATACTGCAGGTGCGCGGATGGAAAAATCAGCGTTTCCAGCAACAGACGTCCGCTTTTCATTATGACATTACCGCGGGCCTAATCCGTTTGAAATAAATAATTTATATTTGGTCAAATGAACGTCGGTCAACATAAACATTATTGTTTTTTAACTGCGGACCGGTATTTGTGTGTGTCTACAATAAGCGTTTGCGAAATATGTAATTGAATCCCGTAAAAAAATAAAAATAAAATACACGTCGTTTAGAGGCAGGTCACGTAAAATATGACAAAAGTTAACTTTATTGTAATTTTTTTTTTTGTTTTAGTCAAGTATTCTTTTGTTCATTTATTTAAAACGTGTCGGGACTTTTATACGTTTCGGGTAATAGGTTAATCGCAGATTTGTAGAAATTGAAAGTTCGGTTATTAAAATAATTGTATAACCACACGATCGATAAGTTAAATTCGGGTGAATGTCGTGTTTTAAATTTTTTTTTTTGTTTTTCATAGTTTTTTTTTTATTATCCACCGGTAACGTAATAATTCGATATTCATTGTTTCGTATAGTAAATTTAATTCGATTTCTCCGAAATATCTTACCGGTAGTAGGGGTATTAATGTATTCCACTTGTCGCGATAATATAATTATAGTACGTAGGTATATTTATTGGGGGAGAGGGGGGGGAATCGTTTTTTTTACGATACGCGCTGGCGCGGTTCTCGAAATTGTACAAATTGGATTTATCGGCGTCTGTGAAAATGTGCACACATATTATCGCGAAAATACAATACATTTTCCCGTAATAAATGTTTACAGTGTTAAAACAAAATATAATATGTATATTTTATATTTTTCGATCCGTTTTTTTGAACAAATATTGCGTATAGGTATAGTCGAATACCCATTATATATAATTTTAGGTGTCGAACACAAACGAAAACATTAAAAACATATCCACGCAATTTATACGGCGCGTGTAATAGGTATATATACACAACAAGTGCGTGTACCTCGCAGACAGACGTATTTTGTGTGCGTTTGTTATTTCTCTTTACAAAAAAAAAAAAAACAAAAACATTCCGTCGACCTTTGCATTATATAGCAGAGTGTTGGCAGTCAATCAAATAAAAACTTTTGTGCGATCGTACCGTAACAATATTATTTTGTATGATGTTTGCCAGCGGCCGACGACGATACGACGTGACGTTTTGTCATTATTTTCTGCAACCGAAAAACAAAGTATACGCGGGAAAAAGCGTTGTAAAAAATTATTGTTATTTTTTTTTAGATACTGAGTCCGTGAGCCATGAATTGGGTTTAATTATACGTTATGTGCGTATTTTTTTTTTCTGTCTAAAAACTACTTTTTTTCCAGAAATCCTGTTTCGATCAACAACTTATTCAAGGGTGATTTCTGGTAGTAAACTTTTTAGTAATATTTGGTTTTTCGAATAAAATTGTTTTGACTCCTCAAAAATATAATATTTAAGCAATTATAACTCAGAATCGTTTTTAGGTAAGCAGCGATTTATCATTGCATACGTCTGTATACATTTGATTATCCTTTATATATCCCAAACCTAACCTTTCCCATTATTTTCAAAATTTCAGTAGATTTTCCGATACATGACCTTTCCACCATACCGGGTATTTTGTGTATCTGTAATATAATTTTTATTCTTTAATTTTTATTTTTTAATTATTTATTTTATTAATTTGTATTATCTTGGTTTTAGATAATCACCGGTTCGTAATAAAAGAATCACCCTGTAAACACTATTACATGTTACGATCGTGTACGAGCACTACTACACAATATACAGTAGGTATATACGGCTATTACTTATATTATTATCATTTTGATCAGCAGGCCGTTCGAAACGGTCGTTGACACAAATTAATTTTAGATCGAAACGTCCTAATTAAAATTGATCGACTGCATTTGGTACACGTTTTAATTCTGGCATCGGATGAAAATATATACAAGGACGACAATGTGAATCGCAAAAATAGAACGCATTTTCTAAACCGCAAAGTATACGATGCCACGTGGAATGTACAGTTTATTCCGATGTGATAATATTATTTATTATTTTTATTATTCAAAGTCATATACTATTATATTATGTATATTTTTTGTCTCTGGAAGAAGTGTTCAAGTCAATTTTTGGATTTTTTTATAATATAGTCCTGTATAATTTTTTCCCATTTTCGGTGTAAAAATATAATTCGGAACAAAAATATAATTAGACAATATTTTTAACCGTGGCGAGATTATCGTTATACTATTGATATACGTTTGAGTTATAAAGATTTTATAACCTTCTTAAAAAGTTTACCTCTTATATTATGTAATGTCATTTCATGAGACGAGGGCACAAATATGGTCTGTAATGTGATACGATGATTTTTTGTCAGGTGGAATTTTATCGGATTATAAAAATGGTGTTTCGCCACAGAAATTAAATTTTAAAAAATATATCAGTTATAGACTGATAATAGACCTCGAGTTATGAGTGGTGAGATTAACTACACAATTCTAAAAGGTAAATAACAGGATTTTATCTAACATTTCTGAAAAATATACAAATATTTATCACAATACATGTTACAATAGTTTTTATTGTGAACGCAGTTTCTCAAAATTAACTGTTAGGTATTATTAGTAAACTTTAAATAAGTTTGAATTTGATTAATGTCATTATTTGTTAAATCAGATAAAATAAATTCAATGACAACTCATAAGGTAATCGAAGAGTTTAAATTTTAAAATATTATCCGACACAACATGTTTTGTATAATTTTTTAAAATTCAGTTGACTAGTAAATACATCTTTATAGGCCCGATCTCCTACAGATATTGTTTCTATAGAGTGGAGTACTCTTTGAAGTCAACAATATCATTCATCCTGAGAAAGAGAATTAGAATAAAATAGACTTAAGAAATTGAGAGTAGTACTTAAAACAAAGGTACTAAGGATAATTAGAAGTAAAATAGAATACAAGTTTTGAGAAGCAGGAAAATAAAGCTAATGGAAATAAGCGGTAATAGGCGAGAGTGAGAGTTTTAAGTACATTTTGTACAAAAGAACAATGGCTTTCATAAGGAAGTGAAACATAGGGTTAAGAGTGATTGGAGAAAGTAGAGATAAGGCGTTGCGCATTAGACAGAAAAATAAAACAGAGAATGCGTGTAGCAGAAATGAGAATGTTTAGGTGGGAGAGTGGAGAGAAGATGGGATAAGGAATGCATAAATAAGAAGTAACTTAAGTATGGCTTCGATAGTAGACAAAATAAGATAAAATATACTGAAATGGTTTGGTCGTGTAACGAGGAGAGAGGAATTTGAAGCAGTAACAATTAAAATGAAAATAAACATTAAAGAAAAAAGGTAGAGAGAAAATCCGAAAAAAGTGATTCGATGCGATTGAGAATGGTACGAGGGCAGCCTGTGTATGCGACGGGAAAGATCGGGTGAAAGTTTAGAACTAGGGTTGCCTACGTCTAATAGCTCGGATGAAGACGAAGAAGAAGAAGATATAATTATTTATAATATTTATTAAGTAATAAAGTAAATTAATTATACTGCACCTAAGGTTAAATCCTGGAGCCATTTATGCTACGAACAACGAATGTACTTTTGTATTATTAGTATTCGATATATTTTAAACCATGAGCCACGCAAGAAATTTATTTGAATTTTTGGACATTTTAACGGTTAATTTTATCAATTGATTTTTCGCTACGGTTTGATTTTTTTTTTCTGAGAATATTATATTGTTGTGTAGGAACATCAACTTTAGCACAATATGGTTAAAATTTGATCTACCTGCCTACCTATTGTCTTTCCAGGACCGTAGCAACCAAATATTGTGCCCGGTGAGAAACTTTAGAACTCTTCCTTATAGACTCTAATTTATAATGAAAACTCAAAGCTGAATGACTTTTACAAACAATCAAGTTAATATTTTAATTAAATCTCATATCTATATGCCTGGATGTCCTAAATTTCAAAATTTGTTGTTTATTAATTTCTTTTTAGCGTAATATTTTTAGTTTTTATTTTTACTTTTTTAGGGCATTTTTGCGCCCTTCCGAGTATTGTACCTGGGTCGTAGAAATTGCTTGTTTACTCCCTCCTCTTCACTACGGATACGCGTCTTTCTACGGTTTGTTACTATATTATATCTAATCTTTTTCCAAAACCCCTAAGATAATTAATTATATACTATAACTATACGATCACCTTAATATTCTTGCAGGGTAGAAACTGTTAATTATAACTAGATACGTGCAATTTACTTAGCGTAGGAACTTTGGGATTTCCCAACGTGTTATTTAGTTACGTTCAACATGCATTATACCCGTATATAACGAAGTGTTAACAATTAGTAACCTTATTTTGACCATTATTATAATATATTTATTAAATATTCAATATAATATTTGTGTTTAATTGTAATAAATTCGTTCATATACTCGTATCACTTTAAAATATTGTCGGAAAGTGATTTTTCATGAACTTTGTTTTAAATTTTTAACCTAAATTATTTATGGTGTATTGCCTTGCACAGTATTATCATAGGTATTTGATAAAATATTGTGTAATGAATTTGATTTCTGTTATTTTAATCATTACGGAATCATATAACTTATTTTTAAAACTATTTTCAATTGTGTACCTTACACATTATACCTAAAATAAGTATCCACTTTGGACTTTTTTTTAAACAAAATCTCCATCTTCTTTTAATAATACTCAAATAGTTATATTTTTCTAAAAATTTTGATGTGCATACCATTAATATCGAATTTACTGTTTGTGAGATATAACAGCTTAAAGTTTATACTGGAGGAGTAGTAAAATATACATTTATTTTTAAATAATAAATTGATAACTCTTCTTTACTGTTCCGGTATAAATTTTCAACTCTTATAACTTATAATTCATAATTTGAAATGTTACAATTTAAAATGAATGAAGTCGATAAAACTATATGAAGATTAATACCATACTACAAGAGTGTTTTCGTTTTTAATTTAAACGCCATAATTATCGCGTGAACTTCAAAAACAACGAGCACGAAAGAAAATTTACGCTCGGTTACATTTCTCTCATGACTTTTTTTTGTGTTACGTCAGGTTTTCAAGTCATCGAACAGGAAAATTCGAAATCGACCTTTTCTAAGTAAAAACTAGGTATATACCGTACCTACCGTATGTGCGTTTAAATTACTGTTGTAACGTACCGATACGCACTTGTCTACAAACAATGTTTTTAGGTATCTTCTGCACTGAAATTTTTAATCGCAATGGTTTTCGTCGAAAAAATGTTGAGTTCAGAAGAAAATATCTGTATAGGAACTAGAGTGTAAAGTTAGTCTCCTCGTGCCAAGGTTAAACCCAAGTAATGTTCAAATCATAAAATATTAGTAATAGTGTATTTGTCAGCACAGAGAAAGTGTAATCTCCGTTTTAAATATGATTGACAAAGAACTAAATATTATTCGTACATTATACATTCCGACATCGTCAATGAGAAACCCGCTTTTCTTATTTAATCGCTTATTTTTATTTAACTATCTATAATTTTGTGTTTCATTTAGTATTATTTTTATTTTTTTATTTTTACCGTTGCTTATATTTAAAATTAATATTTTATTTTGTGTTCAAAGGGCACCGTCCGTTAATTGTAAAAATAAACTTAAGAATTACATATGAATTCATCATACTAGCCAATATTAAAAAATAGGTACCAAAATATAAGTATTTTAAGAATTTTAGAAAAAGTGTTAAAAATGTTGAATTTGTTTAGGTTAGAAACCGGGAATTTAGAATTAGCTTTTCTTACTTGTTTTAATGTTATAGAATATAGAGTATTGAACTGTTATCAAGTTTAAAGGTATAGGTAAGAATATTGTCCGTGCAATTATGTCGGTTTTTATTTGGATATTTTAATTTGTAATCAGGAAAAACATTTTTAAACAATTGTGGAATTTCACATACTCTAATGTCAATACTTGCAGGACAAAGTTGTCCTCACTGAACAAAAATTTGCTATGTCATCTGTTTGTGAGACGAATACAGTATGTGCGTGTGTGGCGTCCTTTTAAAGAAACAATTGCAATAAGACGGACAGTTTTACGACATTTTCTTTTTGGTACGCCGTTGCCGTTTTATAAGTTACTAATTGTCCCACGTTCGACCATGTAAAGTATTGAACGAAAACATTATACTATCTATATTTTGGTGTTTCCCGAGTAATACGACACAAATTGTTTAATTATCTCTTTTAAAAATCGACTTTCTTGCCCGTGACAACCGAGTCGTAAATTAATAAGTAATAATTTCATATTTTTTTTGTCATCCGTCGCACAAAAAAAAAAAAAAAACAAACAATTTTCGAATTATAAGACTAAAAATCAACGAGTGATACGCTCTCAGGGGGTTCTATTTCGGGATAAAAGTTGTATACACCCGAGAATATAATTGTCCACTCTCAGTTTACCCTGCAGTGAAAGTCTCATTAAAACGGTTGAGTAGTTTCCGAAATTAGCCCGGACAGACAATTATTCTAATTTTCCAAATAAGTCATTAAAACGATACTACGATAGTACCGAAAACCGGCGACCCTTATATCCTATCTGAAATACGAAAAAAAAAATATAAATGTTTTGGTCGATATTACTATCGTGACAAAACACGTTGGTGTTACTCCGTACATTTCTACATCGTTAAGGGTTTTCACTGGCCGATTTTCGTAATTTCTTTTAGATTCGGAGCACATTTTTTTTTTTTTGTATGAAGGAAAACATATATTTATGTTCCATGACATGACGCTATAAATTACTATATAAGTAATAATTTCTCGCGTCACGCTATTAAATCTAAACAATGGGATGCTGCTGTACACACACATTTTAAATTATTATTTTGTTTTTTTTAAGTTCGCAGTAATATGCACCATAATACTAAACCTCTCCCAAGTTCCTATGAACATAACCCTAAAGTTTATTGTTATTCAATCGATAACGTATTCACTCGCATAAGATGTGTTTCTGTCATGTTTTCACAGTGCAGATATGCTGAAAATTTACCTATAAACCAAGAGATTCGATAATAATTTTAGTAATAATAAATCATAAAGTATTAATATAACCATAGCCGTGATCTGGGGGAGAAATTGGGGGAACTACCTCTTTATCCAGATATTTGACTGGAATATATAATAGTGTTTTTGTGATCCACCTCCTGTTATAAGTTAAAATTAAATATATTTTAACATGAAAAATTATTAAAAGTACATTGCGTCGTTTATTAGTATTCTTTTTTTATCTATGACAACAATTAATTATCATATTGATAATATTATCGTATACCGTTATCTATGATCTATTAAATTAAAATTTTAATCGATTCAAGATTATATTAGCTGCAGGTACGGTAATTTTCTTATCACCGTGCCATGCCACTTCTGTCGGCAATCATGGTAATAATGATTTGATTTGATCATGGCTATAATCAAATCATTTGCATTTTAATAAATATTAATATACCCATAGCATTTTATAATATTTTAATTATTAAAATCGTTTTTCATTATAAAACTATTAAAATTATTAAACAAGTCAACATTATTTTATTTATCCTTTTATGACCACATTTTATGCACTCCTTTTTGGTTAGTACCTGTAAGTTTTTACTGTCTGTTTTTTATACTTTTTGTTTTAATCTTGAGTATTACTATAACTTATAACCATAACACTGAATTCTATATTGGAAGGAATACATTTGCAGAGAGGGCCGTAAGGTACAGCTACTCTGTTTTTATATCACGTGGATTTTTAGTTTTACCACAGCCCGTTCCCCGCCCAACAATTCCTCCGGATTTGGTCTATGAATATAACGTGAGTTTTAGGTTCGCTTCAGTAAACTGAAAACCGAGAAAGTCGAACTGTCGTTACTCACTTTAAATAATAAAAGTGTAATAAATTAGGTAGATGTGTTAAGTAGAAACCCGACTTTGTCCAATCAGCTTTATTTTCAAAACAAGTTTGTAACAATTTGGAACGCTAATAAAAAAAATTGCAAATATATTTATTTCGATCGCACATGCTATAGCTATTTACAGTGAAAATATTAATATCAGAAAATATGTAAATTATCGTTTTTATGCGGCTACCCAAATGGAGGGATATGTTTTTCTGGTGAATGTATATTGTATTTATTATATATTTGAGTATGTTCCGTTATTGAACTGTGTAACATAGGTACGATGTAGCTCGATGGATTTTTATCAAATGGGATATAATTGAATTCGTCTTAACCTCTAGATTTACGTAGGGCAATCATATAAAGTTTCCAGGAAACCAATATGCCGGCTGTAAAACAAAATAAAAACACCGACTGGATAAAAATGGAAAAAAAAAATATAAAACAAAACAAATTGAAAATTGAACGTGCTTCTTATTCGGCTAGAAATAGTCACGGTTCTTTGTCATGTGCTAATTAAATGCGATAGAACATGCAGTAGTAGATTTAGTATTTAACATAGTCAATGTGGAAAAACGTATCGAATTTTTATTTTTCTTATTTTCCTATCCGTAAACAACTTTTTGACCAGACATCTTGCTCCGAACAAAAAAAAAAAACGATACGATTCCTGTTTTTGTTTTGGATTTTTAATCAAATTGGTTTTTTTTATTAAGAATTTAATTTATAGTTGTTTTCTTAATAATTTGAAAAACCCGGATAAGGAACGTAGGAAAAACGAGAAAGTTTATGGCAATAGTTTCATTATTTTCGATTTTATTTTTTTGTTGTGACTTGTTGTAGTTAATAAATGTTCACAAAATACTTTCATTCCAATTTTTTAAACGTAATAAAATTTTCAAAATATTCTGGCGATTGATAAGCTATTTGAGGGAATTTGACATATTTTTGAGTTTTTTTAGCTTTTATAGTTAAATGTGGATAACATTATGTAACCAAAGATAAATGTTTATTATAGGTTAATTTTAAGTTTAACTTACTGATAAAAAAAAAGTTGAGCATAATTTTAATTTTAACTTTTTTTTTTAAGCATTTTAACAAAAAGAATATTGTAAAAATGATGTAATTTCGCAACGCGCATAAATGAACTTCACTCAGAATCGTATTTCATTAGTAATGATCTATCGGTGCTTACTGATATAAATTAAATAATTTTATATAAGTAGGTTATCTTTTCATCTAAAACAGCGAAAAGCCATCAGCAGAATAAAGTTTTCGCATGGAATTGATTTTATATTAATTAATTTTTTTATCTGTGACAAATACGGACCATTTTCACTAAGACATTATAAATGAGACTCAATGACACAATAGGTGTAACCATACCCATAGTACGGTCGTTTTCTCCGCCAAATTAAAAATGACGCACCTACATAATTAACTAAAATATAATAGCTTAGAACCGTAAGCACCATGTTCAAAAAAGCACTGTAACGCTACGCACTAGTTGAAAAATTTGTACTTTTTACTCTTTTAGGAGGCGTATGGCGAAGGAAAATTAGGTAATTAATTTACGTAATTTTTAGGCAAAAACGCATACACTGTTGAATTACAAAATAAACGCGTACAGCATTCTACATACTTGTAAACATGTTATTTTGAATCCGGTAAGTGACGATGTGTTTCCGTAATAATAATAATATATTCTCAAGGTTGTATTACCCTTAAAATGGACGTATCTGTAGCACCGTAAGTGCTTGTCCCAGAACTGTATATATTTTACACCATAGGTGTAACCTGCACGATGCAATGTATATTATGTAAATATCATTTCAGTTTTATTCGTCATTATGTATTAAACAAGGGGAAATCGTTAAAAGTTCCTTCGACTTAGACGCGTATGTGTGTGCACAAGAACAATTATTATTATTTTCCGAATAAAATTATTCAAAGAAAAAAAAAAGAAAAAATTTAATATTCTGTCGTCGGAAAAAGAATTTTTGATTTCAAACAGCGTCGCGACGTACACGTCTACCGAAAATATTAGATTACGTCGATACGAAAATAATAATACGACTAGGTAGTGAATTTTTAACAATTTATTGTTACCTACTATAACGAATAATGCATTTTCTTTTAGCCTTACTGTAAGACAAAGCTTTCTTTTAGAGCAAAGTTCGAATTATGTAAAACTATGCGAATTCAGTGTTGAAACTTTTATTTTGATTTATTTGACGTTTTTGATTTTTAAATCTTTATTGCGTTTTATTAGACTCTAAGTGCATTCGGTTTTACTTTTTTATGTGCATTTTTTTTTCTGTCTGCCTGTTAATAACTTTTCTACCTACAAGAAATATTGTTCCAAACTAAAAATGACAAGAGAGCTTTTTTGTTTCATTTTGATTCTAATAGGTGCATAGAGGTCATTTTTTGATTTTTCTATCAGTATTTATAGACGTTATAAAACCACATTGTTTTTTTTTTTAAATTTATCTCTATATATACAAATTTCGGTTAAAAATGGTACCGCGTGACGGTATCTAGGGTACAAGATAATAAATCAATTTTTTTGCAAGCCGCTGGCTAGCTGTGTTAATTATCGTCCACCATGCGGTTAATAAAATATGAAAAATCCTTTGCGAATCTTAAGTTTTTCCACAAGGTACCTATAGAGCTTTCGTTTTTTTTGTACGTCGTAAATAATAATTTTCATTTTCATACCTGGACCTAAATGAATTATTCATGACGTATTTTATAGTTGTGGATTTTTGGCAATTTTCCACAATTAATATTTTTATTACCTGTATCGTTTTCCTCCGCAATGTACATTATTTTGGGCGTCTCCTAAGGTTATATAGTAAATTGTGGTGACACAAATCTCGCAATAAACAGCGATTTATGCGAACGATAAAATGTTTTCATTGATTATGCCGGTATGAAACCACGTTATTTACTTATGGTTTTTGTAAAAAACTTAATATTATTATAATGACAGCGAGTAATTAGATAGTTTGTCCCTTGAATAACTACAAATGCGTGTATATTAGTTTTTAATGTAGAAATAACAACAAATAAAATTTCAATATGTATTTAAATTTGTTTTAACTCAATTCATATTGATAACTTTTTCCTTATTCATTTTATACAAAAATCATAAACCTTGACCAGAGTCTGGTTAATTTTGTATTAGGGGAGAGTTGGGAAAGTTTACTACTTTAAGCTTTCAATAGTTATTATCTTGCTAAAACTATTTTTGTATATTCTTGTAATATTCTTCATTTTTATTTTACAGGTTATCTTTAGTAAACATAGAGTAATTGATAATTGTTTGGTGTAGTAATATTAAGTTTTTTTTTTTTTTTATTAAGTATCCAAGAAGATTTGACAATTTCTTCATCTTGCCCCAGCCTTGGGACAAGATGACTACTGTATGGTTTCTGCTGAATATTGTTCTGTTAGTACATTTCAAGTGTAATATTTAAATAAGCTCTAATAGTAGGTACTCAATTTAACTTGATGAACATAATTTTACTTATATTTTTTTAAATTAATAAACAATTTAATAATTTAACTCATTATTAAATAGATAGGTAATTATCACATTATATTTATAAGGAACTTAAAGTTACTATAAAGTTAGGAGCATATTCCTAATTCATATTACCTTTTTAATAACACCAAATACAAACATTTTATAGTAAAGCAGAAGATAGTGACAATTATTCAGATTCATTATCTTGCCCCAGTCAGGTTGCCCCAGCATATAATTTTAAGTACATTATTATTTAAATCCAGAGTAAAATAAAATTACACATAGTACTTGCTAATATAATATACGCTAACAACAACCACTATCCACACATGCAAAAGTAAATATAATTACTTCTTTGGCTTACTGAGTACGATCTTAAATTTTTTTATTTTAATGCGAAAAACAAACAAATGACAACAGAAGTTGATATGCTATCAGATAATAATCTATGCAGATATAATTTATACCATCCATATATTTCTGAATTTCTAGAAAAAAATCACTAGTACATGTTATAATAACTATTTATAACCTAATTAATTGATTTTCCCCACTCTCCCACTAGGCAATAGTATATTGAAAACTCCTGGTCGTTCCACCTTTCACGGTTATTAAAAATTGTTTGTATATAAAAATAAATAGGTACCTATGTCATTAGTATAGGGATATAACCCGCAGGCAGCCATATTGCCATGGTTGAATGAAAAATAACTCGGTAAGGGACACGAGAAAGTCACTACCCAAGATTGGTATCAAGGTATTTTTCCTCAAAAAAAAAAAAAAAACAGATAACAAGCAATTAACTAATGATATAATTATTAATTTTAAATTGTTTTATATTAATTTGTTAAACTTTTACTCATATTTATTTTCAGTTGATAATTTTTAATCCAAACTTTAAATTTAAATAATATAAATGTGCAAGGTTTTGTATAAAGGGCCACGCACCCTGCAGCTTTTTTTTTCGCTATGAAAATCTATCAACGCTATCAACTAAATTGAAAACTGTGTCCCTTGAAATCGGATGTAATTTGGTTTATATATAGTAGTATGCAGCGATAAATCGTTGCAAACGAAAACGATTTTGGGCAGAGTTTGGATAAACTTCTTTTGATAAATTTAAATTGAAAATTGTGAACAAATCACAAACAGTTTATCACTAATGCTCATTTTTCGATTTTTTTTGTTTTTTTCAAAATGTGGGATTTGCGTTTGTTCCAGTCAATAACTTCGAAGAAGCTATTTACAATCGCATTTTGGATCTAGTTGGTCATTATTGTCCTAATTGTAAATTGCCTAATGATTTGGAAAACCCAAACAAAAAACTACTATTGAGAAAAAAACCTGGGATATTTTACGCAACAAAGTAACTCTTTAAAAAGATTGTAGATTCAATATAATATAAACTTTTTTGAAAATTAGAGATTTAAGAACCAGAGAATTAGAGATGACGGTGCTCGACACGGACGGATCTATGAAGTACATAACCGCATTACACAATAGCCGATCAATTTTCAATATTAAATTTCTCACGACATCATTGGCGTGTATATCTAGAAGCGGTATTTAACGAGACGATAATGAACTTACGACCAGCAGACGAAACGAAAACATTCTCTGGGTTGAAGTGCACACACTATATATATATATAATATTATAATATAAGGCAGGTATACCTTTAGGACTTTATCAGGAAGTTCATCGCCCCTATATTGCAGCACTCCGCCGGTCGCTATTTAATTAATCGCTATACCTATACTAGACTATAAACGAGCGAGATTATTACTCGTGATATACCGGTAAATTATTATATATAATAATATAATATTGTGCAAATATATGATTTAAAACGAATATACGATTACGTACCTTCGAAATAATTTATGGACGTTTTGGACGTGTTTGTACATTTGTATATACAAGGTGCTCTACAATTTTATGCTTAAGTTATTTTTTGTCATTCTTATTTTGCGGGGGTAAAATTACTACCTACTTTTGATTTTCAAATGGCAACCTACACATTAAAAATGTCATAAATAGATGGAGTATTAGTTAAATGTTAAAATATATTTTAATGTTGACATTTTTGATTTCTATCAAGCGGATATGGTCCTTGTGGCCGGTAATTACCCCCCCCCCCTCCCAAAAAAAAGTTGTGAATGTTTAAGATAAATTGACTATTTCGAATGTTTGTATTAGATTATCGTTGACCAAAATCTTGCTACTTCGATTGCATTTGGTGTTGCCTCTATAGTAGGTCTTCCTTCGAGCAGGAGGTCGGATAACTTTGGCAGTTCAGTAGGTATTCCTAGCATTATTTTATACCGTACTCGCGTTTTATAGAGTTGTCCTAAATGATACACCTTTTTTTTAGGGTTATCTTTAGATCTGTATACTCTCATTCTGAGTCTATTGAAGGGTCTCCAAAGGGTTGCCAAGTCAAGTTTGTGTTCTAATAACAGGGATTTTATTGGTTCAATTTCCGGTCTATTTTAGTCTATGGAGAGTCTTCGTACATCTTCGGGAGATTTTCCTAATCATTTTTTTCATTATGAGGAAACTTTCTCTGGACTTTGTCTTGGACTAATTCTGAAATTTTGGTATATTCTGATTATATAGTTAGTGTTCTATTTCTGTTTCTGCTTTTAACTTTTCTCAATCTATTACCACTGCTTTTAGCGATATCCTTGAGTTGGTAGATTTTGGGGGGTGAAGAATTCTTGATACAGCGCCTGTTACTAGTTGAGAGGATTCATTCAGTACGATGTCTATTTATTTTGTTTGGACAGACCGGCTACACACAGAGTTGGTGAATTCAGCAATAGAGAAACAAGACAAATACATATTCGTAATGAGATTCCAGTGTATGTTGTGTTTTGCAATAATTTTATAAATCTTTCTATAAAAACTATATAATCTGAAAATAACATGCATCTTAGTATTTTGATTTGTATTTTCTTCGTAATTGCATCTTTGTAATCAAAGCAGAAAATAGGTAAGGTCTTAAAACGCACAACTGCTCCAATCCCAAAATCATTCTTATTTCACACGTTATTTCCCATTTAGTTTCTACATTAAACTGCAAAGATTAATTTAATTTTTTAAGTCTTCTATTCTCAATGTTTACACTATGTATTTACATTTTAATATTGATTATTGATGAAAAGTATACTGTGTCTATTTGACAACTCACGAGGTTGGTAGTTGACTTAACGGATTTGTAAATACCTATATAACCTTTTTTTATCTAATGCTTGTTCGCAGATCTACAGTTCTGTAAAAGGAACTTCGTGATGAATGAAGTCAGTCTCTGTAGTAGGCGGAAAGATTAATACATACCTACTCCCATATAATATTATTTTAATATTTATACGGTTTTTATGATAATACTATTGATACGTTTTGTACGCATCGTATGAACAATTGTAAATTTCGTACATAATTTTTGTGTTACTAAAGCAACTGCCATAACATTTATGTGTCTAGTGAGTGGTGGTCATGCAACATTATTTCGACAGTTGATATTTATTTCAAGGAAATAATTTTCTCGTGTAAAACCTGATTAGTTGAATTTAATTTAATTTTTTTTTTTGTAACCACAATTATTTCATTTATCGTGTAAAACAAATATTGTAATCCATTAATTTCATCCATGTTGTTTAAACATTGTCGTTATAAAATTTAATAGGGGACAAAAAATAAAGCTATTATATTTGAGTGGGCCCACGTTGCAGTAAATCGTTGTAGGTTTTTTTTTTACGTTTAAAAATTATAATTTTATGTTTTGCTGAAGGTTTATTAAAAAAAAAAAAAAAATCGATTGACGAAATTCCCGCAGGAAGAATGACCGTGATAAAAAGTTATACATTTGGTAGGTAGTTCGTTACTTTTATTTTATCGGCGTATCATTTTATTTTAAAGCTTGTCTTTATTAATAACAGGCATATTTTTTTTTTTTTTTTTTAATTATGTACCTACTTATTTAAAAAAAAAAAAATGTTTATACAGTATATTTTAATCGGTTTGAAATTGGTTATTCCTATTTGTGTTCCATGTTGTATCATAACAATTCATGTAAATACGTCAAGTTGGCACCGGCGAAGTCTTGCCAAATTCTGAAATATTTCTCGGAATTTGCTGGTTTTATGCTAGGCTGTTTTCAGTATTTTACGATATCCCACTACTTATTTCGCAAACAAACATTTCAGTACCAACTTGACCAATGATCATTGAAATTGGCCAGATTTCCCTAATCTATTTTTAGTTAAGAGAAATAATTTTTCTTTTTTAAATATAACATCAATTTCGGACGTTTGTGATGACGAATAATATAACATTTTCCTAAAAGCAATTATGGTAATCTATTTTAGTGACGTAAATTGTACGTTTTATTTTTTTTAAATTTTATTTTTACCTAACCCTTTTCCCTTTGTATTTCTTTCGATTGAGACAAGAAAGGCTCACGGTTTATTTGGTCCTCATATGGATTGTCATTCCTTGACGGGGTTTACGGTAGATTCAACAACATATTTTCTGGAATCCGAGCCCAAATTCGACGCTTTGTCACTTCATAATATGAGTTTTGTTTGTAGGTAGGTATACGCATTTTTGTGAAAGTTTTTTTCCCGTCCAAAAAATATACATACCTACTGAAAACAACAATTATATAGGATTCGAAGATCTTGCACGCCTTTATTTGCACAACAAACTGAATAATAATATAATGCGACTCGTGCAGGTACGTTTCATCAATATTAACAGTGAATTTCTTTTCATAAAATATATGTGTACAGCGCGATTTGTTTACTATGCTCCAGCAATTAATTATAAGAATATTTTGAGTGATGTTGACTTTTGCGTATTCAGTATTTTAGTCGATACAAAATCATTTAATGACAATCTTATTTACGATATATTTTCAAAATAATACAGTTTTCCATTGGGGAGAGTTATCATTAAAAAATAGACATAAAATGTATTACCCTTTCGGCATTTCTATACTCTTCCGGTTAAAATTGTAAACAGTTATGTAGTGTATCGTTGTTGTCATCATGCCGTTAGGTGCATACACATTTAGAAAATAATATCAATTTTTCGTATCTGTAATTAAAAGAAGAGGGAGAGTTCCTATTTGAAAATCTAAGTACAATAGTTATTTAGGACATAAACTAAGGGTAAATATTTAAAAATGAAGCTTAAACAATTCCATATAATAATTTTTAAAAATCGCCCTGTATATATATATTCCTGTACATATAGGAATTGTCAAAATTTAAACCGTTCACACGATTTCACCAGATAATATAATTATTATATCACACTCTCAACTCATAAGGTAAGAGTTGAGTATTGATTATACTAGTATTGATTATATTATTGATATTGAGTATTTTTAATAATCGAGAAATCCACACATATTTTTTGATTTCACATTCGATGTATATTCAATGCATTTTTCAATGCAACCCTTCATCACCCTTTCATACTATAAATGCCAAATAATTGTTGTAGTTAATAAATCATTTCAGTTAGTCATTACAGATTAATTTTTATTGTAATAAAGTTATAAGGAAATATAGTATTATTCATTACAATACCGGTATAATATTACAATACAGATACCTAACTACTAAAAATATTTAATCTTCTGGTCTTCAGGTCTTATAGGAACTATAGGAATTATAGGAATTATAGGACGTTTAAAAATGTTAAAATAAATACGCACACAATAAAAAAAAACAATCGTAAAAAATAACGCACGCAACGCCACAATTTAGAAAAAATGTACGAATTGTTTGTTCAGATAAAACTGAGGTTTTAGTTAAAAGTAAATAATAAGATATAATTAATTTATGCAATAAACTAGATGAATATTTATATTACTTATAAACATATTAATATTAGATATTATATGCATTAACTATATATGTCTATAATAACACAGACGTCATTCAAAGTAAAATCATTGAGCAGCAATCTTAAATAATGGTTTTAATTCGGTTATTAATAGTGAGGGACACTTCATTAGATCACAGCTAATTCAATCATCAACCGGGTCCTAGTTAATTGTTTATTAGAATTATGTAGAAAAAAGTCAAATAAATTTAGAAACGTAAGTAGGTAATCAGTTTACTGATCTTTAAACACATTCAAATTAAATGTAGCTGATTGTATAATTATTACATTCATGCGATCATGTTATGAAAAAAAGTAAGAAAATTATTTCTTCTTCAGTCCCAAATCAAGTATCCTAAATCTTATCATAAATCGATATTACATAAAACGTTGTAGTATTCAGATAGTATAACACAAACATTTAGTGATTTGAAGGTAGAAAATTAAAGGTACCGTGTTTATTTAAAAATATTCGATAATTATTTTCTAAAATAACGCATATATCAAAAAAATTCGCTAATGTAAATACTTGGCGAGTTCCACTCTTCTGTCATCGAAACGGCAGAAGTTTCGATCGTATTCGATGTTTGATTTCTGTGGTTCGATTATTCGGAAATTGCGTTAAAAACCCGACACTTCATGGCATTACTACCGACTACTTTTAAATTTAATTATAATCGAAATGTTATACTTTCGCTAGTATAGGTTTTATACCGATGAGTCTCGAATATACTTCCCAGAGGTCCGTCGAAAACAGTTTTTTAAATGTAACGTGGTTAACATATCCTATTTTATTATTCGCGTATATCATCAACATAATAATGAAAGGACGTGCGTTGTGTCATTCTAAATGATCATAATATGTAAGCAGCCAACTATATTATAATAGTATTCGCATTCGTCGCCCTCGACAAAAAACTCTAGGGCACCCGAATAAACAGATTATACAGGACGGTTGATTTGTTGGTCGTTAACGACGAGTAAAAGGATAATTTTAAATTTTATTTTATTTTTAAAACATCACCAGAACCCCCGTTCAATCGGTTTCACAAAATCAAAAATTCACCGAATTCAAGTGTTCGCAATTCAATTTTCAAATTAAATATTTAGACTAGATAAAAAAAAAAAAAAAAACAATAAAATCACTTTGTTTGTTAAACTGTCCGGATTATTCTCAATGATGTATACGCGAATAATAGGTATTTGATTATTTTGTTTTATTCGTCGTTGTTTACAACGATTTCGGCATTTCGTCAACGTTCGATTTTCCAAATACCATATCGTTACAATGAAAATGGCCCGCCGCACGTACGTATTCCAATAGATCCCCGTTCGAAAACACCTATACCGTATAATAACAACACGCGAACGGATCACTCTGTATGATATTATTACAGTCAATTATTATGATTATTATTATAGTAGCGATCGTCGCCGGGCCAAATTTAATAATATACACTCTCGCGGTTATGACGCAATTGTATTATAGGTTTCGGTTCATTAATATACGCGAACGTGCGGCGATGAGTAGTTGTTATAGGTAAATAAAGTCTATTATCGGTCACAAAACACTTTTTCGGGTTCACGCGCGATGATAGTATTACGGTGTAACGATTACGGTTATGCAAAACCAATATTCGATTTTTGAATAGGGTTTTTTTTTTTTTTATTATTATTATTTCCCAAAACACCGAATGACTGCTGTACGAGAGTTGTCTTCGACTATTGGCGCACGCAGCGATGAATACATTTCTGGTTTTACTACGGTGCGGGTTCTTTTTTGTTTTTTTTTTTGTTTTGTGTGTGCGAACATCTTATTTACCATAAATATCACTCTAACCTAACCTAACCTCGCGACAAAAACGATTATTTCATTTTCGATTTTCTGAACATTCTGGCGATTTTTCAGACATAGGCATTCGACATTTTCTAATGTTTTTAACTGTGCCAAGTTCGGCGTATGTGGATAAAACATGTTTTGGCCAATTTTTGAACATTCAACTCGAGGTTCATCACATGTAGTTTGTGTTTGATGGTAAAACAATAAATGGAGAGTAATATAATTGTTTTTTATAAGATTTTTAGATTAGGAGCGTAGCGAGAGATCCATTGGATTAACTATGATGTGTGTTTTTTTTCAATTTGTAAACAAATTTTTGAAAAGAAAACTTGTTTGATGTATCAAATGTAGCACTTTCTCTGAAAAAAAAAAATTGTATCTAATTTTATTTAATTTTTGATTTTTCAAAAATAATGGAAAAATCGAAATCAAAATCATAGGTCAAATCAACCGGCAAATATTTACGGCACACCTAGGCGTTATCTATTCTTGTTGAGTTTGTAAACATATTGATGAGTAAGTAATATGATTTTGATTTTTCAAGTAGTTTTCATAATAGTTG
This sequence comes from Cinara cedri, assembly GCA_902439185.1. Taxonomy (NCBI): domain Eukaryota; kingdom Metazoa; phylum Arthropoda; class Insecta; order Hemiptera; family Aphididae; genus Cinara; species Cinara cedri. The sequence continues at coordinate 183,206 of CABPRJ010001937.1, read as the reverse complement.
AGAAAAACCGGGAAAAGATAAAAATGAAAACAGATGATAATTTTACGCTATGATCAGTGTTGACCAGTGTCTAGATAAATAAATCTCGATTACATATCTAAATCAAATTATTGAATCTTTATGCTATGAATATCTATCTATCTAGATAAATAATAATATTTTTTGTTTTTATTAATTGTTAGTACTTTTAGTTATTTAAAATTATTATTTGTTACTACATTTTAAACAATAATATTATGCGATTGCCAACTCTAGAAGTCAAGGCTCACGTTAAACGTGAGTACAGAGGTACACGTTTAATGTTAACAATGGTTTATCGTTACTTATTCAGTCATAAATTCAATATATTTATGTATCCTACCTTTTCAATTTCCCAATTATAACAGCGGCACTCCCGTCTGGGGATGTATCAACTCTTTTTTTTATTTAAGCTTAAATTTCCACGAAAATCGTAAAAAATCACATTTCACAAAACACGTTTAACCGAACTACGTTCAGAATCGTATTTTGTTTACGATGATCGCACATTAATTAAGATACTTAAGGTGGAATACTTAACGTATTCCACCCTCCAAATTTATTGTTATTGAAAATATTACTAATTACAATTATACTTCTTACACGACGACGACAAATACGAATTTGACGACCACATTAGTATGTACGATATTATTATTGTATACAGTTGATGTTGTTGTTTGTTATTTGAAAAAAAAAAATTACATATTAATTATTAAGCGTATACCAAATTATTTGCATATTATTATACAGTTTTAATACGGAGGGATACGCAGCGGAGACATATATTATCAAAAAAAAAAAAAAAAACTCGTTTAGTACGATACACATACATATTATTACAATGTCGTCTGTATTATTATTATTGTGAATTTACATAATTACACACGATTACTACAAATATTGCAGATAATATTATATGTATACTACTGTATACGCGTGAATGCGTGACACTGCATTCATAACAATATGACACACGATTTTTTTTTATTCGTCGTCGTCCTCCTCCTCCTCCTCCTCCCACTCCCCCTTCCCCGTTAATAACGCAAAATTATTTATTTTCACGTAAACAATTATTATTAACGTACAACACAGTAAATCATTTTATGTTTATTAAAGTGTATTATTTCGCTATCTACGCGAAACAGACGGGCACGGGATGGGAGGCAAACACCAAAAAAGGTAGACGAGTTCAACAACCGTCGACGTCTCTCGATAGAGACAGTCCCGAAAATTCGAAATTCGATTTAAACATATTGTTATCATCGTATGGTTACCACATTTTAGACTTATTAACTATGCAGTTCAGTTTCTATTTGTTAAAAAACTCTCCTACGAGAAATCTCCTGCCAATCAAAAACTTAAAACTAATTTTCTTGTAGCGTTTTTGGTCTGTTGTTGCCTTGTCGGTATTATGGGGTGATATCGTTTGTCGAGTTTTCTTGTAGTTTTCTCAATAAACGGGAATCTATAGTTAAGGAAGCCTACCTTTCTCGAACGTGCCAAGTTCCCGGTTTTTAATTATAGTTTTAACTACATTAGTATTTATTTATAATTATACCTGCAGTTATAATGGATTTTATTTTTATTTGCCATGGTAAATTGACATGTCCGATACACATATAGCTAATTTGTACATCAGTAGTGAATCAATACAATTTTTCAGGCGTAATACGACTTTTTTAATACATAAATTACGGCTTATTGACCGTGCATGGAAAAAAATGTCTTTTTTTTCAAAAAACAATAACAAATATTGATAATGTGGTATGTTTTACACTTGATATTCTACATTATGTACTGTGCTAAACATATTATAGCAAAAAAGAAGAATAAAGATCCAAGTTCTAGATCTCTTTGTGGCAGAATTAATCACTCATATCACCCTTCTTAAGAATCTGTTGTCCAATTGAATTTACTCTATGTTCATTTAGATACGAAAAAACTTCCTTAAATAAAATGCCCCGATTTTCTCTGTACTTACTGAACTCAAATGTTCCGAACTCTGAATTCGAAAACTTGAATAATTTTTTCCCATTTGTTATAAAAACAGCTGTAAAAACAAAAAAATACCTCCCTAATAAACTTAATCTCCAGTCACATTTCCTTTTGAAAAAGTGTTACACTTGAAAATCGGAGCAAAATTTTTGGTAGAAAAGTAATTCACAGAAGAAAAAAAAATCTTTGTAAAACCAATACATTTCTTGCTCTGCTCAAAATCTAAAAGTGATCGTTTTAAAATAAATGTATAATCTATTAAGCGATAAATACAATGTTTGTTGCATTGTTACAGTGTATAAAATAATATATCGTTTTTTTTTTTTTTTTTTAATAAATAGGTACCTAATATGATATGTAAGTTTTTTAATTTATTAGTTTTGCTGTTGGTCCCGGATTTGCTTGATGGAATTACCCTACGAATACTACATAATTTCTTAATAGAATATATAGGTTTAACGTATAGGTTTTACTGTTTTTTTTTTTTTTTTGTAAAATACGTATTCTATCAAAATTATTTTAGTGCATTAGAAAGGTTTTTTTTCGATTTTTGACTTCAGAGTGTTGTATTGTTTTTGCCCATTTTTGAAACGTTCAATTTATCGATGATACTCGGATGCGTGTTTTTTAATAACTGAGCATTATCTCAACTGAGAATTTATTAAAATATATTTGCCAAGCTTGCAGTCTTTTGGGGAGCTTAGCAATTCAACATAATATATCGTGTTGTGCATTAGTTGTACAAATATATTGTTTTTTATTATTATTATTGTTGTTATTATTAATTTGTATACGATTACACGAGTAATAAATCAATAACATTTATTATGATAATAATAAACGGTTCGCTACACATGACCGGTGAGAAATATAATTGTTGATTTCAAATTATTTTTATTATTATCAATTTAGTTTTTTTCATAAAGTCAATTTCAATGTTTAATTTTTATCGAAAATCGTCTGTTGTTTTTTTTTTATTTACAATATTACACTTATCTGCAATTAATAATGAAATAATAATTATTTTGTATAGAATGTTCTCTAGACGAGCGTATCAGTATAATAATAATATAATATTATTATGAATAATACGCGGTGGTATAAAAAAAATAAAAACACTATTGCATTACGTTCATTCACGTTATCGATATTCGATAAGACAAATCTATTCATTTTTTTTTCTCTATATTTACGTTGTTGTTTAAGTACGGTATCGAAAATTTAGGTTATTGGCTTATGCGCCTATAGCTATATACCTATACACCGGGAAAATAATTATGTCTACAATAAAAACTACAGATAAAAACGATTAGTGGTACAACGGATATGTCAATAGACGTGTGTGTGCGTGCGTATGTGTGTGTGTGTGTGTGTGTGTGTGTGTGTGTGCAGCACTCGTATTTGTCATTGCTCGGGTGAATCCGCCGCAAAATAAAATCGTGTTTTTGTTTTTATGTGTACCAGTCGATAAATAATTCGATAGGAACGTATTATTTTTGTGTTTTTGGTAAGCCAGCGCGGTCGGGGCAGCGTGTGGGCGAGAGTATCGTTAAACTCGTCGGTGTCTGATTACCTATATCATTTCGATTTCGGTCGCGGTTATAGGACGAGTACACTATTATATTATACATTATATAAATATACCGTGGTTACCGCGTTCGGACGTTTATTGCTTCAGAGCGTCCGGGGGTTTTTGGGGAGGAGGTTATGACGTATATACGGCCGAAGACCGTAATAATAACAATTGATTAGTTTAGCGATATACGTATATAAGTACAGCAGACAAAGACTATATATATATTCCTCCTTCCTCCTTGAAACGGACACGGGCGCGAAACTCGATTTTAAACTTCGAAATTTCGGTCGGTCACGACGTCGACCGCGTCTCGAATCATTCGCGCAACTCGAAGGCGCGAAAATCCGTATTCCGGAACGATCGTTTTCCGGAATAATGGTTTTTTCATCTGAACAATATAGTCGATTACAATAGCGCACGCAGGATTTTTTTTTCAGGAGGGCGTTGTTTATAATAATTTCCTAGAGAGGGGATAGCACATATTATCAGTACTATTAGTACCGAATAAATGATTTCTGATGAAATTCAATTTTATTTTTTTCTGTGGTATAAGAAATTATGTTGTTGAATGTAAAACTTGATTTAAAAAAATAAAATTTAATGAAGGAAGTAGACATTTTTGAAACATTTTATTTTCTTCAATTTTTTCTTCGACCACTCGGAATACATTATACAGAATACATTTCCTCGGAATATTTCAATTCTAAAAAAAAAAAAAAAACATGGAACGACAATTTGTTGAAAAATTTCGTGATATGCACAATTTAATTAAAATGTTATCCAGGGGCAAATTTTGGGGGTCGATTCTTGAAATGTGATACATTTTTATCAAATAAGAATCATTCGATTATTTGTCTATTATTTGAAAATCAGTGATAAAATTTAATCGATCACTAGCTATATAATTTTTGATGTGAAATCAATGTTATCTGTGTTATCATTGAAAATCTATTATGTCTTATAATAGGTATTAATATTTTTCTATTAGATTCAAACAGCTTCTCTTTCTAATTCTTCTTAGCGACTGGCAACAAATTCATTTTGAAGGCAATAGTTTCCCACTAATTTCTTGCTATTTTATGGGTAAAATTAAATGTAAATTTCTAGCGTTGAGTTGAGGGTCTAGTGACAATAACGCGACCTACAATTTCATCGGGCTTTTTGTCGGCTTTCTTTTTGTTCTAGTGTCACTCACCATCGTTAAAAAAATTACTGAAAACTAAAAACTAATATCACATAATAGAATATAACAATAAAATAACAAAAAAAAAAAAAATAATAAAAAATAACAATATTCTGTTTAGCGAAATTCTGTTTGTCATTTATATATTATTATTATTGCGAATTATTATTTATCATTAATAATTTTTAAATTTTGATGTTAGATTAATTCGTTATAGTGTATTTATTGCTGTTACCACAAAGGTTCATATGAAACATTTTATCTCATTTGTTAAATGATATAATTTTATCAAGACTCGTTCAAGAATATATATGTCGACACTCCCATTCGATCATTTTATCATTTTATCACATTCGATAAATATATCGAATTATTTCAAAAATCGACCCCCAGAGTTCTTATATTAACATCAGCGTGTTTAGTTGTCGTTGTTATCCCACGTGGAACAAATATAATGTATTTGTGCCATGCTACTGATATTAGCCGTTCGCTATTGATGTCTCGGACTTATATTAGGTCGTAACTAGTATATCTACAGCCATGAATCCACCGAATGATCGTTTTGTTTTTCTGTAGGTTATTTTAAACAAACAATGTCAAGTATTTGATTTTTATTTTAAATTTAGGTCACTGTTTTCGGGATCGTCCTTAGGATTTACGAGACTCGGGGCGAAATTAAAAGTATTAATCGGATTTTTTTGTTTTGAAAGCGAGTTTCCAAAACCAAGTAAGTTTTAAATACACGCTGTCCTACAACTGTAAATTATTGTATTTAAGATATTCTATTTTTTTATTATTCTATTTCATTGAGTTGCTTCTGTTTGTTATAATGATTATTCCGTTGAACGATTGATCTTGCATTTAAATGTACATCCATATGATGTTCAGCGTCATGGTTGTCCAAAATTGTATATCCGTCTCACATAGTCCGACACTGAACCACGTGTGGATCGATCGAACGGTTTTCCGTCTAAAACGATTCGAAATGTGTTTTGATGGCAGCGATGATTTTGGATTTGAAAAAAAATCTGTAAGTATACTATGGAATCATTAGATAAAACTATAAAAATAAAAAATGGACTTTCGGGAGAATACATTTAGTTAAGATTCGTAAGATATAAGTAACCGCAGACAATAGTCTGGTCACCGAACAAGGTCGAAAAAATATAAGTAGGTATAAAAATGTCCATACACCGAAATTCGGGATCATAATCAGTGTAAGAAAGGGGGTGCCGTATTTTAATGGAATTATTTTAATCCAAACAGACGTTGTATGAAATAAAATTAGCGTACAATGTCTGAAAAAATTATTATTGGATTATTATGTAGCGGAATTATATTTAAAAGGAGAAAAAAGGTTATCAGCGTATTTCGGGTATTCCCTTTAGGGAAACAATTCTAGTTACACCCCTACCAGAATGGTCAGAGTGAAATATGTCTAAATACAAAAATAGCCGGGTTAAGAATATTTTATTTTCAACCGTCTAATTTTTTCCACAGTCAAATTTTCCTTATGGCAAACATCTTCTGGATAAAGTTGCTTGTGAATATTTTTTTCCAATAGCCATTTTTGATTTTTCTTTTATTACCCAGACTTAAAAAAAAAAAATCACATCAAGATGAATTTTATTTTACACGAGACATAGTTTTACGACGAGTGTTTATTGATTTTGACGAACTATTTTAATTTATAAATGTAGTATAAATGTACAGTTCTTTACATTTTTTTTTTCATTTATATTTCAGTTAAAGAAGAACATGAAACTACGTCGAAAATAATTCACATCAGAGTATTTATTTTTTTTCTTTTAACTGTCAAATGTTTCTAGTTTTTAAATTCTAATTTTCACACATCTCGAGTTTCTATACCGAGACATGTCTTTTAAATTCACGGTACGTTTAAATCCAAATATAGCTAAACAAAACGATAGAAAAAAAATACAAAAATGGTTTCTTTTTTTCTTTTCTTTGTATTCGAATGAAACTCAGCACTGTTGATGAGCCAGTTAAACTCCACTAATAGATTTTTTCACTGTACAAATAAACAATAGAACCTAACTATCTTACGCTTTTAATTGGACATTTTACGGTTGTGAAAACGTGATCTAGTTGGCTTTTTGGCAATTAACTGTTTTTTTTTTTTCAAGCACGAGAGTAGACTTTTTTTTCCAAAACGGCTTTTCATGATTTGAGAATTTCATCGGGGAATATTAAACTCGTTGGGTCTTCAGCGGTATATTTATCAAGGTCCATCAAGTTGAGTCGAATAACTCTGGTTTTTTTTTCGAAAATTACCAAGTATACAATATTTTTCATTCTATTTTTTGGGATTCCTTTGATAATTATGACTCTGTTTTGAATTTTTATTGATCCCGGGATAAAAATTATAGACGCACGATTTTTAATAGAACCATATTCTATTTTCGAAAAATCTACGACGAAGTACATTTACACAGGCTCGATGCTACACATTTTTTTTTATTTTTTTAATTTATAGTTTTATTTTAATGCAATAATAACTACTTTGATTAAAAAAAATACAAAAATACAAAAAATACTGTCAGGCGGTCCATTATAAATAGGTGGTATTTTAATGTTCAAATTATCTTATGGTATCGTTAGAAAAAAAAAAAATAATAAAAATTGTTATACTATTAATTTTCTTCTCGTGTTAAAAGTTTTTATTTTATGGTGTTTTCGGTTTTTTTTATTTTTTATTTGCCCGCGGCGTGGATCCTCAGTAATTGTTTTGAAATTAGTGATGCCTGGTTTCCGAATTTGAATATTGGACAGTGTTTGCGGTTTTTATCAGTTTCGTTTAATCTATTTTTGATTATACAGAGGCCATTTTGATCCCGTTCTGTATAATTTGATTATTGTTTTTGTTCGTGTAAGATTTATCATTCGTTCATTTTTTTTTCTTTTGAAAAATTATTATAATATAGTGTTTTCGGTTCGATAAGAACTTCGTTGCTATGTTTTTGCACGTTTTTACAGAATCGCTATTCGAGTTGGAGATATTCAATAAAAAGTTTATTCGGACGATTTGTATAAATGTTATGATAAACAGTTTCGTTTATCGTTTTAGTACAATGACAATATTATCTTCCCACAGACAAATATTTTTTTTTTTTATAATTATTATGTTTTTCGATCGATATTTTCATCAAAATGAATAATCGTCGCACACGGCGAGATAATAAAGAGGAACACGACAATCGATTACATATTTAATAAATAAGAAAAATTCAAAATGAATTTTCTAATGTAAATATTAATTTCCGTTACACTATTATTCGTGTTATTTGGGTACCTAGATCGGAGTTTAAAGATTTTCTCGACTATTCAATTTCACGTGTACGAATTTCAAAGATTTTTTTCTTTACACTAAATCAAGTTTTTTTTTTTAAATTTTAGACCCCGGGAATAGTTACTATTTAATTTTAGTTTAGCGTAACTTTTTGAGTTGATAAAAATTATCCGATATTTTAGATTCTGAGTGAAGCGGAGAATTTATATTGGTTTTACAAAGATGTTTATATTTTATTTTTTTTTATGTGAACACCTTTTCTACCAGAAACCCTACTTCGATGTATAAGATAGAGACCCTTTTTTGATACTTTTGGAAGATCATTTTTCGATTTTCTAAGGAGTTTTCTCATCAAATGTGAAAAACCGAAAAAAAACGGAGAAAAACGGGAAAATGTAAGAAATATATTAGTAAAATATTATGATTTTTTTTTCCTGTAAAAACCTTTTCTACCAGCAATTTTGCTTCAATTTAAAATGATAGCACTTTTTCTGAAAGGAAATCTTACAGGGAAGATCCTTCAAGGAGGACATTTTTCAATTTTCCAAGATTTTCCCTAGCAAATTTGAAAAACCAGGAAAACATTGAAAAATCGATAAAAGAAAGTTGGAAAAACGGAAAAATCAAATAAAAACTAAACAAATAATATTAAAGAAAATATATAATGCCTATTTAATTATTTTAAAATAGTATGACATATATATTGTTGACAAAGCATCATTGTCAACCAAATTCTATGCAGATCGTTTTTTTGATTGCAATGATTTATCTTTACTTTTAGCTTATAAACTAAACCACTTAACGTGACAATGCTTTGCTATTGCGAGATAATAGTGTAAATACTCGTTAATATAGAAGTAGTAATAGTAGTTTTCTTGTTCGTGACAATCAATTTATCATCCATATCACCAAGATAACCCTTAAATTAACAAAATAAACAAATAAACAATTAGATATTCGTGCCAAAAATACCTAAAAATCCCTCTTTTTTCACCTTAGAGGTTAAATTTTCATAAATCCTCTTTTAGCGGATGTCTATGTCATAATGCTATAATAAGCATCTTTATGCAAAATTTCAACCCGATCTGTTCAGTGATTTTGCCTGCACGATGATGAATCGTCAGTCAGACAGTTAAGACATGTTTTGTATAACACATAAATATAATTGTCCGGCACAGTTTCACCCTTCTTTTTTTATTACTATCACACAGAAAAATAAGAGAGAATAATAATAATAGTAATAATAAACTGCGATAGTAATAAAAATAATGATAAATATGCTCGTATCGATTATTACAATAATATACATTTTTTTGTGGGTAATGATGCGTACTGTAAACATGCATATTACATTATTCGGTCGTTATTTTTGATACCTTGAGTTACATTATAACAACTTTCGTGGGATTCTCTAATTTTGTTGAAAATAAAACACAGCCCATGTGACTCACTGATAATGTAACTTATTATATGCGATAGAAGTTTTAAAATCGGTCGAGTAGTTTTTAAACTTATCCATAACAAACAAACATACAAACAAATCTTTTCTCTTTATAATATTCGCTAAGATTACTTTGGCTGTATATCCTATACCTTCTGAATTTTTCACACATGAGCAATAACCTGCTCGTGACGTGAAATATGTCCGGGATTTTTTACCTTTGGTGTTTTGGGATAATTCTGTGGACACCACGCAGAATGACAGTGATGTCAATAGAGTTTAATGTTTTGCGCGACCTATTGTATTTTTTTATATTACATTGACGATTTAGTGACACGCATTATTGTGGTTAAGAATAAATTAGTCTGCAGACAAACGGCATGATATAAGTGTATGCGATTTTTCTTCTTAATAAAATCGAACTCACCTATTTACGGATAGGTATTCAAATATCATCGACGTGAACGCATGAAGGTATTTGTAAACTATTCACGTCGGTTAGCGATTGTTGAAAAATACGTACCAAAATGGTTTTACGCGAGAATTCCTTTAGTAAAAAAAGCACTTGCAAAAATAATTTAACCTCATTGAATCCCTTTTCGATTTCTATTTGTCTTCCTGTAGTTCAGCGTGCCGTGCCCACTGAAAATTAGATAATTCCGCTGTCAGAGTGCGATTTTATTGAAGTACAGCAGAAATCCAGTTTTAACATTAAACACTCTAAACAAAATTTACCTACGTATCTTATTTTATATAGTTTTAGATTCTGAGTGGAGCGAAGAAGCCTATGATTGTACAAAGATGTTGTTTTATTTTACCTGTGCGTAACTTTTCTACCAGAAGCCTTGCTCAGATCTTTAAGTGTAGCACCTTTTCTGAAAGAGAATTGGTTTGGAGAGGCCCTCTTAGGAGATCAGTTTTCGATTTTCTCATATAATTAGAAAAAACGAAAGAAAAATAAAAAAAGGAGGAAAAACGGGAAAATATAAGAAATATAGGTATTAGTTAAAATATATTACGGTCTTTTTTTTATCTGTGCACAATTTTTCTACCAGTAATTTTGGTCCAACCTATAACGAAAGTAATGTTTCTTAAAGAAAATCCGACTGGGGAGGTACTTTAAACAGATAATTTTTAGATTTTCCCAAGAGTTTTCCAGGCAAATATAAATAACTGGGGAAAAACGTAGGGAAATTGGGAAATTGGGAAATATAAAATTTAATTAAACGATGTAATAATCATTTCCTATGTACAATGAATCATTTTACGAATCACACGTCTTTTGAAAACTTTTTCCTGTTATTTCCGCAAATTTTCGCAAACAATTTTTACGAATCTTGAAGTGTAAAAAGCTTGAAATGTATAATATAATTTGTGTGCATAGTGAAAAAGTGTGAAAATTGATAAATTTTAATAAGTTTGACTCTTTTATACTCGATGAATATTTCAAAAAAAAAAACAAAAGTTTTCCAAGTATTCTTTGAAAAAAATCAAACAAACATTCCTATACTTTGTTTTAAATAAAATTAATGTGTTGTAATAAAATCGTTGTAAATGCAGTTTTATAATTATCTGGATATTTAATCAAGTTTGTTCTAATATATTTAGTCATAAATGATTCAATATCATAAATCTTATTTGACATAATTTTAAAATTGAATTTAGACAAACTAAGTCACTATTCAGACCACCATGTGCTGCCTCGATTAGACTTGCGGCATAAGGTGGCGCTAGATCGTTCCACAATCCTTCTGGGCCACAATGGAAATCTAAGGGGTCCTCAAGCCGTGGATCAAGGCCGTTAAAGAACGCCTGAATTCCGTTTCTTTTCTATGCCCACTGTGGGTGCGCCCGAGTTTTCTTTCAGTTTAACAACTGTGAATCAAAGCACCCACGTATTTCAATGTATAATCCCAATTTGTTTGACACAGCATCGCTGTGCCCTCACTTTGACCGTCCTTTTCCTCGCTCTTCATGACCTATATCAGGGAAGCGTAAAATAGTTCGCTCTCCACCATTGCCATGAGGAACGCCCTTTTGCCTGATAGAGCCCCTCGATGTTCGGCCCGATAGTAACTGCCGCCTTTACCACCTTGTCGGCGGGCGCCGGCTACCATTTTAAGGTGGGCCCAAACGTTAAGCGTGTGTCCAAAACTACACCGAGGTTACCGGATGGAGCACTTGATCGGTACCGAGAAACCATCGCGCACCGGCCCGGAATACCGGTGTACTGTATGGCCACGTGTGGGTGAGCATAACGACCTCGGCTTATATAATGACTGTAGAGACTGATCGTATTTTATACCTAAAATCTATTGAAAGTCACCTTTTACTCCTGGCGTCATCTTTGAAACTATATATTATGCTGATTATTGTTGCGACTTAATTTCTAATCTGTATTGTATATAATGAAAAATAGAAATATTTTCATCTTTAAAAATTTCACTATGTTTGAACATTTATCACTAACAGTTAGCTTATTAAAAAATAGTATCAATAGTATAGTAGGATTGTTGTATAATTTTGAAAATATTACAGCGAATACCTAATAATATGATTTTCGTATAGTATTCAATAAATACTGTCTGAAAAACACCGAAATCAAATATAGACAAAACTGACCTTGTAGTAAACCTAAGACGTTTCTTGAGACACCGATTTTATTTATCACGTAAAAGAAAATACATACAAAAACCGATTTGATGCGATAACTTCCGGTACAATCACCTTTCTTCCCTCCCCTTTCAACTCACTCCTAAAACTGTATTACGTGTGAAAAATACACGGAAAACACTTGAACCGATTAAATTTGCATATATACGGGTCAGTCGTTCTCGTGCTACCCCCTACGGTTACCATATATTCACATTTAAATAATTTAAAACAAAAATCCTTCGAAAATTTAAGTACACCTACCTATGTATAAACAAGTCGCTTGTGTACTACAAGCAATACTCGGCGCACGTCCGAACGATTTGTCTCTCATTAATATTCGAAAATACTGGAAATTGGTCGCAGTCGGTAACCCGACTTTGACGATATCGATGTGCGTATAGGTAGATACGAGATGGCAATAAAACACACTCAATATTTAAAACGAATGGATTTTTCGGACGGGTCAACTCATCCCCGGAGGATACATATACCACCATTTTTCTGAATGTAATAATATCGTTATTCACGGTTCCCTCTGAAAATATCCCGTATAATGCAGAGGGGAAGGGCTTTATTTTTAGGCAAAATAAAAAATTTATTGTTAAGAATAGAATTTTTAGTGCGATTTGTCGATATATTTTTAGGTATGTTTAACAACTCTGGCCAATTTGTATTAAACGTTGAACGAAACTATAAAACATGTTAGGTAGCATTTATAAAAGTTGTAATATGGATATGTAAATTGACCATAGACAGAAAATATTTTAAGGTAGTTTAAGTACTACTTACTTAAAATACTATTAGTACAACATTAAAGTATTGTATTTAGGGGTTTAAAGTGTTTGAATGGTAAGAAAATGTTTAAATGTATAATGTAGTAAAATAGAAATAAAAATAAAAAGGGGGTTGTTCGGTAATATAAGAAGGTTATATGGATGGAGGGGTTATAGGTATACTGAGGCGTGTGGTGTTATAATATTATTCATACGTACGATGTATGAAGCGCGAGTTCGTTCATATCATCCTATCGATAGGGTGATCGACGGCAGTGTTACCACAATACGTAATCGACCGGATGTGACCCTGAATACTCGCGACGTAATATGTTGTAAGACTTTTATGGTGTATGTAAAAATGGTTTTATGTGTGTGGGTGGTCGTACGGAATTGTTTGCGATATATATGTGTATATTGTATATATTGTGTCGATATGAAGTTATTATTTCTTTATGCGTATTTATTCTAATTGCGTTAATATCCTATTACGAAAATATGATAAGTATCACTTACCTTAGTGATCTGCTTGAAGTTCACAAGAAGATCGTTGCTCAAAGGATAAAGATGATAAACGTAAACGTCTTTAAGTATGATGTTAAATTATTCAGCATATTCAATACCTCACGAATATACAGAAACCTGTTTGTCCTGACGGGCGATCACGAGCCGCGATGTGTTGAGCTCGTGTAATCAAACCAATCAGTGGCAATGTATTATGTATATTCATTTGTATGTTGAGAAAAAATAACTTAAACACGTTTGGACATAATATGATAAAATCAATGTGGCGATTAGTACAAATACCAGTGATAGGATGTAAAGGACAACACTGTTTAAAATATGTTATTTGTGATAGAACGGGTAATTGTACCTACTATATCAACTTATTGATCGTTTATTTTACAAATATTAAATATTTAATGAATTACAATACATTTATTATACATAAGTATGCGATATTCCGACCAATTGAAACCATGACAAAATAAACATAATGTTATTATAAATAATATGCTTTATCGGTTTTTGTTAGATATCACCCAAGGTTCATTTGTAAGTAATACCATATTTAGGTATGATTCTAACGTGTCCGTTAGCCAATCGATAAATACCGAAAAAAAAATATCGACTCTTTACTAGGAATGTCGGTCGTTTCGTCCATTATAATAGAAAATAACAAAAAACACTTTTAATTTCAGAAATTAATTTTAAATTTATATTTTGGGTCAATATAAATTAAAATGCAATTTTGAATGTCATGTGACAGTCTTATATCAATTGTTTCTTAATAACCAGTCATTTAATTTCTGGACATCATTTACACGCAACATGTAGTAGTTGATGATTATTTACCATTATGACATGATGTCCACGAATCATTGTTTAAATAAATATAAAATAGAGAAAACTATTTTGGAAAATTTTCATGCAGTGCAGTTGCATCATATGCTCGGCGCCCATGTCTACAATATATTGTTTTGGTCATCTACGACATCTTCGTAAACCGAATCATCTATATTATTGTCCTTCCTCTTATACTCTAAAACATTTTTATTTTGTATATATTAAATCAGCAATCATAAATTCGCCAAATTCTGGCAACTTGTTCTAAGATCAATTTAATCTAAGAATCAAAAAGTGCATATTTTTCAAACTACAAATATTTATTTATATTAATCATATTCAAATTATACGTTTAATCGCTATCTAACACAAAAATAACTAAAAAATATATTAAAAAAATCAATAGATTTCCTTTAATATAATATTATATCAATAATCTTGATAATCCTCTCTCACGTTTTTAACTTGATCTTAATCTTTCTACTCATTTGTATTGGCTTTTATCCTTTTATCGATAGCAACCTTAAATATGATACACAGAAGTATTTGAACAATTTTTATTAGAGAGGGGGGGGGGGTATTAATTACCTTATTCCATCAAAAATTGAATATTAAGGAAAACAATTTAATATACAAAAAAAGTTCTTGTGTTGAATTCAAATGTACTTGTTAACCCCTCGCTCAGCTTTACTCAGTAGTAAATACTACTGATGTGCAGTAAAAATGTTATAAAAATAGATTCCGACCAAATGTATAAATAAGCTAAATCTGAACAATTTCTGGTTTTTTAATTACCTTTAATGCTTTCAGGTTTTTTAACAATAGATTGCATACTGTGTTTTCGTGTACTCGCAATTCGTTGAGAAAACCCGTAAAAATAAACTTGTGATCCCTCCGGTTCCGGTACATTTGGTTCCTTTACTAAAATGCTATCTGTAATTTAATGGTTAACAATTATCAATAATAACTTAGTTGATATAAAATAGCTGGTACTATAATAAGTTAATAATTATTATTCAAAGTGTTTGCGTGCTATTAAACGGGATTTATTATAATTTAAAATTGGTTACCGCAAAATTTTTCAAATTAATTTTTACCAACTCAATAATACTGTAAGGTAACCTAACTATTAGGTAAAAACTTAAACAATATATTTTTGACAATTTTGTCTATAATTATAATTTATACATAGGTACAACCCACCTGATCATACCACCCAAATTATATTTAATTCTATATGATAAAATTGTAACCAAAATAATTTTCAAATCTTTAATATTAATAACTTAGTACTTTAGTAATGTACCTAATAGTATAATCATTTTACGAGAATGTTATTAAGGCACACTTCTGAACATTATATTAATATGTTTTTACATTTACATTAACTTTCTTTGAAACCGATGGTGGAGGACGAATATGGTAAAGCTATCTATTTTATTTCGAAATCTCACCTATTGAAATAAGCTTAAAATATCTTCTGTATCATTAATATAAAATTAAGTGTACAATCTTAAACAACCATTATTTTGTTACCATTTGTAGTATGCTTGCATTTTTTTTTTTTTTTTTTAATCAATAATACAATTTTAGTCTGAAAATTAAATTATTTACCGATGGCCGCTTTCAATCTGGAATTCGATATTTTGGTTACACTTGGTGACGCCCAGATTGAATTTTCGTCAACCAAGATTTTCATAATTTCGGATGTTGCTCGGGAATTTTCTAAGGTGGATGTCTCCGACTCATCCAAACTAGACTCATTTGTGATCGGTTCATTTATTATTTCTTCAAATTCTATAACGGATCACATAAAATATTTTTATCTGGTTAGTATTGAATAGAAAACGAAAATTCCCGGAATTCCGGAAATTTGTTCTGAGATTAATTAAGAAACTATACTATACAATTCTATTTTTAAATCACACTCAGTTATTTATATTAATCAGAAAAAATATGAAAACTATTAAATGTTTTTCAAGTACAATAAATTTCAATAATGTATATAATATATTATTATTGATTATATTATAATTACTATTGGCAATACAGAATTATTTAAAATGTTTAAATTATTATTTTTACAAACATTATTTAATAAACGTGCTACGCTCTCACACGAGCAAAATATTTTAAATAATATTAAAAATTCAAGTTACAAAATTACTACCCATAAGTAAAGCCGGGTATTAATAAAAATAGTATATTTGTCACAATAAAGTTTACAGCTATAGTTAGTTTATAATCATTATGATATTCATTATGCATGATGGGATAGGAGATAAAATATTTGATGTTATATTTACATTTTAAATTTTTTTCCCCGCCCCATATTCTGATGCTATAGTTGGATTGAGCCCATACATCACATCCACACCGTGTTTACGGGACGACAAGTAAATAGATACATTTTAAACTTACTTGGTAGCTCTTTAGCAGCGGACTTCTTTCTAAACGTTATTCCGGGAGTTGAAATCAATGACGGTGATCTTTGTTCTGTTTTCAAATTGTTCGTTACGCCACATTCGAATACACACAGACCGAACAGCAAAACGAACGGACACAATGAAGATAAAATCGAAATATTTAATTTATTCAAAGGCCATAAACTAAAATAATATTGGTTAAAACTTACGTGGATGCGTTTCGGTGTCATTTAAAGCGTTTTTAAATCTCTTGGGACAACCAGAAAACGATAATTTCCTTTTTACTGTTTTTAAATCGTTTGTTATGTTCAAATCCGAAAGGGCGCCGAACCGAGCAGCAAAATGAACGAACATAAGAGTGTACAAATTAATATATAAAATAGCTATCTTGAATTATATAATACAAAAAATGAATGAAAAATCTAAATTTGTTAATTTTTGTTATAAAGTAATAAAATGAAATATAAAATATAACAATGATAGCGCAGTGTTCTAATAATTATTACAAATAAAAAAAAATAACAAGAATATCTAAAAAAAAATGATAACGTTTTGTTAAATATATAGTCCGATTATTGGAATAAAACCGTAGATATACACAAAACTTATGTAGAATATACGAGTAGATAGTGTTAAATTATATTACAGTTAAACAACTTACTGTGAAGTAAAAAAAAAAAATGAATTTTTAAATTACTATATTTCATATATAATATCGTAATATCTCACTAAGAAAATAAATTATTGAGAAAAAA
Organism: Cinara cedri; assembly: GCA_902439185.1. Taxonomy (NCBI): domain Eukaryota; kingdom Metazoa; phylum Arthropoda; class Insecta; order Hemiptera; family Aphididae; genus Cinara; species Cinara cedri. Next base: position 165,724 of record CABPRJ010001937.1, on the reverse strand, counting down.
TATCGATGTTTAGACACACGGATAATGTCCGTGACTTCAAGTTTGACGGTGTATTCTACATACGATACGTTTGAAAGACGGAGGCGGAGCGATACACCACACTCATATGCAGGAAAGCATAATATGCGTTCTCTTAAATGTTTTATATTGATAACATAATAAATAAAAATACTTACGATGACGGTCCATCTCAAGGTAATAAATGTTAATTGAAAAAAAAAAAAAAATAATGAATAGGAAAATGTTCTAAACAAGAAAAATAATAAATGAAAAATGTCTGTAGAACAGTAAAAACTATAAGTATGAGAAAAATATTAGTAATGCTAAGTACAAAAAGTACAAAAAATGAACGAACAATTGCGTAGATATTTATCGATCTGAAAAGCGGAAAATAACTTTTTTAATATGCTCGCGATTTGTATGGAACGTACAATGAACGATTTTAAGATTGTCAAATCGGTGTAAACAAATTTTCCGCGTTAAGTTCCCGTAACGACCGAATAAATATTGTTATTGTAAATATCGAATGTTTGTTTGGCGTGCCATAATAATAATTTACGATTTGTATGTAGGTATACGTACAATGATTGACCGTTTTACCTATACTGGACTTTTTCGGAATTAAAATGGGAAATCGATAAAATTCCTCTATCTTATAGGATAATAAACGGTATAGAACGAACGATTCATATTCTGAGTTTATTATTATTTTGTTTTAACTCTATCCGGACAAATCATTAGGTACCTATAGTCGAACTGCAGTTCGGTCCAACACGAGTAATGGCTGTACTTCACTCGGGTCAAGAAAGGCGTTTAAACAAAAAATGTTCGAGAAATTTTAAATTGATTCAAAAGTTTTATAAACGCTCATTTTCCTTCCTACTGGAATTTAATGACGGTTAAATAAGACCGTGAACAGTGTAACGATGTATACAATATGGTATATATCATAACATAATATTATATGACATTAATATTGTCTACACTACATTTTATTATAGTGGACACCACTTTATTTTATTAGTTTATAAGTCAATTTGGATTAATACAAATAGTATGTATTACAGTTAAATATCTCATATAATAATAAAACACGATAATGAGAACCGGACAACGCCACTCCACTATCTTCCCCTTTCTCTCCCACAAGAGACTCCTCCATTCATTCGGCCACCGGATCCTGCGTTGCGACTCGTCATCTTTTTCGTCTTCCCGCGAGTGCGTGTTGTTCCGGTTTCCAGCATTCCGATATCATCATTTTTAATTTAATCAAGTGTTTATTTTGTCATTCCTACTACTTATTTTCATCAACATAACAAATAAATATAATTATACCTGTATTCAAACTCAACCTTGTTGCTGAGGATATTCCGTTCAGGATAGATAAGTATATTATTGTTACCCTTCATAGTGTATATCTTATAATAATTGTTTCTTACCGTCTTAGGCCGTAATAAGTAATCTAAGTGATTAGTGGGTATCCTAACCAAAACTCCGCCACTAAATGCATTTATCCCCGTTATATAGTAATTCCATTTTTTTTAAATAAATACTTAAGTACTTATGTTGGCAATAGTTTTATTACATATTAGTCTATCATATTATTATTTTCTGTGAGAACATGCAATTTGTGCATGAAAATGATTGGGGAGAGGATTCAATGTTACAACTCCCAAAGGCACATTCTTGATATTTACTTCATGCATAATATACACAAAATTAAAGTCCTTAGACATGTCACAAGGAGAGAGGAATTTGAATCAGTAAGAACTGTAATGAAAATAAACGTAGGAAAAATGAGAAAAACCGAAATAGAGGTGGTTGGGTTTAATTAAGAATTTTATGTGGACCACTATGGTTAGCCACTGTATGAGAGGTGAACGATCGGGTCAAATAGACGTTTAGGACGACGGACTTCAAATAATTGGAACGAAGACGAAGGACATGAAGTAGAATGATTTATCTTTGTTTTCAGTATTTATTTTTTATTTATTTCAACTCAACAAAGATAACAAGATTTTAACGTGAGTACGATATAATACATGAGTTGATTACCTCCTTCTTTAAACAAGTTTGTGGTGAGAAGGGGGGTCTCCAAACATATAATGTAATATATGTAAAAATAAAAACAAAAACAAACTTAATTAACACTACAAAAAACCAGTAGATAACAACATGATGGAAAAACATTACAATTAATTAGAATATTAACAAATAAAAACGTTTCTGGTAATAGTTAACAATTGAGTTTTAGAAATATAATTTTTTTAAACTTACACTTAAATAGTTTTTTATCGATAATTAATTGAGCTTCTATAGGAAGTGTATTAAATATTAATATAGCTCTATAATTCTGATAAGCAGTAATATTGTATTTAGGGATCTCGAGACATCCTTCTTTTCTTCTTACAGACATTTTAATTAAGCTCATAACTCGTATACTTACCATATTATACTAAATTACCGTTTATCCCATTTACCGTCTCGAATACCCACCTATAACAATTGTCATTACCCGCGGTGCAAAGTATGTAGGCTTCAAAATAATAATAATGATAATAATAATAAGATATTATGATAGAGTATGGAAAATTTCGAATATCTCGAACTCTGCAGATATTTGAGGGTGATGCGCATCTTATGTCATTGTTACAATGTATATAATGTTTAGATTTCAGTTAAATACAGCAATTGTTATTATCAGCATCTCGTCATATATAATATTTCTAAAATAAATATCCTTTTGAAAAAATAACGATATTCAGAACGGCGGCGGTCGAGTCGTCAAGGACAGCTGCACAGTGCAGATAATAATATGTGATTAAGGGCGAGACGACAAAAAGTGTAATTTTCTCATTTCGTTTTTTTTTTTTTTTTTTTTGTTAACTATTATACAAAAAACAAAATTATGGCCATACACAAGTTATTTATATTATGCGTTGTTGTTGTTATTGGCTAGTGAAATATATACCACATTACAGATTTTATACATTATTAAACGGTCTCGGGTGCAGCATAATATAAAATAATAATTGGGCTTTGTATGACTTTCGACATGGGAATAACACGCTGATTATAATATTATTGTTGTTACAAAAGTCAACACGCAAACAATACGAATGAAATTGAAATGTTATAAAACTATTTTGATTTTTTAAACATTGTGGTGAAAAATGGATAGTCCCAGGGAAATTTGTTCAGTCTATGTATTATGTACTTAGTACCTACTTACCGACAGTTCGATTAATTTTTTGAGTACACCCGAGTAGATATAATATGATGTGGCGTGGAAGTATATTTATATGATTAACGATCCACTTTCTAGTTTTTTTATTGATAAAATACAATATTTTTTTCCACGTGAATTATTGTCCCGCGCGAGATAAAAAATCTCGTAACTAATGGATGATAAAAAAAAAAAAAAAAAATCATTAACTAAAAATATATGGGAATTTATATGTGATCGATCACTTTCTCACGTGTACGGGTAATATATATATATATATATATATTATATCCATCTCAAACTATAATCGAAATAATTATATTAGTACCCATATATTTTATAGGATCGTTGAACTTCCGAAAACCTCGTGTGAATTTTATCAAATATTACTCGTTTACTGAAAAAAAAACAACAATACCAATAGAACATTCAGAAATAGTCGAAAACGCAAAAACAAAATCCCTATATTTTTTTAGACGTATATACGTACGTATAATATAATTAAAACTTACTTATAGTATTCAATGAGTTCTCCCAAAGAAAACCTGAAATATTTTTTTGAACAACGCGCGCGACACATTAATTATTATCATTATTATTTTTTAATTAAAAACATATTTATAGAACGGGCCACCCGGTACGTACCGACGCTTAATTAATATACGTTATATTTATATATTTTAACACAAAATAAGTCATTATATTTTCGACTAAATAATTATGTTTTGTTAACAATAATTGTATTATTGTTATAATGTGTTACACACGGCATAACGGCGGAAATGAATCGGTAGAATCAAAAACGGATATAATAATAATGATTCATTGTTCGCGTAGAACGATCGGTATTATTATGAGTAAATACCAAATTTAAATAATATAAAAATAATTGACAGGAGTTTAGAAATTATAGAAATAATTAAATTATTTGGAGTACATTTTATATTTCGGGTATAATCATCACTACACCTAAGAATGTTATCACGATTTAAGATAATATTTGACAGTTTGGAAATCGGTCCAGATAATCACAGTACGGAAACATCACTAGTAAACTTTTAAAATCAAAAGTTAATAGGTACTCATTCTAGATAATATTTGTCATTTGATTTGACACTAAGATACCTATTAACGAGTAGCAGTCAACATGTTTAAAACGGCTTTAAAATTTAATGTTCTATAATGATTGACAAAAAAATAAATAAATAAATAGAAATCGAATTTACTAAATCTGAAAAAATCACTGCATACGCATACGTTAAAAAAAAAAAAAAACGCCCTGTACAAGACGTGGTGGAAAGACGCTCGTGACGTTAATAAAATGCTGGAGATATATTTTACAACGCGTACGATCGCCACCGCCGAAATAGTGATAATATTTCATAAAATTGTCGTTATTATTGAATTATTACGATAATGCAGAAGTGGTCCAGCGGAACGGTTTTTTCGTTTATATATTTTCGGTTTGGCTTTTGCGGAGAAGGCTCCGGGTCGTTTCCAAGCGATAATATAATAAAACTTCGTGAGCAAGCTAACCGAAATACCGACCCGACGGTGGCGACCTTAAACGACAAAAATATAGGCGTGTTTAGTTTAGACTATGCAGTTTTGAGCAACCTGGACACCTGGTAACTATTTTTGGCGGTATTGATAGCTAAATACACTTTTCGACAACCTGGTTCGTTCACTGTCTATAGTTACTACAGGTTACATAAAAACAAAATCAGATTAAACTAAACGCTTTGGCGATATCACAACCATGTATTGTTGTAAACAACAGGCAACTACTTACCGAAAATTAACACGCCAAAATACGCTTAGTATTATGTTGACCGGGGAAAAAAAATTCAATAAAAAACACGTCTTCTCCCATCGTCAGTTCGTCAGAGTTCACGCTCCTGCGCTGTTTTACGTTTCCTCTCCGCAAAAGTGGCTAGACGTTACGTACAGTGGTAGTAGTACAGTAGTTGGGTCACATTTTCTAGTGTCCTCCTTTGGCGCGAGAAGTGTTGTGTGTTCACCTAAAATCACACGTACACACAATTCATATTATGTTTTAATGACGTGTATGACGTCTGAACATTTTTGTAATTATTACATTTTACGTCAGTTATACAATATAGGAAAATATTATTTATTACGCGTTGAAAATAATCATCTTCCCATTGGCATTTTTCCGCCTACACAAGGTCCACTTTTCGGACAAAGATTCTCCATGCTAGGCTATCCATATTTTTTTTAGTCTTTCGTGATTCTGCTTTCTCTCTGCCTGTCATTCTTGAACTGTCTTAGTTACATGTAGTCATCCTCTCTCCTGGGTATGTATCCACACCACCTTAATCTAGCTTCCGTAATTTTCTCAGTTACAAGCACGGTTTCTAATCCGATCCATCTTTGTGACATTCATCATAACATTTTCGTCTTTTTTTACGTGGGTAGTCTACTGCTTCTATTGCTTAATAACGCGATGAAAATAATATCATTTAACTCTTCCACTTATTTCGCGATTTCGGCCATTATTAAGCCTATACCATCCAAATGACTCGTTTCTAGTCTTAATACCTTATCTATTCTGAGCAGGAGACTATTAGTCGTATATTTTTCTTTTTATCAAGGTAACCCATATATGAACAAAAATTATAAAAAAAATTGCCAGTCTTGCCCATTTATTAAAAAAACTACAAGAGAAATCAATAAACAATTTCCATTATACAACAATTAGACCAAAAATACTACAAGAGAGTTCAAATAAAGTTTTTTTATTGGATCAATATTTCTGACAAACAAAATAGAACATCATATTAAAATCGACAGTTTTTCATTTCTGTCTGAATTTAATAAGAATATTTTAATAATGTTCCAACATTATTTATTTTTTAGTGTCATAATTTTTTATTTTATTGTTTTTAATATTATATTTTTTGAATCGTATTATATTTACGTCTTAAAAGAAGACACTCTGGTCCTCGGGCTAACCGTGATTATACAACAAGGTATGGCAATCTTAAATCGTAACGATATATATATACGCGTTTTTGTCACATACAAAAGTATACCTACCACAAAACGACGGAAAAATATAACGACCGGAGGTATTACTAATGATAAAAACAAAATCATTCCGTCACTCGGAACAAGGCGACGTCAGATGTAATGCGTCTTCAAATGTATAAGCATGTATATGCAATATAAAACAGTTTCGTATATGGTAAAAATGTTGTATTCAATTTTAACATGTAAGTAGTATAACACTATCGTCTATGCACAAAAAGAAGATAATAATATTTATTATTTTGTATACTTTTCATACAATATAAATATTATAATGTTATTATTTTGTCCTAGAATAGGTCACCTCTATATTCAACCCAATCTTACAGTCATGCCCAAAGCTGGACAGGTTTTTTTTTATATATATTTTAATACATTAAATAAAGTCAAACTTCATTGAACAGCAAAGTTACACATTTTCTGGAAAACAATAACAATAACAATAATAAAGTTATAATCATGGTTATAAAAAAAGTTATGTACTAGGGATATTTCGTCAACGGGTTGACGGAAATCAACAATTTTAACACCAATATTTATTTAAACTAATACTCCATCTTCCGGGTGATCCATTTAAGTGGATACACTCATTAGCTCGGAAAGTATTAACTTTTTATGAAATTAGTTTTCTAAAACATTTAAGAAAAAAGTAGCTCTATAATTTCATATTTATTAACATAAATAGTTAGTTTTTGTTACCCTTATTTTTATAGGTAAAACTACTACCCACTTTTGATTTTTAAATGACAACCTATATTAAAAATTCCTTAAATATATGGAGTATTAGTTAAAATAAATTTTAGTGTTGAAATATCAAAATGTTGACGAGATATTCAACTTTTAAGTATAGGTTGGAGGAGAGTAGTGGTGCATTATTAACACGTCACGCGTCGTACCACCACACAAATGATAATCCACTACACTCCTTCAACCAAAACTTAAAAGTGGAATATCTCGTCAAATCGGAAATCAAAAATGTCAACACTAAAATTTATTATATCTAATACTCCATATATTTACGGAATTTTTAATATAGGTTGTCATTTAAAAATCAAAAGTGGGTAATCTAAGTTTTACCTCTAAAAATAATTGTAAAAAAAAATTAACATAAATATAAAATTGTAGAGCTGCTTGTTTCTTAAATGTTCTAGAAAACTAATTTTAGAAAAATTTAATACTTTTCGAATTAATGAGTGCACCCACTTAAATGGATAACCTTGTATTTATGGAATTTGTAATATATGTTCTTGTTTCAAACACCAAAGTATGTATCGCCACAGTATACAACTTATATGATGTGGAAAATCTAAATATTCAAAAATATCGACTTTAACTACATTTAAAAATTCCAAAAATCGAAATTTGAATATATTATGCGAAATTTAACGAAAAAAAAAATGGGGTCAGCATGATTAGTGAATCGTTGTATATATTTTGAACGAAATAAATTTTAAGATTTTAAAAGATGGTATTTAATGTTATGTTACGTTTATTTTTTATTAACATAATATAATTATTAAATCTAAGAAGAAAATTGTAGATGTGGCAGCACCTCGCTCGACTCATCTGACGAATCGCCACTGATCTGAAGCAGTCGATAATATTATTTTATAACGTTGGACGAGTTACTAATATGATTTTACACAATATAATAATATTTTAATAATAGATATATAATATGCAAGTTTAATTTATCCGGAAGTTTTTGATGGGGGGGGGGAGGGACGTGAGGTTTTTTGTCCACATAAATTTAATTCCCATGTTCAAAGATTACGTGGTTTTTGGTCCAAGAATATTATATATAGTATATATAATATTCTTTAGTGTATATTATATACTAAAGAAAACATTTATTATATTATAAGTATCAAAGTAGTAGTTACAGTTAGTACTAAGTTTATATTGTTTTTATTTTTTACTAAGCTATGAAGTGAAAACCGGTCAATTCGATATTTTTTTTTTTTTTTTAAATTCGATATTGTCTTTTAGGGCTTTATTAGTAAAAAAAAAAAGTTCCCGAAAGCGTGTACGTGTGTAATGTGGTTCTTTATCACTACGAAGCTTAGATAATCAATAGGGAAGAGAAAATAAATCTAGAAGCTTTCGATACGCGGTGGTATCGAAAAATGCTTATAATTCGACGAGCATAAAGAATAACAAATGAAGAAGTACTTAATAGAATAAAAGAAAAAAAGGAAAATTTGGCATAGTTACAAGCCAGAAGAAATAACATGATATGGCGTCTACTGCATCACGGTATGCGGTCTAAAAAAATCCCTATAGACGCTACAGAGTTGTTTCTATATTATTCTCATTGGTCCATTTAAATTTCGCGCACTTTTCGTTTTGCCCGTTTATGTTATTATAAGTGCTATATTAAGTTATTAACTTATTCATTATTTACCAGGTAATCGCGGCAGTTTGGGGGATCGTGTTATTAGATAATTTTTGCACTTTTTTTTTATGAAAATATCCCGCGATCTGTTGTGCAAAACCACATCGAGTAGATAAGAGGAGAATTTAATATTGTAGACATTTGCATTGTAGGAGTTATGTTTAAAACGAAAATCGCGCGGCTATTTGAAATAAACTAATAAGAACGCCGTATTCGATGCTCGCACTGCAGCGTCTAGGGCAGTGACGTAAATACCAGGTATCCAAGGTGGGGAAATTCCAAGGGATGATATCATTTAGGGGCCACAAACCAGGGCTCAAAGCATTATTGAACAGGTTTTTTTTTTTTGCTCATCAACCTTAGGCCGATTTTGCCTCGGGCATTAGAAGTTCTAGTTACGCCACTGATCTAGGGATTCTTATATCGCTCCTTGATGAAATAGGAGATGACGTTAATGATCGTTTCGGAAAAGGAAACGACGGAGTACATGAAACAAATCATGGTATACAATGATACGATACGAAATTAAGTTGCAAAAGAGAATCACGACGAACTACACCGAACCAATCGAACGATTGAGGACGAGAAGATAATGCGGGTCTTTGCGGGCGTGGCAGATCGAAAGATTGTATACTACAATATTATTATATGGACTAAGTGTAGAGATGACACAGATTCCTCGGTTTCTAAATCCAAAATCTTATTTCAGAAATCCTAAATGTTTTCGAATAAAATCGTATTAACGCTGTCACCGTAATGTGATCGGAGCTATAGTCGGAACAACATAATATTCCCTCCTTACCACTCACTCATCAATAATTCCGCTGTTGCTAATAAAATTGTATACACTATAAACGGGCATACCGCAAAGTTCTTATCTTTATATTATTTCTGTTTATTCAAATGTGTTTATTATTTTTATGCGTATTCTATATTTTTTTTATTTTTTTTTTTTTTTTTAATAAAATCATCATGTTTTTCTTAAATCTACAGTTTAAATTGTTAAAAACCGAGAATTTCAATAATGCATTATGCATTATTTTGTCGGTAAGGCGACGCAGTGTTAAATTATCGCGGCGAAGGGCGACACGAATCAAAAAAAATGGTTAAGAATCACCACCAATTCAACATTAAGGAAATTGTTTAAACGCGTACGAGTGTTTTTTATTATTATTAGGACGGACCAACGTTCCCGAGTGCAGCAGTTTACTTCGCGAATAGAAAAAGGCAATTATATTTTTGACTCTTTCGCCGAGTGAACTATTTAGCGCCGGGTACCCATTATTATAGTAATAATAATTCTTTGCGAAAAGACTTTACATAATGTGTGTTGTTCTTGCGATAACAATTTAGCGAGACTATGTAACGTAATTCATAAGAAATTTATTAACTTTTTCACCCCTAGAAAATGTGCAGCGTATAAAATACGAATATTATACGCTCGTCCGCTTCACGATGAATATTCATCGGGAAATATTTAGCTCGGAGTGCAGTGAAATCGCGACCGGAAAAAATAAACGGTTTGACGGCGCGGGCGGCGATGAAAAACGTTCTGGAATATTATTATTGTTATTGTTTTAAGAGAATGTCAGCGTGAGTCATTTTTAAACATAACAGTATTTTTGTGTCGAAAAATCGTATTATCGCGAAACGAGTTTACAGGGTAAAACGGTCCGTGATGAGAACACAACTCAACTTATTGTCTAAGGAATCCACAATGTTATAATTTCTATTTCGATGAACTAATATTGTAAAAAAAAAAAAAAAGTTCTCATCTTGAATCTATACTACCGTCTCGTTCGAGTATATTGAAAATAAATACGTCATTATTACCTAATGAGCCGGTAATGTTTTGTTGTCTTCAACTTTCACAACGATTAAAAATTCAAAATCAACTGCTCTTTAAAATTTAAATTTTTTTGTTCTGCTATTCATTTGTATCCTATTTGACACGAATTTGTATGAAAACTTTCAGAATTTATACGACGACCATTAAAAATATAAATTAAATTAATTTTTTCCGTTTTATACGTAAATATTTTTTCGAACACATTTCACGATTGCACAAAAAATGAGTTTGAACATTTCTGAGTCAATAAAATATGTTTATAATATTTTCAAAAAAATCTCTTTAAAATTTCCTATACTCAATCTCTTATATATTTACATTTTTCGTAGATAACAATTGTTTAAAAAATATGCAATGGCCCGTGAATAAAGTGATTGATTGTTTGAACGAAATTGTTTAGTTTTAAAAAACTTTTACTTCCACATAGCTCGATTATATGTAAGTATGTAAACGACTGCTTAAGAAAAATAAAAACGACTGTACGTTTTGAGTCGTTTGTCCCGTGACGATATTCCTCTGGTTATCTCGTTTCCACCAACTACTAATAATATTCTGTACCATAGAACTTATTATTATTGCAGTATTAAATTACATGGTGTGTGACTAATGCGGTTAGATGTGGGTGGTCGCCAAGTACGCGTAAGTATAGTAATAATAATTATTATTTAACTTATCTGCAATTTTTACAGTAATCGTATCGAACACTAGTGCTCCGTGTACTGCTGCAGTAAGTTAATTGCGGTATTTTTTTTTTTTGTAAAACATTGAACCATAAAATAATATAAGTTTGGTTTTAAGTGATTGAATTTTTCATATCTACGCGTTTAGGCGGATAATCAGGGGAGACATATAAAACTAAGTACCTACTTGTCTAAGCTAAGTGCGTTTCTTATCTTACCCCTACTACCTGTCGTACGTTTTTAATTTATATTAATAATTCCTTAATCTATACGTTCTACGTTTTATAAGTTATACCTACTTTGTCATATTTTGGCCGATATTCCTTGAAAATGTAGAGACTATTGCACTGTGTATAGTGGCTGTTGTATGCACACATATTATATAATTCCCTCCCTCTATTTTTACAAATTTCTAGCGGCTGCTTTTGGATCAAATGAACTCAAATTTGGAAATTAGAGTTGTTTTTTTATAGACATATTGATGGGAAACATAAAATTGGGTTGAATTTCAATATGGATCTGACCGTTTTGTTACATTTAGAGCGTGTTTTTTTTAACTTTGTACAAACTTGGGTCAGGAAGATGACAATTTGGAAATTCATGGCATTGTGTTGAGGATATGCATTTGGGGGTTTCAAATTTTAACCCTCTCTCTACGTATTTTTCTATGATAAAATATCACATTTTTTTTTTTTTGAAATAACACAATATAATAAAATAGTGCATTATACATAACATAATACCAGTCCTTCATAAGAATAATACCTGTCCTATATTACTGAGTTATTTATTAGTTCGTAAAGAATATTGCTGTTATACAAAATACGTGGTTAAAAATTCGACTCTATTGACAGAGCTCTGATAATCACGAATGTTTTTTTTTTATCTCGTCGACCGTTCAAACTATATAGATAAATGTTTATCTTTCGAGACGATAGCTCCTCTCCTTTCCATACGCACCGTCGTCGTGTCCCGGTTGTATACGACGGAATGACTATAAGCGAGACGAATTGCACAACTGCACGATACAGGTATTATAATTCGATCGACCAAAAAAACTACAACGACGACTGGGTTCTGAGTCCGACGGAAAGTCGGCGGTCATAAATAAAAAGTAAATTAAAATAACGGCGCCTTATCGATGTTCACAACGGTAACAATGCGACACGTAATATTATACCTATACATAGGACGACCTTTGTAAGTAGTCGGGGTCGATTTTAACGGTGACTTTTTCTTTTCTCTTTTTCCTTTTTTTTTTCGAGGGAGAAGGTTGAATGCTTCACACCAAAAAATCACCTATTCGCTACCTCACGGGATTCGATTCGGGTTGGATTTCTTCTCGCGTGCAGCAAACTATTTCCACAGGATAATATAATATTAATATTGTATTTGTATATTATATTATAAATACTGCAGACTATCGTATTATTTGTTTTTTTCATTATTATTCATTTGTAGTCATTCTCAATCAAAATGATCTTAAATCAATGTTTTTTCTTCGAGCAATATCAATCGTGTGAGATTTAAAAATCGTGGACTTAGTTTAACCACTGCAGGTCGCCATTAACTGATTAATTTGTACAAATTACACATATTTTATGTAATAGTAACTAAGAGAATCCAGAAATTAAAAAAAAAGTCCACAGTTTAAGCGTATATACCCAAAGTTTAAATTTCCTTAAGATGATCTTTCATCTGTCCGCGTATATGCACGCATATGGAAATGAATGTACGTTCCATCGTCTTGCTCAAATGGTGTTAAGTATTTCTCTATGATCATGAATTTTATTCAGTATTCTTTCAATAGTACGGCATTCTGTCCAACTCACTCGCAGCATCCACGTTTCATGGCATTTGTGGATTTTTACTATATGCTTTAGTTAATAACCACGTTTCACAATAATTATGGAGAAATTCATATTAAAATTCAATCAAAATGTTTTCACTTCAATTCGTTTATTAGAAAAACCTTGAACTCTTGAGTTTTAACTCATAAATTGGCCCTGTGAATTAATAAAAAGTACCCATCCAAAAGTAGCGGAAAAAAAACAATACAGTGCAATAGTCTATAATGTCGACAAAAATTCGACCAAAATTAAAAAAAAAAATACCAATACCATAACGATTTCACCGAAATATAATATTGTATTTTTTTGCTCTTTTTCAATTTTTATGTTATTTTTTGTTAATTATTCGCGTTATTATTGCCGATTTGTTTTCGCAATTTAAGGGGATTTTCAGATATTTTTTTTGGAACATTTTTTTATAGTTTTTCAGCTATTTAAATCCAGACCCCAATGATAAAACGATAATCGAGACATCCGTGCCCACGGCTAAATAGCGTTTAAAATTATTGAAAAACACGGAAACCCTCCCCCAACCTCTCACCGGATTTATGAATTCTCGTCTTCGACTCGGGTCAGATTTACTCTTACCGAATAAATTAAAAGTCTCCGAGGAAACTTATATTATTATAATAATATAAGTATTAAGTTTATTTCCCCAGTAATAATACTGCTGTGTTCGCGTGCAGTTTTCTAAAATATTCGTAAAAGATTAATATATTAAAAAGTTTCCCGCGCACGCGAAGTCGTTAAAAGTATAAATAGGCGGAATTTCATATATTCACCATCCCCCCCCTCATCTAATGAAATTATTTACTATATTGGTGCGTTCCGTTTTTATCGTTTTCCCGGGATATTGTTTTTTTTTTTTTTGTAAATATAAAATTTTTTTTTTTTTGAAATATTACGTATCATATTATATTATACGCGTTGCTTGTTTACGGACGACATTTGCACGTAATTATTTCGACGGCAATTACACAAAAGCCGTAAAAACCGTCAGCTAACTGTGTCACATAATATTTCGTCAAGAGTCATCGCGGATCCTCGTATAATAATCGGTTTTTTCTCTCTCTTTTTAAACGTACGAACAATTTCCAATTTTTGTTACAGCGATGAAGTGCGCAATATTTTCTACTCGAGTATTCGTATCACTGCAGATTTTTTTTTTGAATTATTTTATTATTATTATTTTTTATTTTTATTTTCTAGTATCATTGGGTAGCTAGTGAAACTTATTACTGCAAGTGGTGAGCTGAATATTTTTGAAAATCAAAAGGGGACGATGGCGTGTAGTTTAAAATATACCCGAGGATACATTTTACTGTAAACATACTGTCAGAAATATTCGAAAACGAGGCGCTGTTATCGTTAATTATTATTTTGTTGATATTAAGTTTCAGTTATCTGCAGTTTTATCATATCTTAAACATTTAACAATATATAGTACACATTTTTCTTCGGCGATACACATGCTCGTATGCAGGTGAACCATCACTGGTTTTTACAATATTATGAAGACAGTAGTTGTTATTCAAATAACTCACAGCTACTTAATAACGTGATATTTAATTTCAAATAGTAAAGAAAATATCATTAGTTTTACTGCAAAGCGCGCGTATTTTTGTTTCTCGGAAAAACGTCTAAATTCCCAACAGTAATTTTTCTACAAAAATAAAAAAAAAGAAAAACTAGCAACAAAATGACGATACTTCGGTTTTATTGTTGTTATTGTTATTATTATTATGTTATTGACTTCACGGCTTTTTATTTTTTGTATAATTATGACTGGGTATGAAAAAAATATGACGTTATTATTATTTTATCGAATAAGGAGGGGGGGTCGTACCAGACGTACGAATATCTATAACTCAAGTATTATAAACGATGCGAATTCTGTCTAAAATAAATATGTTCGATGATTCATGTACATATTATAATATGATAAAATATTTAGTGAACCTCGTTTTGGGTCTTATTTAGAACTCGTAGTCGGCAATTCGGCCGACGGCGGCGTTTATAAAGTAATTATCCGCGAAATCGGGACTTCGAATCTCATGTGGCCACCAGACGTTTTCGAAAACGTTTTAAGTTTTAGTCTTCCGCGCACCGTACCGACTGTATAATAATTTATTATCAAACTGCTACGATCAATTTACAATTACCGCGGTAACCGTTCGATTGAACCGTATCATTTATTAATCCGATAAACGATAAAATTCACTATAGTTACCTACCTGTGAACGGTATATTATTGGTAAGCGCCCGTAGGTTCGCTTCGTGCGCAATCTAACATAACCAAACGGGTTAATTTTTGGTAGAACGTCCACCGTATCCGTAGATATCGGATTGCCGACGCGACGGCCATTTGTAATCGAATTTTTTTGTAATAGCAGTAGTGAGTAGACGAGCGAAAACTGTGTGTACGCGAAACAAAATGGAAAGCGATGAAGAAGAATTTGTCGTGATTGCTTTATGTTGGTCTTATAAGAAGAAGAACAGGAAACTATTACCCAAATCAAACAAACGTGATAATACTAATAATTTAATTTGTCGTAGCAACGAAAATGTCAGCCGGCGGTTGTGCGTCCACTTATTGGCAGTCCATGTGATATTATCAACACCCGTCGCGAGATTAGATCGCGTTGTAAAAGTTGCCTCTTCGAGAAATCACGTCGGTGTTACTGAAGTAAATTGATCCGATACGTGCAATCTATCCGTTAATAATATTAGTGGGCGGACTTGTATGACTTACAATGTAAATATTCTAAAACCCGTTTAATACGATCCTTTGTATGCGCACGACGAGACCCAGTAGTGATCAGTGGTGTGCCTATGAGGGGTTATATTCCCCTATTGGCTTAAAAATACAACAAAATATGAGTAATCTAATATCGAAACTCATAAATGTTTGCTGATTTCTGAAAAAAGCTTGCTGTATTGATTAGAAATTTGCTTTTTTTTAGGATTCACCTTTTAAGTTACCAATTCCTTAAGTAGAGTAGGGTAGAAGAGAAGATTTTACTCGTTTTTCGCGATTTTTATTTGTTAAATACTCTTCCATTGAAAATCCATGAGCACGCCACTGTCTATGATTGTCTACCTTAATATTTCGTTGTTATTATTGTTGTATAGAGTCCCGCGAAATGTTTTTGATCAAATTTAACTTACAACCTTTTAAATACAATTGCAATAATATAGTTGAGATGACGCCGCACTCTCAGTATACGGGCAGAGGCGTGTTAATCTATTTGGCGGCTAACTGCGTCAATTTTCGAACGTCCGCTCTTTAGATCTTACCTGGAAATGATTTGAAGAGGTCGATTCCCCTCCAAAATTGTTGTTGTTTTTTTTTTTCATTTTAATTGCATTTATAATAATTTAAAAACGTTACCTCAACCAAATAAGATTCTTCTTGTCTTCTGAATTTTTCCTTGGAACACTAAACGTTGCTAGGTTATACTTGCGCTTTTCAAATTACTAAACAATATCCATTATTACTCTAAACAAATCGTTCGGAAATGAAACAAGTAATATTTGATATAATAATGATATTATTAATGTTATTTCGAGTTTTAAATTGAGCTGAGCGCCCCATAGTTTTAAAAAGGTTTGGTGAAGGTTGAACAAATGCATCGAGGGAGACTCGTGTTTCACTCATACATAAAACATTTTATTAGACTCTTCTTACAAATAAAATTATTTATTTATGCTGATAAAGTCATGTCGCGCGATTTAAGATATGATAAGATTACCAATCGGCCTTCGGGCCGATGAGATGTCCGTTTCTATCAGACTAGTCAGCGCTGCATACTGATTAATATTATATCATTTTTATTTTTACTAATGTGATGATTCTTATATTATTGAAATTATTTCAATATTTTGTGAAACGCTGATTTGACATATCTGGCCATTGGCTAAATTAAGCAAACTTGGAAAGATGTCTATTTTAGGTTCACAAGTAACCTTCAAAGTACATACCGCCTGTAATAAAATTTGTGTAAATCAATGTTCCAATAGAACCTTTTATTATGAATGAAAAAATCCACTTTAGATTCTGTGTGAAAATGTTTTGATTTTACTACGATGTGTATTTTATTTTCAGTCATAAAAAAAACAACTTTTCTACTAAAAATTTTACTTCGATTTTCATGTGTTTTCTGAATAATATGCATTAGAAAATTTCAAGTTTTTTTTTTATTTGGATTTTATGTGGATACAATTGTTTCGGCCAGTGGCGTAGTTATGATTTTGTTTTGGGGGGGGAGGGGGATATATAATTTTATAATCAAATAACCTTATATAGAATATAAGTTAATGCTTTAAATATTTAAAAATAAAAATAAAAGGCTCTAGGGGAGATATTTTCCCGAAATCCTCCCCATAACTACGCCACTGGTTTTGGCAGATCAGAAATACTTGACATTTTATACATTTTTCGTAACATTATTATTATTAATCATTTAAATATAAATTCGTAGCATTGTATTTTATATTCTAAGTGGAGCGAAGAAGCTTATGGTTTTGCAAAGATGTTTATTTTTTTTTTTGTTCCTTTCTACAAGATATCTCGCTTAAATATTTATGTGTAGCAACTTTTCTGAAAGGAAATAAAATCTAACTTGTGAGGTACTTTAGAGTGGTCGTTTTCGGATTTTCTCAGGAGTTTTTTTCCACCAAATCTAAAAAACCGGGAAAAACATGGGGAAACTGGGTAAAACACAGGAAAAACGGGAAAATCGATACAATGTTAAACAAATATTATTAAAGAAAATATATAAACCCTATTTAATTATATTACCATAATACGGCATATATATTGCTGACAAAACATCACTATCAACTGAACTCTACTCAGTATCGTTTTTTCATAAGCAATGATTTAGCGTTGCTTACAGGTATACATTAAATTACTTATAACTAGAGCTGTGAAATTAATGCGCTATAAAATCCTAATGCCCTTAAAAAATGCTTTAATACCCTAAAAATTCCAAATAATGCATTTAAAAAATGCTACTGTTATAACTTATAACAGTAGCTGCACTCATCTTTATTATCCTAAGACGTCTTTTTCTGATTGATGTTTTGAAAAAACCCAATAACGAGGTTCTCTTAAAAATGCTGTCCTCTATATATTTCTTATTATTCAAATCTTGTTTGAAAAAAAAAAAGGGTATTTTCGCCGGTTTATTCTTCTAATGACTGTGAAACGCAATAACATCCAATAATTAATATTAACTATAACTTATATTTTTTATAAGCACATTAAAAAATTAGCGGTTTTATCAAACTTTAATAATCTCTATCCACGATATTATTACTATTAAGGCGAAACAATATTAATATATAACGCTCGAGTTTATTATCATAGTATTGATACTTAGATAAAGTGTTTTGTTAGAAAAATGGGATGAATACGTTAAAAAAAAAAAGACATATATAAAAAAATAGGTTTCGATCCATTTTATTATATAATATGCTATTCTTGAGTTTTCCGACGTAAAACATGACGTAGGTAAACAGATAAATGAATAAAAAAAAAAGGTTATCCACCTATATTTATCATTATTATTATTATTATGAATAATTTTTTTTTTATTATTATTGATCGTCATCGTTAACGTAATAATACGCTAAAAAAAACAAAAAAAAACAGAATTAATTTCAAAAACAATAAAAATACCATATAAATGTAGGTATAATGTATTTATTATTTATGTGGTACAATCGTCGAGAGTAGATTGACGAATCAGTTTACGTACATATCTGTATACGATGATCTAAGTGATGGATTATCGGAAAAAACGTTTCAATTTCACAGGTGTTATTCTACGTGTTTTCTATTTTCCTCAAGGAAAATCCGGGTTGACGAAGATCGAGAATTCGAATACCGATCCCGGTTTTTAAAATCCGGATTTGGAAATTTTAATCTTTGGTTATTCTTTTATACAATATTTGTATAATTAATAAAATCACTGAAATCGTTTTTAACAAATCAAATATTTATCTACAATATTTGAAAAAGTTATAGGTTATAAAAAATACAATTTTTTTTTTACGTACAAATAGAACAAATTGGTTAAATATAGACAAAAAAAAAAAAAAATAGTGATTAGATTCCAAAATCATAACACAAATTTTCAAAATTGGATTTTTCAGACACTCGATAAACCCGAGTTTTTATCACCTCACATTCAATTATCATATTAATTAAATTGGAATAGTAATTATGTTCTATACTTCTTAACAGCATAAAAAGTCGATTCAGTTGCCTATATTATAACGGTTAACTGTTATTAACAACTGTTTTCTCAACAGGATAACTCAATTTTTCATAAACATTATACGTCTCTAGACCAAAATGTTCGATAGTCAAACGATCATAACATTATTGTTAAAATTACTCCGAAATCATTTGACACAGACACTTCACTTGTTTTTAAATATTTTGAATCATATTGTTTTGGCGTTTCATCGTTTTATAACGTTTCTAGACCACGTAGCAGCCGTCCATCGGTATAAATCTATTTTCGGCCGTTACCTATCATGTACTTAATGACATTAATTGTTTACGGTCGACAAGACGTATTTTTCAGTTAATGTTCCGCTGTAATAGTGCGCACATAAATTTACCGAGGAAATTAAAATTCTATAATGTGTATAATATTATATACGTATTTGTATTTTGTGATATTAACACATGAAAAATGCCAACAAATTAGCATTTTTCCCGAATAATTTTGACGTTTTTTGCACATAATTTATAAATTATATTTCCATATGCATATACATATTTTTGTGTTTTAATTACATATAAATCCTCTCTGTAGTTATAACCAACGATGTTCCCATCGTATTTTTTGAGGGTATACTCAGCATAATTTTAACAATTTCAATTAAAAAGTTGGTGATCCAAAAAAAAAGTTCATTTATATGCCATATATTAAATACCAGACTACGAATTTGATATTTTATATGTATAATTTTGATTGAGAAACCTCTACACGTAATTTTTTTTTATCTGTCTCTCTGATGTGTAATATACGAGTAGCAACAAATACACAACGCATTTTAACGGTTCCGACTCTTTGTTTGAGTTTAGAGCAAAGGAACCTGTAGTACAAGAATATCTATTACACTTTAACCGATTAATTTTTTCAAATTTGTATTTTTATTGTGAAAAATTCGTGTATAAATTTAACTTAATTTCCCTGAGTTTTAATTATTTTTTACATCGTGTCAAGCATCGTATTGATAACTATAAAAATGTACATTATGAATATATAAACATGAACGACGTGAATACAACTAAACGAATAAACTAAACAAGTATAACAACAGTTTCATTTATTATATTATTTTATTAACAAACGAAAATATTATAAAAAAACGTTATTGCCGATTTTATTCAATAATAAACAATGCATTTCGTCGTAACGCACAGTTTTCGTCGGAAGAAAATAATATCGGGACCTAAAATTAATATTATTTGGTTTTTAAATTAGAGTGAAGACGTGAATCAGCCACTAAAAAAAACCAATAGTTATTATTATTATTATTTTTTTTTTTTGTCGCAAATTTATCGCGCTACGCATAATTTTGAAAACAAATCTTGAGAGCATACGGCGTATATAAAGTGCACCCTGTCGGAACCCCGCTGGTTATGGCACAGATAACTGATAAGCGTTAAGCCGAATCGCAGGCCGCTCGCTCTTACAATATAAATACCGCGTAGTATCTGTACACTTCTACTGCTACTACTGATACTCTCCAATGAAGACCGTTTCCGTCGATTTTGTCGCAAACATGATTTATTTAATACATTTTGTATTACTTTAAACCGTTGCGAGAAAAACAAAAAAAAAAAAAAAACAACCAAAAAAGTGGTCCCTGTAAGATAAGGACAAGGCCGCGGCGGTCTGTATATAAATAGCAGGTGAACGACACCGCGGCACATAAAGAAAATATAAAGATACGAATTATCGCAAACGTTTCGATTGCGTAAGTTGGCGCCGCCGCGGGCATCGCCGTTCAATTTACGAGGGAATATTTTATTTCTCGAAATACACTCTTGTATTATTATTTTTTTTTTTTTTTCATTTTTTTCCGTTCCCGACGACGACGACGACGATTGTCCGACCCCTCCGGAGATCCGTGAATACCCACTATACACTTTTACGTAAATGCGAAGAAAAAAAAACTTTGTCGAATTTTCAAACGGATTTCCACGCGAATATTTTATTTTATTTACCTGGTTTTTTAGATTTAGATTTATATTGCTACCATCCTGAAAAAAAAAGTTTCCGGTGAAAGTGATTTGCGAACCAAACGATTGACTGAGCAGTGGGTATAATATTATAATATACCCATCATATCGATTTCATCCCGCAGTGAACCGTATCCTCCCCCACCCACCGCTCGATAATCAAACTATTTCGATTTTCGCGTACGACGAAAAGAGATTTGGCGTGTGTATGCACGTGAAAGAAATTCGCGATCGCGTTTTCGGTATTATTAAAAACAAAACGAAATCGCGACAAACCGATGATATTTCGTCTCGAACGGATCAAAAATTTACCGAACGAAAGTCCGGAACTTTTTGTTCTACTCTAAACAGGGTTCGTATAATCGTCCCGATTTCGTTCGCATAACGAGTAACCGTATAGATATTTTGTTGAGGAGAAAACGGCGGTGTAAAGTCGTATTGGACATCACTGCTGCTGTATTTCAAAACTATTATATTTCTCGAAAACCAGCAGTGTAGTAGGCGATTTTTCGGTCGATTTATTTTGTCTAAAACGCCTTTTTCGCGACAAGAGTTTAACGAAATTCCCCAAAATCATAATATACCTAAGTGTATCTACCTACCCAATATCTAAGGGATTTTTCGTTTACGAAATTATACGAAAAAAGAAAAATGAGTCGACTCGAACAAAAACACATTCACTTTCAAATAAATGTGCGAGTATCAGTTTGTTCGAAAACACGTCCACGAAAAACAAATAAGTAGTGAACTCTTAAAATATGATTTTAGTTATAAAACAACAATTAGAGCTAGAAGAATACGTACTTGATGGAACTTCATAGTTTGCTTTTTACAATAATTAGGTAGATATCATGAATACAAAATACATTTCTTTTCAACATTTTAAAATTTCTTTACCTATCTAACTGATCGATGTTTTTAAAAACTCAATGTAAGGTATGGAAAGTATTTCATTTTAAAAAGGTATTTTTTTTTTTTTTTTGTGTGTGTCTGTTTTGAGTATTTTAACGTGGTTTATTGTCGCTGAAAGTTATCCTTGTTCGTCACTTACAAAAAATAACATCCTTTTCGCTTTTCGATACTACAATATCGTTAAAAAATAAATTTACCTGAATCCAGTACAAACGGGGTGCTAATCCTGGGTAATGCTACAATGCTACATCTACACTAAAATCTAACCCTACCGATCCTTATAATAATATTATCTACGAACAATTTACAAACTCGTCACGGTCGGTGGTACATACCAACAAAATTATACTTCAAAAATAAAATATGTAAATCTGATTATCGTGTTCATTGCGGCGACCACCGAAAGTTCTAAACAAAATTAAATTGTCACTTTAATCCTGACGTGACCAACTATACATATTTATATATACTTGTATACATACTATTTAAGTAGGCATACGCGTAGTATAAGTATTGTATAGTATTTGATTACCTACCAATTCCGTTAAGGTTTAAATGGAATAATTGATGCTGTAAAAGAGGCCTTTTTTAAAATTCTAAACTCGTCTGCAAATTATCGAATACTCGTACTACTAAACACTTTGTGTTAACTACTTTAACATTTTAATGTTGTCATGTATATAGCCGTGTATTTCCGTAAGTAGACGTACCAAATCCAACGTAGGTAAGTATATAGATGCGTTAAAACTTAAAAAGAATCATACGGATGAACAGTGAAACTCCGTCACTGGAGTAGAATGTGCGTATTAGAAATTCGTATTGCAAAAATAAATAACCAAATACTTTATAGTATATAATAATAAAATACTACTTTCCATAAGAAAAAAAAAAAACCAGTGAAATTTAATCATAAAATGGTAGAGGTGGAGTTGAAAGTTGAAATTCCCAAAGGGCCATCTTTGATACGAACGTCGTTCCTAATACCTATATCAAATTTCATCCTACTAGTTTCATTTGCTGGGTCTTAAGGAGTATTCAGAGCAAAAAAAAATATTCCCCTTCCATGAAAGCAGGCAGGGCCTGAATACGGCCACAGTCTGAGTGAGAGCTATATACTCCTGGCTAGACCTTGATACCCAAAACAATTTTTTTTTCTTAGATTCAGATTTATTGATTTGAATTCAATGTATATTTTTTTTAATATTGATGATGGACATCATATTATATCAAGATAATACAATTATTTTATATTGATACAAAATACTTGTAATTTTTGAACATTTCAATAAATGTATCAAATAAAGTTCCATCGGGCATAAAAACCGCATCTTTTAATGAATGAGATAAAAAAAAATTCGGAAAATTTTTATTAACCGAAAGTTTTTTCTAAGAATAAAAATATTTTTTTTTGTAAAACCAATTCAGTACAATCAAAATTAAAAAAAAAAAAAATCAAAACTAAATTAGAAATTTCGGCCTCTTTGCTTTACGGTCTGGGGCTACGGCCTCCCTAATCCTCATCTAAATCCAAATTTGACAAAAGGCTGCAAACCAACACTATAAACTGCCCATAAAATAAATTATTCCAGAGTTCGAGATCATCTGGTTCAGAGAAAGTCGATAAAAGTATCGAAACTCGGCGATAAAAATATATATCCATAAATAACAGACAAAATACTGTATAATCGACTCCATTTTCTAGAAAAATACGACAAATTACGATTGTAAAGTACGATTTTTTCTTTTGTGCGTTTCGTTTGGCTTTTTTTTTTTTGTAAACTAATAATAAATATTTATACTTCCTTCCGCTGTGCGTTCAGAGGATTCAGAATAAATATTACTGTCGGTCTAACCAATAGGTCCATTTGTACATCACCGGATATTTTCACCTGAAAAGTATTCGCCGTCCTATACACCTAACCGGAAAATACCACTCCGCAACACACTAGATGTTGTACAGGAAGATCAGAAATCATTTTTTTTTTTATTATTATTATTTTTATATTTTTTTTATTATTTCGTTTGCCATTGACCAGGCCATTGTGTGTGTAGTGGGGAAAAAAATATACCGTGTAGATATCTATATTATAAAAACGTCCAAACCTAACGAAATAATTTGTTCTTTTCGTTTTTTGGAAATATTTCAAAATAATATGCCACAACACCAATATTAAATATTCATTTAGATTTTTGGACGTTTTCCCGGTGTTTAAGAGCGAATCCAAGATGATTTCTTTCGTTCGTGCATATTGTTTTTATCGACCCTTTTTTTGCGCCACATACCGATCGATTGGGTACCTTCACGGCCGGCGTGGAAATACGCGCGAGCGGAAAACGAGGCCCCCGGGGAACCATAATATTGTCGAACGTAGTAAAACGGCGGCGTAAGTACTCGCGAAAGACGGTGCTTTTTTTTTATATTTTTCACTATCGTTACAGCTGACCGAAATCGTATATTCTTGAAAACTTTACGAACGGTTTCCATTTCTAATTTGGAAAACAGTATGCGAGTCTGAGAAGTATATAATCACAGGGTTTCGTGGTTTGGTAACAAACATTGTTGTACACACAATTTTCACGGTGCAAATTTACAAATTAAGCGGTTAGTCCTTTATTAGTTATTACCATTATTTCCACCATTCCACCTCGTATATTTTTAACTTCTCAAGTTTTTTTTTAAGTATACTTAGTTTAATTTAAATAATGTGTATTTTAAACACATAATGTACCTGCAATTGCTTTCGTTTTTATAAGATATATTGAAACCTAAACACTAAACAGATAATACAGTAAGTAGTAGAATAGCTTGGTATAGCGATAAAATAATAATCGTATTATATTTATTATACAGAAACAGTTTGCTTTATTTTGATTTGTATTGTCATTTATTATCAGCTGCCTGATTGTTATCCATAATTCCCAATAATGTTAAACCTTGTTATACCTTACCAACCACCTATGTCTAGGACATGCTATTTGCCATTGGATATGCGGTCTTTATCTCAGTATTTTTTCAAGTAGTACACACAGAGGGTGGTTGGGGGATCGAAACCTCTCGAAATTTCTTTCTTCGCAGCATTTTTAGATATCAAGTTTTACATTCAACAACATACTATCCTATATACCACAGAATGCCACGTGTTCTGTCCATCTCATTTTAGCGTTTTTCCAGGCTTCTATTCTCTCCCTCCACTTTGAGATTCTGAGTGAAGCGATGAAGCATATAGTTTTACAAAGATGTTTATTATATTTTTTTTTTCACCTGTGCACAACTTTTCTACCAGAAAACTTGTTTAGAATTCTACATGTAGCACCTTTCCTGAAAAGAAATTGACACGGAAAGATACTTTAAGAGAGTAATATTTTGATTTTCCCAAGAGTTTTCCCAGAAAATGGGAAAAACCGGAATAAAACATGGGAAACCAGGAAAAACGTAGAAAAACCGAGAAAATCGGTACAACATTAAACAAATACTATTAAAGAAAATATATAATGCTTAATGGATAATTTTATCATAATATGACATATATATATATATATATATATTGTTGAAAAAGCATCACTATCAACTAAACTGCGCTTAGAATCGTTTTTTTTATAAGCAATTTTTAATTTTTGCTTACAGATATACATTGAATTATTTATAACAGTGGCTGAACCAGTTCCCATTATCTTAAGACGTCTTTTTTTCATTTTGTTCCTATTTTCTGTTCACCATTGTTTTTTTCTTCAGTTCAAATAAACATTCAAAAAAATTAAAATTTTTTTTATCCGACTTCGTCATTTGCTTGTAGTTCATAAAGCCACGGACTTATAAATATGATACGAATATTTTATACAGTATTATTTTTTTATTTTGAACAAAAGTTAAGACTCAAAAAGTGGTTTCAACCTAAAGTAATTTCATCTATTTATAACAAATACGAACCATACGAATATTTGTAGTTTCGTTAATGTCTGGTACCTATTTAAAGTCAACCACTATTTCGAAGAGAAAATTATCAATTTCCAACTATGTTGCCCCCGGGGTGTTGCCTTGATATCATGAAATACTTGTTCGTTAATATATATGTATCTGATTAACAAGTACATCGAAATCTGTTGTAATGTGCATATGACAAGATAACTCAAAGATAGTTGAATAAAATTGAATTACGTATCGTTAAAATTAGAAAGTGCGTATTTCACCAACCACATTTTTTTAACCCTTGGCTACAGCATGAGTTTAAGAAATACACATTCCCTAATAATGAGTACTTAATCCGGATCAACCTTAATTATTAATAATCCAAATTGATCAAGATTGACCAAAATATGACAATCAATACGTACAATCCGGATTACAGCAATCAATCCGAATTCGGATTGTTGTAAAAAGTAGCGTTGTCGTTCAATTATTCGCACCATATAAATCATGTTCCAATTCGATTCCGTTACAATAATCCTGTATTTGTTTTAGATTTTATTTAATTTTTTTCATATCCTTAGTCCATCCATGAATGACGAATTAATTCATACATGGGTAAATATGATTTTAATATTTAGATTACAGATTGAATCCATTAAACCAGATTAAACGGATTTTTTTGGTTTTAAGCCGGATTGTGGATTGATAAAACTTCTGTTTAGCGTTCGATTGTTCTCCGGGTTTTAGGAGGAATACAATTATTATTATATTATCATGTACACAAAACTAAATATTTATAAAACGATAGTATTCTGACCGCTCGCAGCAATGTACATGCGATCAATATAATTATAATATTATTATAATTTTATTTCGTACCGAATACCGAAAATGTAGTCAATATGCAAAATAGAACAACGAGTAACGCGGCGTGTCTGATTATCCGTAAACCGTATTGTGTTGTGATGGTATTATTATTATTGAAAATAAATAAATAATTAATATTCCGAATGATTATCAATTCCGCTACTATATATATATATATATATATATACAGTGAATGAATTAATGAATAAATTAATAATTTAATAATATTTATTTACCTAACCTAATCTATAATTCGTCATATATTTGTATATACCTACTCGTAAATCATTTTTTTTTAACGTATTAATACCGGTTATTATGGTTATTATTATGACCAGTGCCAGGATTACCTTGTTGAAATAGTCATTTAGATAATTCTGAAAACGAAATGCGATTTTTTTTTTTATCTAAATGGAACCAAAATTCCATGTCTTTATTTTAATTTTTTAGTAAATACGTAGACGATAAACATACTTTACTATAAATCAGTATTTCTTCTTCCAGATAAAAGAAGTAAAACTAATGTATGACTTTTATAGATTTGAGAAGGCTTATGGTAGGGAGGTTCTGAAGTAGGTGTTAATAAGAAAAGTGGTTCTGAGATTGTCTATTAGTTTGATAGAAGATATACATGAAAGTTCAAATATGAGTGTAAGAATTGTGTGTGAAACAACGGAATATTTTGGGGTAAGAGTTGATCTGAACTAGGGGGTTGATGCATGATTTTTGCAGATGATATAATTATGATAGGAGAAAATCTGGACGAAGTTAACAATAGATTTTTGTGGTAAAACTGAATATATGTAATACGAGTTAGAAAGAACAGGACAAGCCAGCTAACGACAATAAGCAAGCAGTGACGTAATAGGAGAAGTTGATTAGTACCAAGCAACTTTTGTACAAAAGAACGATCGAGTTGACCCCAAATAGTTGGGTTGATGCTTTGATGGTGAAGAAAAGAAGAAGACAAATTAGCATCCTCAAAATAATTTTTTTTTAAATCTTATCAGTTCAAAAATATTTTATCAAATTGGGTTTTGCATTGTAAAGGTTAATTTTTTTATATCAAAAAAAAAAAAAAATAAGGTATTAGACAGTTTATATGTACGATGTTCCTAGGACTATTATGAATATATTTAATAATGCATTTTAAATCTGGATTACCTATATTTCTATACAAAATCTTTATTATCTTATAACTGAAAACTATTGTTGAGATAATTTTTAGTTTTAACAGTTTAATATTTTCTCTAGATAAAAATTTTGGTTATATCTTCCTGACACTGATTTTGTGACCATTCGATATTGCTGATAAATTATCGGTTCACATAAAATATTATTTCACCAGTGCACCGAGTTCCTTTTTTTCTTCTTCTAGCGTTTACGATTTTTTTTTTTTTTTTTTGTTCACGGTAGAACAGTAAAGTAGTTAATATTCGTCGTCAGAGCCGTAGTCAAATTACGTTTTGAAAATAGATCCCACGATAGCCATTCGTACACAAAACAATATTGCTCCCGGAAATCTTCAAAAGTCTCATTTTCGATTCCGGTCGACGTCGTGTCTAAATTTTTTAGTGTTTTTTGCACTTCAATCTGTGTGACCGACATTATCGGCACCGAACGATAGTACTGTAATTTCGTCTGAAAAAAATATATATTATAAGAACCACGAGACGTTAAATTAATGGCGCTGATAAAAAAAATAAAAACACAAGAATAAACAAACAATTTTTTTTTTTTGAAATATTAATAATCTTAAATGAGCTCGTTGCGTTTTAATAACCTTAATAATAGTACTTTACTGTAAGTTAAAATCCATATAGCCTCACGTCGACATTATATTAAATATCCGAGTATAGAATATGAAATTTATTTATTATTAGATATCTACGGTGCTGAAAATTCAATTTTCCAGTTTTCGAAGCGATTCGTTAAAACGACGACGACGATAAGTAGTCTACTAGAAAGAAGGGCGGCCGTGATTGCGTGTGCCCGCAGGCAATAATATAAAAAGTAATGATATTTTTTAATATGTTTTATAATAAAGAAAAATAAACTCACCAATATAATACGAGTGTAACGGTCGATTCGTAATAATGCAATCGTCTTTGAAATAAAACCAACTCAAATCTCTCTATATCTTTCTCTCTATCTTCCTCTCTCCCTCACACACACACACACACACACACACACACACACACACACACACACATACTCTCACTTTAGTCTCTTTGAGACACAGCATATTTTTTTGCAGATTTTTCGGTTTTCGTATAATATTCTCATATACAATTATTTATTAAATACTCAAGTGTATGAATATTGCAGAAGTTATTATTTATTTCAAAAACAACAACACTTATATTTTTATAATCCTAGACTTGACTAAAAATAAATAAATAAAAACATTATTTGGTACTACATATGAAAGAACGCACAATCGAAATTGTATTTTATTTAAGTTCTACGCAACTATAGCGGGAAAAAATATTTGTTTTCGTTTTTGCTTACCGCTTATTATACACGTAATTATTACGCATCATCACAAATTTGAACATATGCAGTAAATAAATACACCGAAAATTACAAGGGTCGTAAATCTAATATTATTTTGTAGGGGGCGCTACAAAATGTCCGGTAAAAATTGTTTATTATGTACCTATATAAAAATTGTATTATCAGCAAATTGTAATACTCGATCGTCGGTGATAGCATCGCGCCAGTGTCGCATGCCGACTCGTCTAGTTTTACAAATATATTAATGAACAATAAGTACAAATTTTGTTCGATAAATCGTTCGTAAATCACTCCAGGAGGATTTAAGTAGAAGAACTTGGAAAACGATCCGAGTAGAAGTTTCAAATAAAATATTGTGTTATATTTTGGAAGGCTCAAGGCTCGTTGTTTGTGCTTAGCTATTTGTGTGTGTTTCAGTATAAACACAATTCTATGTGGTTATCTAGCGTTCTGTAGTACGTACTCTCCGAACGATTGACACCAATAATGTACTCACGTGATTAATTGATTCTGTACTCTGCAAACCTGTGGCCGTTTAATATCAAAGAGTAGTAAAATATAGAACGGCATGCCTTAGTTAAATAGTACTCGGTATCCTTATAGTCATTTAGCTTAAGGCATTGGCATCTAGAGTAGGTAATTGGCGTTAGAACACCGCAATGCACAAGGTCGTCATATACCTTGGCTGTTCGGTTAGTAAACCTAGTTACCGAAGTTAACGTATACGAACATAATTATCATACATATCAATTTTTTTTTTTTTTTTTTGAAAATCAGAAAGTATAAGAATATTCTACTTTGTTCCATTGTAATGTAACATATTTATTGGTTAAAATTTTTAATTTATTGGTCAAAATTCGCTTATAATCACAAAATATCTAGAAAACAGATAGAAATGATAATAGTGACTAGCGTTTGGCGTGGAGATTGACTGCGATTAAATGATTAGGTTATTTAATAATAATTGTTAAGTAGTGCCTAAAAACAGCGTAACCTTAAATAATAGAGAATAAAAAAATAAAATGTTTTTAAAATGTAATTGCCTATTAATTATTATTATTCCTTCGCCCATATATTATTAGTCAATAAACAATACAATTTCACACCAAACAAAAATATAAGCCTACACGGGCTAAGAGGAGTAATGTAGCACCTTATCACTCCTCACTAGATTTGCCTGTTCCTATTTAAAAACGTTATATTACAATATTGTTGTAGCAGCTAAAACATATTATACCTATTCTCATAGCAATCAAAGAACTCTTTTAGGTCCATTTGTCCATCAAGCCAAAATTATAAAACAATCAAAGTGATAAAGTGGCCAATACTCAAATTATAAATGGAAATAATAAATAAATAAAAAAATAACCTAAGCCATGGATAGTGTTAATAGTCGGGCTTTATTTATATTATTAATTTTATCGGACCGTTTGGTTTCGATTTTAAAAATCTCAAATCCATATGATTAGTATTTACAACAGTAGGTAGTATCTAAATAAAAAGAACGAACTATAAAAACGTGGCCGAATAGTATTTTTATTAAAATAAAACGAGAAATGAGAAATACGAGATTTTTTTTTTCTTTCGAATTATTTCATTATAACATATCGTAAATACTTGAAGTCTGCAATCCGTCGTCCGGATTCACGAGAGTCAATGTTGAAATATTTTATAACCGAAACGAAAATCGTTTAGACTTCTAACATTACGCGATAACATCATACTCACTAACATCAATGATTTTTCGACAAAATCAATAAAATATTCAATAACTTAAAATGTATATTTTTATGACTTAATGGTTTATTGATTAATTTACTTTTTTTTTTACACAATATTATTAAGATTAGGTTGGTGCTATTATTATTTTAGATGTTACGCGTTAAAACAATGGTATTATATTATTATGATATCTTACACAACCCTGTTTTTGCGTGGAAATTGCAAATGTACCTGTGTACACTTTTGAGATTCGACTAATCGCGCGTATATCTAAAGTACTGAATTATAGATTCTTAGTGATTACTCGTTACATGTATGCAAGTATACAATATAATGGCGACACATATAATATTGATACTACTATATGTAAATGTGTTTTAGAAAATTATTGTTATCGCGCGATGTTATAATTATTATTAAGGCGCAAGCGTAAACACGAAATGTCAGTAGTGATTTTTGATATTTTAATATTTTCTTTTATACAATTTGCACGCCTTCAGGTCGAACCAGAATAAATTCTCACGGGATATATCGAACCTCGCGGGAATAAGATGCAAATATACGTGACAAAACAATAAAAAAAAAAAAAAAACGAACACGAATTGAATATTCAGCGTGTACCTATATATGACGACCGAGGAGAGTTCAATACTAGAATTTTAATATATTTACACACTCCCACTCGTCCGACGGAGACTGTATTATACGGAAGAATAAGACCGAATTATATTAAAAATAAAATAGGCGTTAACGGATTCCGAACGGGCCGGAGGAGTTATTGAAGGTTTTACAACCA
The DNA here is from genome assembly GCA_902439185.1 of Cinara cedri. Classification (NCBI taxonomy): domain Eukaryota; kingdom Metazoa; phylum Arthropoda; class Insecta; order Hemiptera; family Aphididae; genus Cinara; species Cinara cedri. Next base: position 133,686 of record CABPRJ010001937.1, on the reverse strand, counting down.
TGTGTATGCGTTTTTTTTTTTTTTTTTTTTTATCTCTGCATGAAACTTTCCGACGCAGTAACATGATCAAAAAGTTTCATGCTGCAGAAACAATTCATATATATATATATATAGCAATATAGGTATTAAGTATAATATCGGAACGGTACTGCGGACATTTTTCGAATTTACAATTTCGTTTTCCATAAAATTGGAAAATCCGACGTAACACAATGAGCTGAAAATACGAATGTTATTTATCGTGTGTTGAACTACATTCGGTTTGACGAGTGATGCGCGACGGTTTAGGATAATAATATATTTTTAATTTTATTAAAGAAACGTACCTACTGCCACTGCTTCATTTGAGGGGTATACCGTACGTGGGGGGATTGAGTACCACAACCATTTGTTTGGATATTCTAACGTGCCGCTACTTTTTTTTTGAAAAGGAACGCATATAACGGGTTGTTATTTAGGCTTATACCTATTTTTATAAAATTGCTCAACTTAAATTTTTGTGTGAAATATATGAATCTTACAAATAATTGTTCTAATATTTATAAAATATATTGATATCTCATATCTGATACGTGATAACTGATAAGTAGCCATCAATGATAACTACAGATTAAAAACCATCCGTAATGATTAACTATGATTTCAGGTGGCCAGCAACCACTGACTTATTATAGTACTATCATTGAACGACATGCTATTAACATGATATGTTTGTATCTTGTTTAACCTTAGATCATATGTACGTATACATGTCTTATTATGTAATATGATCTGAGCGTTGAACCAGGTGATCGATATTCTCATTTATGGAATCTTTTAGATTGAGGTGTTTAAAATAATGTAAATTATTAAGGTGAATTATTGGTGAATAAATTAATAATTTATGAAAAAATAAGTTGGTAATTGTTTTGTATATTTTAATTTTTGTTTAAAAAAAAAAAAAAAAGTTATACCTCAACAACAATAATAATTATTATTCTGTTTGTTATGTTACGTATTTAATGGTTTTATATTGATGTTTCTTAAGGTTCTGTACAGGTGTTGGGTAATTTATACACGGTAGTGTGAGAGATATTAAAATATCAGGATAGCTACTTTTTTTTAAAGTAGCTAAAGTACTTTTTTCCCAAATCAAGCACTGCCTACTGCGTGCTATACTATTGTTTCCAGGCTAAAACGTTTCCTTCGAACAAATCAAAATATGAATTACGAATAAAAATTATAATACATAATTATTTAGGTACTAAACGAGTCATTTTCAGGTGAACATTACACATAACCTCAATGATATCATAAATTAATATTAAATAGTAGTCGTTTTTCTGACAGATGAACAAAAAAAAAAAAATTTAACGATGTCATATTGTTTTTATCTGCTAACGTTTGAAATTCACATTTCAACGAAATTCGTTAACATCATTTGTATATTATACCAAATATTTTTTTCAGTTTATGTAAATAAAAAATGTTTTTGGTTAGGTATACTATATATATATCAATTTCGATAATTTGATTCAAGAGGTCCATCATAATTCATATTATTATTATGTTGCTATTACTGATAACAAAAACAAGTTTAGTGTAATTTCACACATATTTGTTTTTGATTGACGGTAGTTATTAATAACCATTACTATGGCTATTGACAAAAAAAAAAATACTGCCCCTCCCCACGTTTCATCGCGTATCTGATGAACATCTTAAGTTGGTAAATGTATATATTTAAATTCACTTTCAGCAAATAAAGAATGTTTCAATGTCCCGAACAGCAAAGCAAACGAAAAGTGAGTATGGATAAATCCGCGATAAACAAACTTGTTAAAATATGAAATAATCACAATAATAAGATAGGAACCAAGGTATATCTAATGAAAACACTGATATTTCTTACAATTGCGTCTGACTCGTGTAGGCGAAACATAAAAGCATTTGAAATTACTGTATATTATTGTATATAAAATAATACTTTACATTGCATAAACTGATGACAGAACGAGTGTATCTATAATACAGTAGCTTAACATAGAAACCTCTTTGGCTAGATTTTTAAATTTTTGGCTACATCATAAGTAGAAATTATATTGAAAAGATTATTATATAAAAAAAAAATCGAAGGAAAAAAAGAAAAGAGTCAAGCCTATTTTCTATATGTATATATACCGAACTAATAGTTTAAAGCAATTACACAAATGTTAATACCAGAAATGATCGAAAACACCGAATATAAAGAGCCATATAAAAATATAACCAATCGGAATAATAATATGTTCGCATGAAAGTCAACGACGTTTGGAATCGAACAATGAGACTTGAAGAAGAACAATTTATTGTTAATTACTTATGTTCAAAACGATTTCATCGTTTATTATTATTATTATTATTATTACTTTTTTTTCAATTTTGTCATTATTCTTTATTCGTCATCTTTGAACCATTGTACAGTGTGCAGCGTGTTCACGACTGCGAGCATAATATTATTTAGGTAATATAAAAGTTGCCGTACGAAACTTTTTTACTGTATATAGGTGCGTTTACAGCCACGAAAACTTTTCCGAAAGTCATAAAAAACATCAAAAATGCGCATCGTTGTCAAAACAATTGCGCAAAAAAATAAAAATAAAAACAATAATTTTGTTTACAACGGCGATAATAATGTTATTATTATATTTTTAAGGCTCCCAGCGCATATACGCCACGTCTGACTTACCGGCAAAAATAATACAGTATGTTTGACAACGTTTACTCCATAACTAAGAGTTAAGTATTAAGAATTCGGTTCTACAAGTTCGTGGTTTCAAAATGTACGAACGGACGGAATCGATTATACTTTTTAGAAAAATTTTCGGCGTAATTAAAATATTTTGATATTTTATTTTATATTTTGATGAACCCCGAGTTCAAAAGCTATACACTTGTATAGGTACCCAAGTACCTAAGTGCATAAGCGAACAATAGGGGGATGGGAGCTAATCCACCGAGATTATACAAATTCCCCTCAAATTGAAATTGTATACTATCTTAAGCCAGTCTTAATATAATATGTATTAGAATTATTCTAGGGTATTTCTAGCCCCCCCCCCAAAATGGTATCGAATCTCCGCATACACGATACACCTAAGTACTGAGTAGTGAGTAGTTTGTTTGTGCATGAGTTTTCGACTAGTTGAGATTGGCCGTAGATTTTTGATTACGCTGACTCTATATAATTGCCCGATTCAAGACTATCATGTAAGACTCATATGTAAATATGTGTCTATATACTTATTATTCCTTCATCATTAGTCAATTTCTATTAGCTTCCCATGAGCTATCACAATATATTTCCAAAACGGACCCCAGAGACTATAATCGGTTAGTGAAATCGATTTTGACTATAATATATTTTGGAAGGGGGGGGACAGGATAAGAGCGAGGGCTGTAAATTTACGCGCGTTTACTGTGTGAGCCGGCTGTTTCCGGTCGTTCGTGGCGACTCACAGGTTATAGCTGCAGGTCAGGTTAGGTCAGGTTGGTAATAAATTTCTACTTTATATGTGCTGTAAGTTTAATAGTGGGGCCAGAACGTTCGTATACCTACGGCCGGACGTGACCCGCGGAAATCCGGCTCGGCCTCCCAACCTCTTGTCCCGGGCGACCCGGACCGACCAGACTATGTCCAGTGACGTTTACAATTTTTTTGACAACACGGCACCACAAGCACGTTCTTTTGGAATTCGGGATACCTATACCGTCACCGGTGCAGATGACGATAGTCGGTTAGGTGTAGATTATAGGTTATAGGTCGCAGTAGGTTATGAAATACGTCCAATGATTAGAAACCAGTTATATCGCCCCACGTCGTCATCACAAAAAGAAGTTTTCCTGTTTTGAAGCACGTAATCACAACTATTGTATTTCGATTGTTTTAATTCCTATGTATCCTTTAGCCTAAACAATTTATATTTCTCTAGGGTACGATACGATACGATATTATTATTTAAAGTCGTTGTATACTGTAGTAGTGGTTTATAACTTTTTTGACACTATAAAATACGGATTATTTGGAAAACTTTCGATAAGTTTTATCGGCAAAAAACCACTTCTATAAACCTGACCTAGAAAATTGGGGAAAAAATACTTCACATAAAGTCATTGCGGACCTTTTATTAGATTTTATTTAGTAGGGAAAACATGTTTCGACGCTCAGTACCACCAATGACAAGCTGCAGGTTTAAATGTTAGTATACAAACGGCAAAAAAGCATTACGAAAAATAGTTGTACTGTCAGTATATTAACAACGACGTGGATCGTTTTAATAAAGTAGGTATGTTTCATTTCTGTAAAAACAAAGTTGATAGGTATCTAGCACTCGGTCGAGAAATGCATTTCAGCCAAACATTTTTCGTGATGTACTCCGGAATTCCAGACATTTTTTTTATATTATATATCGTGTTACTCAAGAATTAACTTTTTATTTTAATTAATGTTTTTAACGTTTAGAATTTTGTTTAGTTTCGGAGTGTATAGTGAAGGATCTGTTGGTTTTACTATGATACGTGTTTTTTTTTCTGTGAACAATTTTTCTACCAAAAATCTTGCTTCAAATTATTAAGTGTAGCACCTTTGTTAAAAAGTAATTTTTTCTAGTTCATACTTTGAGAAGATTATTTTTTTATTTTCTAAGGGGTTTCCAAAATAATTGGGAAAAATTCGAAAGAAAATTATAATTAAAACGGAAAATATTTGGTAGGCCAGCACTTGGCCAGCACGGCAAATTGGGTGCAAAACAATTGGAAGTGAATATCAATAATATTCAAAATTAATACAAAACTTATACTAATTATATATGAAATTTAAAATATAAATTCTAGATTTTATTACAGTATCTATAGTATAGATTCTATACTTGTACAATACAATTGTTGTCGTTTAATACAATAAAAGTTATTATTAGACCTTTTTTTTTTTTTGCACGTACGGTTGATTGGCATTCTGATAACCAGCGTTTTATTGTATTTTTAAATATTTCTTTTTATTGTCAATATTCTCAATTATCAGTTGTTCAGTAATTAATGAAAAGATTAAAAGATTTTAAAGAAGAATATATAATCTAACAATAATACGAGTTTTAATACTTATTTAGTTTATTATGTTCATGTTAATTCAACATTAAATGCACTCCATCCTTCAATATATCTTCCAAAATATTTACTCATGCCGTGGCGTTACCGTTTTCATTGTTTTTAATTGTTGTTCACTGTGTTTCCTACCAGGAATATTAATCCAATCGAAAAATAATAAGATATCGATTTTGTTCCTTTTAATATACAGCCGCTGACAGAGAAAGTCGTTTTTGACTATCTAAAGTATTTTTCGTAGTAATTGGGAAAAACCAAAAGGTACAATTTTTTCAAATTACGTCGTAAAAATTTTACTGTTTAACATTTTTACGTTTTACGGTTTTTACCAGGAATGTTACTTCATTACAAAAACAACAAGAGATTTTTTTAATTAGATTATTAATCTAGTTTGTGATCAAGAAATCGTTTTTAGATATCATTGAGCGTTGGTTTAACGAATATTCAGGAAAGATTTTCGATATATTTATTATACAAATCATAAAAAGTTTCGAAAAAAATAATGTGGAAAAATAATATGAAACTCCTAAACAATTTAGAATATAACTTTAGTTGTGATTTCGTAGAAAAAGAGTAGACCAGACGTTCGAAAAAAAACTTGAATAGTACCTATAACTAATTTGAGTATTGAAATAGACACAAGACATTTTAATAAAATACCAATTTCAGATGCATGAAGTAAACTAGTTAAAATAAAAGTAAAAATATAAAATTACACACGAATAGAAAAATTCGTAACACATAATTAGAAAAATATAATATATTTAAATAATAAATACCTATGGATATTCTGAAAACATTTAGTTCGTTTTATTTCACTCTAAAAAGAAAAAGGACGGACGTACTTCGCACGTTGGTGAAGCCATTGTTGTAGGTGGGAAGTTGGAAAGATGGGATACAGGCGGGAATTTAATGTGTGTCTGTAAGCAGCGATAAACCATTGCTAACGAAAGTACGATTCTGAGAGAATTTCAGTTGATAGTGTTGCTTTGTCATCAATACAATATATGGTATATAACATACTATAGTAAAATGATTACAAAAATTTGCACTTCCATGACAAAAATGATTGTTTAAAAAAGATTAAAATAATAAAAACTTAATAAAAAATAAATAAAAATGGTCGCCAATAACAACATTATTTTTATTCTTTAAATCTTTTTTAACCTAAAGACCGAGTTTTTTTCATTATCTCGAATATTAATGAGAATTTCAAAAAATGACCTCTCTAAAGTACCACTCAGAGAACATTTATTTCCAGAAAAGGTGCTATAATTGATAATTGGGGTATGCTTTCTGGTAGAAAAAGTGTTCACATAAAAAAAAATAATAATAAAAAAAATATATATCATTGTAAAACTCATACATTCCTCGCTCCATTGAGAATCTAACATAGATTTGGGTAGCCATGGGTAACTGTATATAAAAAACCGAAGATTTGGAAATTATTTTTTATGATTTTCCTATTTTTTTATTTGTGACTATTACTTAATAATAATAAATAACAATAACTAAATATTATTAAAACTTATCTATTACTTTTGTAGCATTTTAGATACAAATTTGTTTTGGTCAATTAGTAATGTCTGCCAATTGTAAACGATTTATTTGATGTTGAAATCAAAAAATGTTTAGTGTGATGCATACAGTAATTTTTTTTATAATCATCTTATAAGTTTAAATTTCACGACAATCGTAAAAATCACGACATTCAAAACATGTTTAAGTGAACATCGCTTAGAATCGTTATTTATCGCCATTGATTTTGTGTACAAATATAAATTAAATAAATTTATGTGTTCCAACTTCCCATTTGCAATAGTGCAACACCCATTAATATTAAGTATCAATTTGTTTTTTTACTTTATTTTTTTATATCAGAAATTTTGTTCTGATATTCAATAGTGAAGTTTCTTTTCCGCTGTTTAAAAATGCATTGCTCTGTATGTTTTATATTTTATATTACTTTTTTGTTTTTTAGATAAACTGTTGTGAATCTAGAAAAATGAATCACATAAAGTGAATACCCTAATCAAGCGGCAGGGAATCTGTGTATTTTAAGATTTTGGTCGGTTTATTTATCAACCGTAAAAGTGCTAACCTTTGCTAAACTTAAAAAGAAGTAAGTATATTTAAGTATAACTCGATCTGTTAGTTTACCGTTACATAGGTATAATACATTTTGAAAAGTACACTAATTCTGTTACGCGGAAAGAATATTATCTTCAAGTTCAAAATTCCATACGACATTTTTTAAGTTTATCACATATTTGACTAATTGCAAGTTACAAGACAGCCCCGTTCAAACGCGATGTCAAAACGTATTTTAATACATTTTATATAATATTAATATAATAGTTATTTATTCGAATAGGTGTAAATATATTATTCACATTCGAAGTACGTATAGATTAGAAACTTGTTCAAATACAAATTTGTTGTATCAAATGTGAAGTGCGAAAAGTTTTCAAAAAATTAATATTTAAATTATATATATAATATTATATATTTTTAAATTATATAAAATATAATTTCCTCTCCCCCTCACAGGAAAACTACATAAAACAAAAAAGTAGGACAAACCGACAGTGTGGGTGATATTGTATTAGCTTGACCAAACGAAACATAACCGAAACTTGTCATTAAGATATTTTCGTCTACCACGCGAGCAAACAGTTTTACCACTATTAAAAACAAGTAACAACAGTTATATTTTCGTAAGTTTCGTCAGAAACGGTTTTACTCATTTACTCCTCGCTATAGACGAAACCTATAGACGAAAAATTTCTCCCATTTAGAGGTTAACCTATAGAATTAAACAAACGTGAGGACAAAACTTTTTCGAGTACTTTGTTGTTTTTTTTTTTTTTTTTGTTTGGGATACTTCTATATCCAATATCGTTTTAATGAAAACGACGAAAAAATACAATTTTCTACTTAGTTTTTCATCACTGTACTTATACAGTTTAATAATCGTGGCATATTTGTCTAAACACAATAGAATCAGACATAACGATATATTCTATTATTGATATTAATCGATATTTTATCTATAAACGGGCCTCAACATTTTGATTTGATAACTAGGTAAGGTGATTTATTGGCATGACATTTTTTTGAATATTTCTATTGGTTGGTTAAAAAAATACTACCAACTGTAAAGCTATAAGCAAATTAATTTACTATCGACGCCTGTTCATTTAATTTTTTTCTTTTTTGACATTAATATGTTTTATGTCCAGGGATCAAAAAAAAAAGTGTGGAACGAAAAGAACAACCCTAATAACGATAGTTGCTAAAACAATATAATAAATTCTTTTTTTGATGGGATGTGCCCAGGAAACTAAGCAACGATAGTTTCCCTAGTAACGTATTCCGTGAGGTAAAAACTAACGGGGTAATATGTGCACAACTAAACGGCATGCCTAAGAGAACCTCACGGTAACATTTGCGTTGGTGGTTTATCTAACAGGCAATATAAGGAAACTTTAATTTTAATATTACTCATAAACAGACCATAAAAAAAAATTTCACAAAATTAAAGACATTTAGTATGTTTTCAAAGGGGAATTTTTTTTTTTTTTTTTTTTTGTTATTCATTTTCCAGATAATCTATACTTCAAACTTAAAAAAATTAATATTTCTTGTAATTATTTTGATCTTAATAAAAAATTGTATAATGAACCGCAAAAACCCTTCTTTGGAAAACACGGTAAATGTTGTCATATTTACTTATCACGATAGAATTTTCGTTGTAGATCTGTTGTATCCTGAGTATATAGATATTATTGGAAATACAAAAATACATTTTAGTTGTTGAATAAACAGAGGCGGAAAATTGTACGTGTTTTCTTAATAAAATTATATTTAAATTTACAGTTAGTTTATTTTATTAAATTTATTTTTATTTCTTTTAGGACATAAATGAACGTAAGATTAATAAATTTTTAGAACATAAAATTCTCTACCGTATCGTTTAGTTATAGTTTATAATTACAACCAATGTAAATATCTATTGTAATAAATTTCAATATTTTGAAAATAAACGCATCAATACTGCGTTAGTACTTACACTTATATTATAATAAAGTCTCATTTTTATTATTGATATTTAAAGTAATAAACAAAATACTATAAATCGGACAAATTATAGTATTTTAATAAAATATTAAAGTAAAACCAAATTATTAAAATGGTTAATACTCGTAAATAAATATAATATTTTTTTTTATTGTTCAAGTAAAAAAAATAATAATGTGTTTTAATTATTTCGGTTTTTTTTTTCGAAAATAAATATACAGTTAAAGTTTTAACCAAAAAGGAAATAAATTACAGTTTCTTTTTCACATTATATGTATACATATGATGTATAGCGAGTATTATAATATTTTATAAACACGGTATAGTAAACTATAGGTTAGGTTTTTTTTTTAAGTCTTATATTTTATGTACACAAAAAGAAAAGAAGATTATTAAAAAAAAAATAAGAAAAATAAAATACCTAACGGTTGAACTTTATTTGTTGTACTAATCTTATCTGTGCTTAGAGGGAGTTGAACTTATAATCATGTCTATACTCCATAAATTTGATACGATGCAGAATCGCAGTGTATGTATAACTGTATAAATAGTTTTTATTATCGTTTAAAAAGTATGTTTTTAGTGTTTATTTTGCTTCGTTTAATAAATAAAATTTTATAAATGCATGTTTAAATAAAATTTATGAGCAGACTTTAGGACCGAGAATTTTATCGTATTTTATCATTTTCGGTTAAGACTTGGCGTTTAATCGAATCGTGAATAATGAAAAAAAAAAACAATAATAATAATTATTTAATTGTTTAATTTACCAATTCGGGTATGTTCAGTTCCCTGAATTAATTTTTTCAAATATAATTTGGAAATACATTGGTGTAAATGACATATTAATTTTGATTATAACATTGTACGTTAACCACGTTCTCAACTCTACCGTAATTGCGCGAGAGTAAATTTTATAAATAAAATAAAGTAATTATTTCTAGTGAGCGGATGTTCATACATTCATCATATTTGTTGAAAAAGAAATCTAAATTTATAAAAAGTAAGATAGAAATTTGTTTCATTGCAAAAAAGAATTCAAATCAACAATTTAGTATTGCATAAATGTTTGTTCGATTTTTACTTGCTTGATTATACTTGGTGTATACATCATGCTTTTGATGCAAAAGGTTTGGGATTTTTTTTTTATATATTACGACATTACGTTAAATATTTCGATAATATATAACGATTAGTTTTACCAAAACTGTAAACCGTTATATAGTCGATTACGACATTCAGTCACGTAGCTAAGGGGTAGCCAAGATGTGCTTGGCCCATCCTAAAATAGTTAAATGTATCCGGTCTTTGGCTGGTCTAGAGACTGAAAATTTCTAGAAAAATTACTTAACAACATACATATTTATAGTGTTTTATGTATTATGTTTATAATAATATATCTTCATAAGCGTGTTTTGGCGAATAACCAAATAATGTAACCTGGTTACTGAATTTTATAAACAAGTCGTTTTGGAGATTTTCGTTATTACTTTGGTTATCGGTTACTGAAATATCTAATCAAACGAAATGATCGGTTTTGACGTTTGGTTATTGATAAAGTAATAATTAGATATCTAGCTAGTACTTTTTTTATTATCAATTAATATTATTTGTAATAACCATAAACATATCGTTTCTAAAAGCATTAATCAAAATCACATAACCATAACTGACAATGAATGTAGACAGGTTAATCGCCAAAACACACCTCATGTTTCTTACATTTATGTTTTTTTTATTTATTATCAATTATTAATCTTTGTGGACTTTCTAATTTTCCACAGATCTACAGAAAAAAACCCTCAGTAATTTTCCGTCATTTTGAACACTAGACCAGCTCGTCCAAAATACTCAGTAAGGCCCATTATCATAAGTTTTTAATTTATACCGTAAAATATCACTCTACTCGACTTAGTGATATAAATTAATAAATGTTAAGTGATTACTACCTGGTATTTGTTTTGTTGTGTATATTATTCGGTAGAAGGCGTAATCATCAAAATATAAATCTGTCAATACAAAGGTATTATTAAGCTATATATTTTTAGTTATAATTTGTGCTTATAATTACTTTTTTTTAAATATGAAAACGTCAAGGGAGAGGGGTTCTCAAATATTGACCCATCTAGTGAAAATGTTCTTACTACGTGCCTGATTATACGTCATGTCGATATTTCAGTTATGTTCCGCGTATCGATCGTTTCGTTTTCGTCCCGGGTTGTAGTGGGTTTGTATATGCATAAATCCAGGGCGCCGAATCAGTTTTAAAATGGTATGGTTATAATTCCTAGTCATAATCACCACCTACCAAATGCACACAGGATGGGTTAAGAGTTATAACGCCGCACCCCCCCGTTTGAAATTTGTGAATTTCTACGAATCTTGCGTAAAAATGTGTAATTCTTGGATTAAATTAACAATAGTTCTTAAAAACTAAAAATAGAATATAAGATTTTTATTATCTGTTTTAGATATTTTTACAATAATTGTTACCAAGATTATAGTTTCTGAATGGAGCGAAAAAGCTTATAGTTTTACAAAGATGTTTTTTTTTAATTATTGTTATATTTTTTTTATCTGTGTGCAACTTTTCTATCAGAAATCTTGCTCCGATTTTTAAGTGTAGCAACTTTTCTAAAAATAAATTGGACTGAGGAGATACTTTAAGCAGTTCATTTTTCGATTTTCTTAAGAGTTTTCTCAGCAAATATGAAAATCCGGGGCAAAACGTAGGATAAACGGGAAAATCGGTACATTAAACAAATATTATTAAAGAAAATATGTTTTAAATAAATAAATACATTTTCAACAGATTAACTAAATAATTTAAAACAATTGAAAACAAATGACTATGATGTGTTGGTTTTAGTCCGTTGATTTTTTCGTTATCTTGACTACGCAGGAAAAAAATACGACCAACACCTACCAGATAACAGAGCTCTACTCAAAAGTTGTTTCAGTTGTGTCAGATTGTTCGACTGTAACTTATAACTTATAATTTCAGTTTAAATGTTTGAATTAGCTACTTTGAAATGTTTAATATTTTATGAATTGTATGGTATTGTTAAACAATAAAATATTCATAATGTTCCGTGGTATTGTCTGTGCATTATTTTCATGATAAGAATAATTTCAAGTTATTATAATATTATATAACAAATGAACCGTATATCAAATTGTCAACAGGATAAATTATAACTGTCTGAAAACGAAGAATTACTGCCAACAAAATTCCCAACGAAATTACCTTATATATAAAAGTCTGTATTGTATTTCGTTGACGAGCCTTCGGCTACTTCCATTCACTTATTCACAAAGTTGTAAAAAATGAAAATACCTACGAGATGTATAATTTCATTCCAAGAAAACTTTATGAAGTACGTGACTTATTAACCTAGTTTTTATTCATTATTTTAGTAATTATACTAGTAACTTAACGAATTACTTTTTACTTGTAGTAACTCGTAACTTATCTATTTTACTAAATAATTGTAATAAACCGTAATTTCACTAATTTACTAAAATGTATAAACCTCACAGCTATATACTATCATTATATACTATATATACTAGCTGACCCCCCGCAATATTTTGCTATTGCTAGATAATATTGTAAATAATTGTAAAAATAATAATGATAACAATTGTTTTTTTGTCAACGACAACCACATTGTCAGCCATGTCTCCAAGGGAACCCGTATTTAACAAAAACAAAAATAAATAAATAAACAATTAAATATATTCTTGCCAAAAATATGTAAAAACCTAATTATTATAATTTTTTTAGGGATTTCTAATTTTTTTTTTTTTTTAAATAAAATACAGCCCATGTTACTCGCTGATAAAGTAGCTTTTTATAGGCGAAAGAAGTTTTAAAATCGGTGAACAGTTTTCGAGTTTATCCATTACAAGCATGCAAACAAATCCTTTCTCTTTGTAGTATTATTATTAGTATATTATATTATATAATATACATTGTTATATATTTGTTTATATATTATGCGTAAAACAGATCGTTAATTATTATAAATTGTTTTACTGCTGTTTCTATAATGCGTATAATGAAATATATCAAAATCTAACCGTGTATATCAAAAAAAAAAAACAAAAAAAATGTATACCTATTTAATATTTATATGATATTAAAAGCGTCACTTTGCTCCTATCGGTTTATTTGCAGACGTTCGGCAGCGGCTGCGGTAAGTACACAATAAAGGTACACAGAATAAAAAGCCAATGCTCCTATCGTGCGCGGAAAACGCTGACGATGTTAAAATATTACTATAAGCACAGATAGGTGGGTACTTCAATGTCGAAATTACAGACGGCAAAAAAATGAGTAGGTATATTTTTTTTTTCGATTTCTTTACATTGAAATAGTAATCGCGAGTAGTCCAAATCTTATATGAATATATTAAATTTAATCGCATCGCGTATTATATAATGGGTGGATACGAGTATTCAGTACATGGTCGGCATATTTCGTGGAAAAACAAATGGTATCGGGTCGGATATAATATCATAATATGTAAAAACAGGTCGGAGTGTTATTTAATAACTCTCACGAGTATTCAATTTGGGGAATTATTTCAATACCAGATGATTAGCACAAGATCGGCGGATGGCAGATAGTAATAGATTAATAGTGATTATGATTTGACCACGGAAGTATTTAATTTTAAAGTTAAAACTAAAATATTATTTTTTCGTATAAGGAAAAACAAATTGTGTGCATATTACATACGCACGTGTGAATAATATTACGGTTTGACAATTGTTTTTGCGGGACAAAAGACAATATTCAAATGTACATTTGAAAAAACCGGACATAACTTCTCGTATCAGGGATAGGCGAAAGTTTGGATGGTATACCGAGTAATTCAGTGTATTTACATAATATATTTTCTGAAATTAACGGTAAATCGTTGCATTAAAAAGACAATTCTTGTAAGGTTATAGTTTATCATAGGGGAAGCGTTTTCCATTGTGACCGGGGTAAAACGTTCAGAAATCAACGAAAATAACTGATATCAATACATTGTAACAATAATCAACAATAATAATCTGGTTTTTCAATATTATAGAAAAAACGCCACGTCGGCAGTATAGACATTTTTATTTTTCAAATAAAGTACCATCGAGCATTAAAATCCACATCTTTTACGAAGATGCCACGGGCAATAAAGTAAATGAACGTTACTTATAACGTAAATTATAATGCTAATGTTAAAATTAGTGTAGCAGAATGCGGATCCGACAGCTAGGTGTCGGAAAAGACCGCGTAGCTATCCGATTGGACTGCCTTTAACCCCTAGCCAGCAGCTCCACTTGGAAATGTAAGCCAGGCCGGAAGAAATACTGCTAACGCCCCTCTCTGATGGATGCTATTTGGAAAAATAAAGGTTAAAATTATAGTTAAGACTAAACCAGTAGTCCAATAGACGTGGGTGTGGCGTCCTTATGAGATCAAGCATAAAAAATCGGAATATTTTTACTAACCAAAAAACATTGTTCTGGGAAGGTACACTAAGAACAATCTAAATACTAATAATAATAATACCTTCTCACGTGGAATTCTTACAATATTATCATCGTCATTAACCGTGACTCATCGAACAAAATTTTAAGCGTCATGCGATCGAATTCAGTATACCTAGTTCGTTTTACCCAAAACGGTTCACTGTGTTTATGAGATTGCAGCCAGGTCGCAGGACTGTGTTCAATAAAATATTGCATTTTAAGACCTACGTAAATGTATGGGTTTATTTTGTAAGATGTATATATTAACTCACTGTAAAAGGAAAGTTTTGTATTACGGATGCTTATATTTGATAATAGTATAGTCAAAAGTTTTTGGCTTCATTGTTTTCATATACGATCCATATTATTGCACATTTAAATCACGCGATAAAAATATTTGCGCACGTTGATTTGCGTAAATAAATCATTAGATTTTGGATATTTTACACAACACAGCTATAAGCAGATAGCAGTGATTTGCTTAAAACACAAAAGAACATAGGTATCATAGGAACGAGAAAACCAGAAAAGTAAAAACCTGGAATACATTTTACTATCAAAATTGTTCTCAGGAAAAATATTTCACAGGAAAATATTGTAACGGAAATTAAAATTCGAGTAATTGTTGAATAAAAACACTAAATTAAAGAAAATATAGTACAGGAATATAAATGTCGTGAAGAATAAAAAACAAAAGAGACGTCATAAGATAATAAAGATGGATGCAGACACTATTATAGGTAATTTAATATATACCTGTAACGATAAACCATTGCATACGAAAAAACGATTTTAAAAGGGGTTTAGTTTATAGTGATGCTTTGTCAACAATATACGAGTAAATGCAATATTATAGTAAAATAATTAAATAGGCTTTAAATATTTTCTTCAATAATATTTGTTAAATGTTGTACCGACTTCCCCGGATTTCATACGTTTTTCCTAGTTTTCCAATGTATTTTATCAGTTTTTCATATTTACTTAGAAATCTCGGAAGAAAATCGAAAAACGGCCTTTCTAAAGTACTTTCCCAATAAAATTAAGAAAATATTTATCGTTAAAGTTGGAGCAAAATTGCTGGTAGAAAAGTTGCCTACAGAAAAAAAAATCGTGATATTAAACAAATATATTTCGTATGTTTTCCCGTTTTTTTTTTCAAGTTTTCGTATTTGATGAGAAAACTTTTAAGAAAATCGAAAAATGACTTCCTTAAAGTATCTCCCCACACTAATTTCCTTTCAGAAAAGATGTAAAACACACGTAAAAATCGGAGCAAGTCCTCTGATAGAAAATTTATCCACAGAAAAAAAAATCAAACATCTTTATAAAACCATAAGCTTCTTAGCTTCACTCAGAATCTAAAATTTATTGAAAGACAGAAATTTCATTGGGAAATTATAGTTCATAACTATTATAAATTAGAATTAAAAAATTTTTCCTGTAAAACGACTTTTTTTTCACCCAACTAGATCCGATATTCAGCAAAAATGGTTTCCTAACCATGTTTTGGTAGAAAAGTTATTTACAGACAGAAAAAATATTACATCGTAATAAAACCAATACAACTCTTCGTTCCACTCAGAATCTAAAAGCACACATCGTAGTAAATCCAATACATTCCTCACTACGAATAGAATCTAATAATATATTTTGTAGAGCTTTGATCTAAAAATATAAGGGTGTTGTTGGATGTCAAAAATTCAATTTTTGTAAAACAACTTTGAATTTGTTCTGAAAAACACAAATTATTTCCGCTATGAGTTTATATACTTTTGCGGGTTACTTTACTTATTATGAACCATCGATATTCCTTTTCCGGCCTGTTACTTTTCATACCCCGACCCAATAAACAACAATAATATGAAACAACATTGTATCGTCTTGTAATATACGTCATTTAAGTAAGAAAACCGAAATTTAATGTACTGCAGGTCAATGTCGGCCGGTAGAGTTCGTGAATACTGTCCCTAAATAATTTTGTCTCTGAAAGGAAAAAAAGTCCAATAATCGTATAAATTCTAAGCTTTATTTAGTAGAATTTATCTAAAAAATATATACATATATCTTGTATAAACGGACCTGATATCCGTGCAGCGCAGAACAAAAAAAAAAAAACATAAAACAATGTCGATTATCTAACAATATATAGGCGCAGATCTAGAGAGGGGAGTGCTAGGGTACTATAGCAACCCCTTGGCATGTTGTTATATAGTTAAAACAATACACAATACACACATGTATTTTTATAATGCCCAACATGTTTCTATGAATCTGCCAAATGTTATTGTGAAGATGATATTATAAGGGTTCAAATTTAGAATTGAAAGCAGAAATAAATTTGCGGAAAAATAAGTGGGCAAAAATTTAAAATAATCCACAAATTTCAGTTGAAGCATTAGAACACTACAGTGAATTTTTTCCCAAAATTACAATTTTTGTTTACTAGGTTACTAGTTTCTACATCCACAGCGGAGAGATCTTTCTCAACTTTAAAAGATTAAAAAATTACTTATGATCCACTATGCCTGAATAACGTCCAAACGGTTCGGCCATGTTAACATACACTAACAGATAGTGATAGATATTAATCAAGTTATTACTATATTTGAGCGAAAAAAAGAAAAGGATGAAGTTAAAAAATTGATCAAAATGACAAAACCATTTTTATTGATTTTTTGTTCATCAATTATAATGAAAATATGTGATAGAATTTTAATTATTAAGAAGAAGATTGTTTTTTTAAAATAAAGGAATTTGTTAAAGTTTCCGTTCATGATTATCTTTTTGAATATTAAGCACATTCATTTTTTATGATTAAACAAGGTCATACAATCAGGATGGACCATACAGAATATGATTGCACAATAGCAACCCACATAAAAATATCCTTGATCCGCCACTGATAATATATATTTGAATTTGTGAGGGGGAAGCAAATGACGTATGTTAAGTGTCACATAATATTACAGATTATTTCGTGCGCCCAAAGACGATGGTTGCAACTGGAAAATGACCTCGGGGGATCGACGAAGGCGGGACACGTAGGTACGTATTATTTTCCTAACCAAAAGCATAGCTGCAGCTACTGATGCTCACGTGTGTTATATTATGGCATCGCGAATGGACCAAACGTAATTAATTCACGCATTTCCCTAAAAGCTTTTCTGTGTTGTTTACCTAAACCGCCGCCGAAGACCCATACGTGTGCCTGTACTAATGTAGATAATCAGTTTTTATCGATCAAAAGTTACCTACCCCCTCCCTCTCTGTAGTATTATTATCATGGTGGGTATATATTATTGCACTCACTTTAAAAACGAAACTTGTTTTCAAACAGTTAGACGCGTGCACCGTAAATCTTCGGTAACTATAATATTTTTTACAAAATTAATAAAAGCATATAACTGTAACATAATATATGAGTATATGTGCAATATGGATAGATTTATAAACAAAGTAGATATCCGACTATATGAGTCCCATAAGAAGTATAAGAACTTAGCAGCCATATACCGTACTAACGAACCGTGTAACATAAACGACCAATAACTTGATTATTGAATCGATAACATGTCAATCAATTTAATAAAACTATTATTATTATTCTTTTTTTTTATTGCAATCAAAAGGCCTCGACTGCCGAGGTAATTGGCCGAAATGATGGGGTTACATACAGAGGTTAAATAAAATTACAATGTATACACAATTATTTAGGAAATTAATGTAGAATTACAAACAAATACAATTTGGCGAGGTGTGACGTGAGTAAAAATAAAATATAAAATAGTTAAATAAAGTTTAGTATCTTAGATTAATATATCACGTTGAGGATGTTGGAACATTCATTATTGAAGCATTCTGCAAGGTTGCTCGGGAGATTTACTTCAGTTCTTAAAGTGTTTAATTTACGGCATTCTTGTATAAGGTGTTTAACGGTGACATCGGTTCAACATACCTCACAGAAGTCTGGATCAGGTTTATTTATGAGATGTTTATGTGTATGCCATATGAGTCCTATTCGTAGCCATATTAGTATAACATTGTTTTCCCTCGATAAGTCTAAAAGATTGAACCAACTGTCGAAGGTAGGTTTTATATTCCTCAACTTTTTGCCTCTCAGTGAATTAAATTTTTAATAACAAACATTTCTAATAGTTTTTTTTTTTTTTTTTTTTATTATATTTTCAAGGTAATCCTTTGAGAAAATGGTCAAGGTTTTAATAGTAATGTCTATGATCAGTTTTCTGGTTACCGACAATTCCAACATAACTAGGAATCCATGTTAGAGTGAAAACCCTATCGGAAATATTTAGAAGATTAATAATGTTAGTTACTGATTATATCGTTGAAGGTATTATGGTTTAAGATATAATTTTGAGCGTACTGAGTGAATCAGTTAATATATTACAGGAATTACACTGACTAGTTCAACGCCCTTTTAAATAGCTAAATTTTTTAAAAATATACTATTGAGGGGGAGTCGATAATTTGTATTTCTTAACAACCTCAGCAATTATTACCGCGAATCCATTACTAAAATGTCGGTTTGGAAGTATCGGTAAAAACATTTAATTCATTCCTACATAGAATTAGTTTTTTCTATACAGAGGTCCTAAAAATAGAGAGGCTGTATTTTCTTTGGAATTTTCGATGGGCTTAAAAATACGGTAAATTTGTTACATCTTCACGGTTGATTTATCGGAGAAAAAGTAAAAAATTACGTTCAAAAAGTTGACTTATTAGTCGGTATCATGTATTTACACCGAAGGAAAAAGACGCCGACGGTAAAAACGCCTCTTGGTCTACTAGAATAATCCTATTATTATTCCAATATGCATAGTCATGTTGCTGATAAAACTACTGACAGTTACAGAAACGATTTTCACTATCGATTTTATCTTAAAAATAGAGACTATTGTACTGTATTGTATACATTATAAATATATATTTTACTAGCTAGTTTTTAAAATTGCTAACGTCTCCCTCTAGACCAAATAAATTCAAGTTCGAGAATTACTTCTAGTAGCCTCTATCCATTGGGGATTCGTTTGTTGCATTTTTCCAATTGTCTGATCTTGTGTTCGACATATATGTCGTGCCCAGCATATATGATGATATAGTAGCAACATTGAATAGCATTGTTGCTACTATATCCACTTTTATGAACATTTGGCCAAAGCTCTAACATTGGTCCGTCATTCCCACGGGCCAATTAATCGGCCCAAATACCTATCGTATATGTCTTAAATCTGTAAAAAAGTAATTTTTTGTTCATCTGTTTTTATAATAAACATATACATAGAAGTTGAAAGTGCGCCTACTATTACTTTTACCTTATACAGAATAGTTTTTCTTTTAAACGAGACAATCATTAATTTTCAAATATTTTTAGAGTGTAGAAAAATCGATAAGCTATATAAATTATTTTTTGTAGGATTTCTCTATGATTATCTCCATTTTTAATTAGTTTCATAACTTAAATACGGTTTAGGACATTTCGGCGTGGCCATCTCAGCGTGGCCATTTCGTCATATAGATGTTTTGGCGTTGGTCCGTTTTGGCGTATGGTCATTTTGACGTTTATTTATAAGTTAAAAGTTATTTAATAGAATTTATATATTTTTTTTATTTAAACATATTATATTCGTTATCATTTTTAATTCATATTATAGTAGTAAATAAATGTCACATACAATAAAAGTATAAAAATATAAGTATTCATATACTGATAAATTATAAGATATGTAATAAAAATGGTAAAAATGTAATACTTATTAAAATACTTAATTCATCATACTTAAATTATGTGTTGTTCCTCTTAAAAAACTCATTATGAAAAATTATATTTTATTATATTATATTAATTAAAATCATTTTATGAAAAATCTTTAAGCCGAGATGGCCATACCGAAATTTCCGGACTCGACTTAAATAATATGTTTACTCTTTCAAACTTCATTGTATTCACCGACAAGCTTTGTCGCGGGCAATATCATATTATATTTTATATTTTCTTCATTTCCCACAAGTCTGTTTTTTATTAGTAAAATAAATTATATTACTTACCCTATACGTGAATATCTTTGTCCTAATATAATAAAAACAAATTCGTAATTTTTCAGCGAGTGAGTACTATATAGGTAGGTGCCTACTGCTTATTAATTCGATAGATCACGACATCACTACACGACGCCAGCAGTGAGTTGAGAAATGAAATAGGTACGCCGTGAGTGTACCTACCTTACATTAAATGATGTGGTTCTTATAGTAATCACTAATTTTCATACGAGTATAATATTACTCTAATTTGTCCATTCGCGAGATTACAAAATAAGAAACGCTAAAAGTAGTTTCGTGATAATGCGCACGCAGTGTAGATAGAGACGATAAATTTTGTGTCAACGTCGCGCTACAAGAAAAACGCCAAAAAAATGTATTACATTAAGAATGCGTCATATTGTAACCAACACTATCACCGCCGCAACAGTGAGAGGCTATAACCAATGTTTAAAATTAATTTCATTGCGAATGCCAAACGCATATAATAATGTTTATTAAAAGTTTTGAGGCCCGTTAAAAATATGTTTTTTTTTTTTTTTTTTATTGTTCTACCCCCTAATAATAAATACACGAACTTGTAAATCGTGTAAAAATAAACAACTAAGAGCTTTCAAAAATGTAATCATATTCGAACATATCATTATTATTCTACTTTTTAACGGCCAGACATTTATTATAATATACTTTGAACCTGTTCATTTTTAAATACACAATTTACAATTAATAATAATAATACACACTATGTTTATAATCTGCGAAGCATTAGTTTTTAGTAACCAGGTACCAGTAGTGACATATACTATTTAAAATGTTTCAATTAATCTATATGTAATCCAAGACCCCCGAACCAACGATTTTCAATAAAATGTTTGGGCCAATATGTAACGGTGCACGGCTCCTTTCTATGTATTTTTTTCGGTTTGGCTCAATCATTAAAAAAAAAAATACAAAAAAAATCAAAAAACAAATTACTTATTTACCAACTAGATTAAAAGTTCAACAAAAATTTTCTCTTGTCGTTTTTCTATTAGAACAACATTTTTAGTATCAAATATCGTGCGTAAAAATCTAAAATAATGAAATCCTAACGCCGTAAATTTATTGGTTTTATCTTACGGTTTTTTTCCGGTTTTCCTGATTATTAATAAAACTACCAAGAAAATCAAAAAATGAATTACTTACTCACGATCTAAATTAAAAATGCTACAATAAAGGTCATTTTATTGGAGCAAAAAAAACTATTTGTGAGCAACTAAAACAGAAATGCAACAAAAATGGCCTCTTAGCATTTTTTAATTAGAACGATATTTTTGGAGAAAACATAGTTTGCAAAAATTAAAAACTATAAAATAGCCTAGTCTAACTGTAGCGTACCGTAAATATTTTCCGTTTTACCTATATTTTTCTTTCGGATTTTTCGTAATTATTTTGAAAACCCCTTGGAATATCAAAAAATGACCTGTTTAATGCATTAATTAGACAAAATTTCGTTTCAGATAAGATACTATACTCTATATATCGGAGCAAAATATTCTGGTAGAAAATTCGTTGACAGACAGAAAAAATATATGCATAAAAAAAAGCACACATCATAGTAAAACACATCGTATTAAAAATCTAAGGGTTGCAACACACGTAGTAATTTTACCATACTATATTTCTTGACATGACAATTTGAATTAAAAATTCTTCAGTATGCGATAACATGTCAACTATGGTAGATGAAAACATTATGTGATTTTTAAGTTACCGTATATTTGTTAAAAAGAAAAGATATCGAAAAATATGTGCCTCCCACATTTCGGTCCAAGTACGACTTTAACGTCTTAACCCATAATATCGGGCTTTCCTGTACTGATGTTATCAATATAGATCAACATCCAATACAATATCTTCGTCTTATCGTCATAACATCTTCTTCGTCTGTCGAGGACATGTCGAAATCGACCGAGATTTTGATTCGGCCAGTACCGCAACTTATTATGATTTTCATGGGAAAATAACGAACTGTCGAGCGATTATTATACGGCTCATATAATATTTCAACGCATAATAATGGGAAATACTTGTCGCGAGATATTTGTAACTCGCTGTACAATCAAGGTGCACGAGGTATTATGTTAAATTGCTTACCTATTGCAAATTACTAACGCGTAGTAATTTTACGGCGCGATCAAAATATCGTGCGGTAAAATAACGCTCGTGTATTGTTGCCAGCCTAAAATAAACGTTGACATTTAAATAAAAAATATAGAAATAATAAAAAAAAATTGTATTTCGCCGCTCCCTGTCACTTTTATATTAAGGCGGTTCCCGTCGAAACGTCTACAAACAATTTTAATTCGAAATATTGTCCACCTTCCGCGATTTCCAAATGCCAATACGTTATTTTAATATTATCAACTAGACAATATATTACGTAAACAAGGGGCTCTTCGATAAGGAAACTCGGGCTCGATTTCAGTGTTCAATATTGTTGTTTTAGGAAGTCGACTATCTAGTCGTAGTATAATAATATATCTGTGGCGCTAACCTTAATGTTTCATCTATATGGTCAATATAGATAATGGTGAGTGATTATATAAACATAACCATTTAAACAGCCGCTCGTAATGAATTATTAGCGCGACGCCGATTCAAATGTTATTTCGCCTTTAATGTGACGTCTTCAGGCCCAAAGAGCCATGAAACATTTTCGGAGAAAATTCCCTTCGGACGAATACTCGGATAAAATACTTTTATTCGCGTTTTATTTTCGGTTTTAATACGGATTCAGACCGAATGCGTTTCTGCGGACAATGTTATTTTCGAATAGATTATCGGCTAAAAACTAAACTCGACTAGACCACAGCTGTTCTGACGAAAATATATTTTCGAATGTTTTACGTTTACGTCATAATAAAGGGATATACGGTTTTAAGAGAAGCGGGTTAGCGATTAAAAATATTTCAATATTACTGTATACCTACCATAAAATATAGGCAGGTATACAATATTATAATGTACACCGCCTATATAATATAGTATGGAATTTCGGTCGCATATTGGCTGCGGCTCAAGTCTGGACGATACCGCAATATACCGGATTGCATTAAACATGTATAGATATTTAATACCTGTGATGATATTTGTATATTTTCGGGGGTAATATTATTATTATGCAAATTTCACGTGCATAACGTAGGTATAGGATGTATATTATACTCTTAAGTTACCTACATAGTATATATATCAACGAGTATACAGCAGCACGTATTTAATGTGTGCATTTAATTATATTGTTCCGGCGCGTAAATAACATCGATTAATATTTATCGTATTATTTGAATGCGATTCGGCTGTGTAGGGTCGCGAGCAAAAAAAAAAAAAAAAATGAAATTATAATAATTCGATAAGTACCGGGAAAAGGGTTTGCGGGAAATGCCGAGTGCCACTTCGCGGATGCGTAAAAACCCATTTCATCAACGTTTCAAAAAAAAAAAAAAACAAAAAAACAAAAAACGCAAAGCGAATAAAAAACTATAAATTATTATTATTTTATATGGTAATTGTATTAATACAAGTAAGATGTGTTTTTTCTTCCCTAAAAACACTTTTTTCGGCTAGTAAAAATGCTCCGATTATTTCACACCGTACCGAAAAGACGCGGAATTTCCGCAAGAATGCGGTACACCGTTCAAAACCGTTTTGCGATTGCCTTTGTATATAATCGTTCGTTTAAGCTACAAAAAGACAATATTAAATCGCAAAGACAATGTTTATATGGATTCTTTCGAGTCCGGAAAAAATATTTTCAAAAAACAATACGGTACTTTTGCGAAACAACGTCTACGCTGTAACCGTGGTACCATTTGGAAACTGCGACTCTAACAATATAACCATCAAACCGCAGTAGTGACGACGGGCCAGACAGATCGATAAGACAAAACTGACGTGTACGATATTATGTAATGTATAGTTATTATAAACAACTATATATGTTATGCTAAACTTCTTACCTCTATAGAAATAACTCTAGACTAATGGAAAACTTTCCAAAGTCCTTCGCCCATCATTATACGCAGCGAATAGATAATAATAATTATTAGGTACCCACCTATTATAGTAATAACAGTAATAATAATCGTACGCATAGAGTCTAATGAAAAGTCCCGCAAGCTTAAATACTAAATTATCGATGATAATAATAATAATAATAATAATATGATATAGTTGTGGTGAAACATTGATTATCAATTAGTTGGAATTCGAGGAATTTTGAAATCGGCAGCAGTTTGGTCTAGTGATGGCGGGAGGGTGAAAATGTGTTGTTAAGAATACAACAAACATAATTCTAGTAAAATTATATGAAGCTATTGTATGTATCACAATCTTAACAAATATGATAATAATAACGAAACTAATATTGTAGTTAATTTTTTTAGATTCTGAGCGAAGTGAGGGAACCATTGGTTTTACTATGATGTGTGATTTTCGAACGGACGACTTGTTCCATTCGAAAAATGACAAGAAACCTATTTGTTGCCAGGTATCAGTACCAGTATCAACAATTTTTTTTTTTGGTCCTGTGCAATCTTTGACTTTCGTCCGACGTTGTTTTCGTATTAACAATCGCACGGAAATATTGACGACAAAAAAAAAAAACAGATTGCATTTTTCGGATTTCCGCAGAAACCCCTTTGCTCCCCCCATCCCTACACATACACGAACTATTATGTTTTCAAACAATTGTGAATAATATATTACCACGCGTAAGGTTTTTATTATTTTCAATAATTGTATTGCCAAAATATTTTTATTTTTTTAGATTTTTTTTTTCTATTGAAAGTTACATCGGAAGTCGCGAATAAAAACCGTATGTTGAATTATTGTTATAACGGTACAAGGGTGATCATAATAATTCATTGGCGAGCGCATTGTTGCAGTTGTTTATGTGTTTCTGTTCGATAATTTATGCCCTGCGATTTAATTGCGGAAGTCGACAGGATAAAAATACAAAAAAATTGCACTTCACACTCGCGTGTTACAATAAATAAATAAAGGTCAGTCGTCGTAGGTTATAGTGTTTTCGTTTTTATCCAACAGAAGTATAATCGGGATTTTTTGTCTAAAAAAAGATTATAATATATTCATATTTTAATATTATATGATCGAATCAGTAAATCAGTTTTACGAAATTCGTGAACACTTAACACTTCATGTCTGGCCTACCACGGCCGGACATCAATATAGACTTCTGAAATGGGTTTATATTTTTCTTTTAACAACATGACACATATTTTTAAGATGTATAGAAATATAGATATCGCTTAGTGGATTTTTCAAAACCATAACAAATACGACAAAACAGAAAAAAAATTTAATTATTTTAACAGGAACTATCTTAAATATTTCAAACTCGAGTTTTTATACAAGTTAATTAATACACTTAGATACTAACAGTTTCCAATAGATTAATTTTTGTTTCCTTTACACTGTTTTTTTGGAAGTAAAAAAAAATAATCAACTTTAGTTTTTCTTTTTGTCCATATTAAATGCGGTGTAATAAAATAAAATATTGAAATACAAATAGGTAGAAATTAAAATTAAAGAACGTTATAAGCAATGATGTATTGCTAAAAAAATAAATTATGAATATACACTTTATTCGCGTAGGTCGTATAGTGATATATGGAGATCTAGTGGAGATCTTAAGGTAGGGTACAAAAAAATTGTTCTCGCTTTGCTCGGACAGTGATTCTTTTAGATTCTGAGTGGAGCGAAAAAGCTTATGGCTTTACAAAGATATTTATTATTTTTTTTAAATTATACCCAACTTTCTACCAGAAATCTTGCTCCGATTTACAATGATAGCATTTTTTTTGAAAGAAAATCGGACTAGGAAGGTTCTTTAAGAAGATCATTTTTCGATTTTCTCAGAAGATTTCCCAACAAATGTGAAAAACCGAAAAAAACCGAGAAAAAACAGGAAAATGTACGAAATATATTAGTATAATATTATCATCATTCATCACTCAATAAGTTATCATAATAAGAATACAAAATTATATTAAATATTATGATAAATGATGATGATTACGATAATGGGATTCAGTCGACCAAAGTCCTCCCCATAACATAATATTTATTTTATGGGTAATTTGGTTATCAATGACTTGATAACAAGACTGTTAACAAAACCTTAATTTTTAAATGATAATAATTGTTCGTAAAAAAAAATAAATCTTCGCGTTACGTGTTACGCCCTATATTATAATTCGTGCTCATCAAATTATATTTTACAATAATTTATATAAATAAATTATAGGTATTAATAATTGCCATATAGGATATACGGCAGATACGGCCGTATACCAGCGTATCATCAATACGCTATAATCTATACGTCATGGATGAAAATAGCGTATTGGTTATACGCCGTTTACCCCCGTATACCCCCCAATACACCACTGGTTACAAGAAAATATCATCTAAGACAGCGGTAGACTGTGTAATTTTCACTCATTATAATATTGTTTCCGTATATACGTTTGATTAAAACACATTTCAAATTACGATTTCCCAATCCATTCTTGCTGATATATGATGTTTCATACCAGCATTAACAATTATAATTTATGTTTTAGTATACATGTATACATAATATAGAATACGTTCAAAGAGGGGGGAGAGTTAAAGCACCTTAACCCTCCGGTTGTGCGCCTGAACCCGGTTTAGTTTCCATAATATATACCCAGCTCGCCGAGAGAATTTGTTGATTTTTTTTTGTTTCATACCGATCCATATATAGGTCCTTTTATTATTATTATTATGAGGCGATTCTGGTCCCACTACTCGAATTATCTCTCAAATCCACGTAGTTGACCTTTTTTACGCGTATTTTCATCCATCGTCATAAACTCAAATTGCCTTTCATACCCTCCCGCGAAAACTATTTTGCCCACCTAAATCGACTTTAGTCGAGGATTATGATTCTATGATATATTATATTTTTTTAAATCCGTTTCATGAAAACTTATGATAATGTGATTAAAAAACCTTTATTTTTCAGTGCAAATTGCCCCTTGTATTTTAAAATGTAAATATTTAATGCCACTTGTTAAACGAAAAAAAATGAAAATTCAAAGTACTTAATAATTTGTCGCTATAATAATGTTTCGATAAATATACTTAAAAAAAAATCCGTTTCGATTTTTAGTTTGCATGGAAATTAGCAACTGAAAAAACCGAACTGTTAATATTTTTGTTAGAATTCATTTAATTCCGTGTTTTCGATTTTATTAAAATAAAATAGTATAGACTATAGTACAATGTTTTGTATGAATTCCGAAAAAAATCCTGTTCAACGGTAAACATTTACAAGTTTTCACATATTTTGTTTTTAACTTTATTTTTACACTGCCAGTTACATTAAATCGTATAGAAATGATGTTTTCTAAATTAAAAACAATTCGCAAACGCAATATCCGGTCATCTCAGAGAGAGAAGGTAATTTTATCAATAAAAGCTGTAATAAGATTAAAGTCCATACAATGATAGTTACTACCACCAGGTGCGTTTATAAAAAAAATATTTCAGAGGGGTTTAAGATTTTACACTTTCATTACTCTTATAACAAAAAAATTTAAATACTTTCAACTATAGTATTATTTATTTTTTGTTAAAAATGTCAATGTTTTATAACATTCCTTTTAGATTCTGAGTGAAGCGAGTAATTTATTGGTTTTACAATGATGTTTAGTTTTTTTTTTTCTGTGTAAAACTGTTCTACCTGTTATTTTACTCCGATTTACAATAATAGCACTTTTTCTGAAAGGAAATCTGACTGGGGTTGTACTTTAGGGAAGTTATTTTTTGATTTTCCCAAGAATTTTCGCAATAAATGGGAAAACCTGGGTTGAACCCCCACCCTTGTACACTCGCCTGACTACCACGATAGTTAACTGCAATTGAATGCAATATTCGATAGAGTTTGTGAGTTTGGATACAAAAAATATAGATAAAAGAGAGTTATGGGAAACAGTGTGCCCAATATCCAAATAAAACATTATGTTGCCAGATTTAATTATCTTTTTTTAAAGTGAAAAATTTATATTTTACAGACTTAGTGCGGTAATAGAATTCAATGTCTTTATAAGTCAAGTCGATGGCTCGTTCATGAATGATTATATTATAATGTAGTAAAACTATAATACAGAAGTAATAAGTACGTGCTGCGAATAACAATAAACGGTCATATAATTTTGCGTAGTAATATGCAAATTCGACCGTAAGTATATTAAAAAATATGCTCAATTAATGTGGAAGAAACGAAGAAAGAGACAGAGAGAGAGAGAGAGAAATACGAATTTCGCGTACCTATTGGCAAAATATTATAATCATTAGTAAAAATTTAATAATTTTTCATTATTATTGAAATCGACGGTTTTTTTTTTTTTTATGAAAGAAAGAATTTGTACGAATAATTTTAACGGTCGTATACCTTGAGCACGCATTTTTATACAAGAAGCTCGTTAAAATATTCATTTTCTGCAGGTTTACGTAATAATTTTTAATTATTATTTCGATCCTATTAATATTTTTTTATATTTTTTTTCAATAAACGACCGTAATAATATAATAACCGCTGCGGTGATTAATATTAATGAATCACAGTTGTTCAGAAACAAAATATTTAACATTCAACAGAGAAGATGCATCGTCCTAGATGCCGGTCACTGGTTTAGTTAATTAATTGATAACACAATATGTGTTTATTAACCCATTGTAACCGTTGTAACCACGATTGATAATAAAATAACACTGTTAATATAAAATAGAAATTAATTTTAATTATATAAATAATACTGCAATATTTCAGCGATCCAATTATTTAGACTACATTAAAGTAGTACATAAAATGGGTACATACGCATACTCTGCCTACTCCTAAATAATTACGTCCCTGATTATACGATTGTAAGCAAAATAATACATTTTCTGAACGGCAAAATGTAAAAAAATAAAATGATATTACCTGTTATTGTTGATTAGTACACAAATCGAACGAAAATTAAAAATGCACAAAATATTAATAGCCGCAATTTACACAAAAATTTTAACAAAATTACATAGGGATAGAGGTACATACAGATCGCAGATGCTGCAAGTAGTGAATAATACATACATCATTCTAAAATAATGTAAATACCTACAGTACATTCGGTTGGTATAGTCATGGATTCTAATGTACCTACGTTTTTCTGTAATATATTTTTCAAATGCAATATTTGGAAAACGGTGTTTAATAGGTACTTAAAAAAAAAAAAATAAGAAACCGATTTTGAAAGTATTTTGAATACAATAATACAACATTAAATTCGGAACATAACGCATTTCAAGATTGGATCTAGACTAGTTATAGTGTTTTTAAATGAGTTATAAAAAAAACAATAAAACATTACATTATCTCGTCGAAAATAAATTCAGTAGGTATCCGAGTACTATCGTAATGTGTTCTAAAACTTACATATTATTTCAAGATATTGTGATGTGTTTTTATGTTTCTTTTAATAAAATATGTAAATCTTTTTTTTTCGATTCTGAGCGTAAAGCGAGGAATGTATTAGTTTTACTATGATGTTATAATATTTTTTTATCGAAAAAAAATTCATTTAGAATTTTATATTTGACAAACCGTAATATGCAGTAACTTTATTATTTTATTGTTTGTGCGTTTAAAACAGCTGTAATTTATAGTCGCTTATAATAATGTCAATAATATTGTTTATTTTCCCATCAATTTATCGCCCACTTAGTAAACTATCCGCACATTATATTATAATATGATCATTTTTACAAACTACATCACACAATTATATTTTTATTTAAAACGTAAAACATGTTTACATAAATATATAACTTATGCACATACAGTTTATCAATAGGTTCTAACAGTATGCATTATATCATTATACGGTAGGTATAAAAACTAATAAAAAAACTATACCGTTTATACATTAGTCATTACTATAGTCTATAGACTATAATGACATTATGATATAAAAACACCTATATAAATCGATTATCTTTGTGTTTTACAATTATCTATGTACAACTCTTCTACCACAAATCTTGCTCCGATTTTTATATGTAGCATCTTTTCTGAAAGGAAATCGTACTAGGAAGGTACTTTAAAGAGGTGATTTTTCGATTTTCGCAGGAGTTTTCTCATCAAATGTGAAAAACCGGAGAAAAACATTGGAGAACTGGGATAAACGTGGAAGAAAACGAGAAAATCGGTACAATATTATACAAATATTATAAAAGAAAACATACAATATGCCTTTAACATCGAATCTTGTCGAATGATTATAGTAAAGATACGGATAATACCCGTGAACAATTTTCCGCACCACCTTGGTTATCGACAAACGCCAATGAAATATTATTACGAGTATTTGACGTTATTCGAAAAGCGTATTAGGTATTGCACGGGGTGTGTGTTTTTTTTTTTTTTTTTTTTTGATAGGGGTTTCCCGGAGTAGACCTAATCCACTGTGTCGATTAACTTAACCTTACCTTAAATCCATAATATAATTATAATGCGATCACATAATCCTATCCTCGTTCCTTAAAGTCATTCGCAGCTACCAGCAGTCTTGACTCGAAGAGTTCGCGTACAAGTAAACCGGGAAAAAACCACAAAGGAAAAAAAAAATTACTACTATTATACCGATGAAGAAAACTTAATAAACTATTGAAAAAATTTAAAGGAACGATTATAAAACAATCGAGAAAAATAAAAATTTTAAAGCGACAATTAATAAAACAAATTTAAGAAATATAATTCATTACGATTCGATTAAATACTCGTACAATAAACGAAATTAATATTATCGCCAACATTATCAGCCAGCGCGTGGTTTTGCGATACTTATTGCCGTTCGAACAATAAATAAATGGATCTAATCAGTGATTAGATACCATGTGATACATTTGAGTGGGGGGGGCAAACTCATTATTTCGGAAAATATTAACTTTTTCCGGAATTCGTATGCCTAAAAAATGCAAGATACGAGCCGCGCTACAATTTTACATTTACGTTATTTTTCGTGGCCCTTATTTCCGGGTGTAAAACCACTAATCAACTTTCGGTGCCGCGTAACGTGCCCGGGAAATCGGCGGCGGTTACATGTTGTCTGGTTTTAATGCCATAAGCAACCGACGTTTTTGTACACCAGATCGCGATAGCGAGCGTTACGCGCTGCGCGCCGCAATGGGTACCGCGACACGTCACGGACGCACACGTAGCGCGGCCGCGGCCGCCTCCTGGCGCTTCCCCGGTGCCGCCGGGCCGACGCGCGCTGACCGACGGACGCGTCCGCGCATCCAATACCCACCGGCCGTTCGTGTGGCCAAGATTTCAGACGCTCGCTGCGAGTCGTCCGTCGACGCGGCGACGTTCCACACACCTCGCGGATCGCGCGCGCCCGCTCCCGGTGCGTTTGGCGAGCGATACCGCTACTATCTGCTACACCCTCCCGCCGCAATCGGTTACCGCCCGACTCGCCTATTGACAGGCGGGCCCGTCCGTTTTTCCGCAGATAGCCCGCGCTTACGCCAACCCGTGTACCACCGTGTGGACGCGCCTCTTAATTGCAATCCGAAATTGCGTGACGAAACTGTCCGCGATCGCTAATGCACTGTAATTACACGCGTATCTGTTAAATAACACGTACATCCGTTCGCCTCTCGCGCCACTATAAATAACGTATTCGCGAACTCCCGCACACGTAACGTTCCCGCCCATTGTAAACCGCGTGTACGCGTATTATTGTGCCGTAAACTCAAAAGACCTTCGTTGAAATAAAAGCGGACCGCACTTTATTATTTAAACCGTTCGTTTAAATTATTCATGATAACGACGGCAAACCGCCGGTACGTTACAGTTGGCGGAGAGTGGCGGAGTGTCATTTGTGTGGCGGTACAGCGCGGGCGGCGCGTAAATAATGCACCACCGGTCTCCGCCGACTTAAACGTGCAATATTTCGTCAACGGCTCGACAGAAATCAAAAATGTCAACACCAAAATGTATTATAATAAATACTCAATCTATTTATGAGCTTTTCAATATAGGTTGCTATTTGAAAATCAAAAGTTAATAGTGGTTTTGCAATCAGAAAAAAGAGTGACGAAAAATTACACGATTATAAAATTGAAGTGAAGCTTGTTTCTAAAATGTTCTAGAAAACAAATTCCGGAAAATGGTCATACTTTCCGAGATAACGAGTGTACCCACATAAATGTATCACCCGGTACAATTATTGTCACTTTGACGCATTTTGGTGCTGATTGTGCAGCCAATACGTGTTTTCAGAGAAGTGGGGTAAATACCTCAAATAATAAATGTTTACAATTGTATAATTTTACGAATGACCGATTTTAATAAAAATATGAGCTTCAAACATGCATAAAAATAAAAAGACGGCCGTCATTATACTTCGCGCATGTGTTGTATAGGTATTTAAATATTTAATAAACTGTAGTAAACTAAAAATTATTAATAGCATAAGAAACGGCTTAAAAATCGCTTCATGTTTTATGGTTCATAATCAATACATTAAATATTTATGAGGAATTAAGCCATATCTGAATTTATTGTTTCTGCCTAAAGAGTAATGTATCAAAATCTGTAAATTACATATTGAAAAATATGAATTTTGGTTAAATTTATCATTTAAACTACAAATAATAAATTTTACCGAATTTAAAAATAATGAGATTCCCTTGATTTTTAATACAGAAAAAAAATAATCCTCTCTGGATTTCTATCTAAATTTCTAACCTAACAATTGTGATTATACAGACTGAAACAAATACATCTGCTTACTAATTTAATTTAGTCACTAATAACAAAATAATAATAAAGTGCTACGATGTTCCTACATGAACTAATTGGCCTCATCAGATTATTCAATGAGATGAACGTAAATAATTAATAACAATTGTTTTATTGTTCTTGATTAACATATTATTTTTCAAATTGTTTTTAAAATATTTTTTTTTTGATTTGAACATAGAGTGAGCAAGCAATTATGTTTCAGTAGAAAACTCTCGAGGATATAATGATTGCCATCTCAATGTATCTTCACACATTTCTTTTAAAGTTCTCTTAGCTTCCCATCCAAGATATTCTTTAGCAAAAGATACATCACAATAAGAAGAATCATAATAACCAGGTGGACGATCAACCAATTCATATTTTATTTTTTTTTTTTTTTTGCTAACTTGACTAAACATGTTTATTATCTAAAAACAATAAAAACACAATATTTATATAAATTTTATTACAAGGTAAAATTAATTTTAAAGACTATTCAGTGCTGAACATTAATCATAGTTAATAGTTTGTAGGAATGAAAAATATATAGATTATAACAAATTAAATCTAAAATTTTACTATCTCTACATTTGTGTATAGTTTAAAATTTTAAATGTTAGAAATTAAGGTACAAAAAATAAGTTTTATTAGCCATTTAAATATTTTTTTATTAGATGTAAATTGAATTTATTACTTGTAATGCAGAAAATCCATTTCCAGTACTCAAATTTATGGCAATAACTCCACTATCATTAGACTTTTGTATTTTCTGTCATGCACTAACATGACATTCAGCCAAATCCATAATGTGAAGATAATCTATAACTCTTGTTCCACCAATAGTTATAAAATCTTTACCACAAATATTTACAATTTCAATTTCTCTAACAGCTTTTAAGCCATCTGTGTCTCTGAAAAGAGGGGCGAGGGGAGTGGAGAGGAGAGCAATCACCCTTTCTTCCCGTGAACTGTGTGATGTTCTTTTTTATTATACAAAATTACCATAATTCTTTAGTACAAATAATTAAAATTGGAAATATTTTGATTGAAACAAGAATAAAACACTACTCATTTATAAATTTCAATAAATATTCTCTCGAGGGTGAGATAGAATTATGGAAAATTAAGTGAGAACAATCAATTTGCAAAGATATGATAAAATAATATATTTTGTATAATCAAAATCGGAAATATTTAATTTTATTTAAATTTCAGATTCTGAGTGTAGCGAAAAATGTACCTATTAGATTTACAATGATATCTTTTTCTTTTATATACGTTGACACAAATTTCTACCAGAAATCTTGCTTTATTATGTAATGTATGTAAGTTGTTTTTTATTTTCCTTGACATTTTCTTAATAATTGAGAAAACTTAGAAAGTAGGAAAAATGCACGTAATGATGGTTTCTATAAGAAATCTTCTACGGAGTTTTTGATTGGAGCAAGAATTCGGGTTGAAAATTGAGTAGTGGCTAGTCGGCTTGGTAACGAAATTTCAATGTTACATTTAAAAATATCGACAAACTTAAAAATACTTTTAAAAAAAACATTGATTTTTCGTTCAAATCAGTTCACCATCTAGGTCTTTTTTAATGTATTTTTATTTTTGAAGATTTTTTGAGCTTGATACCTTGTTCACAGAGGGATTAAATTCCTTAAATGTAATTTTTGTTTTCCTTTTTATAATACCGTATGTATATAAAATACATAATCTCCTGTGCTTTTATTATAAAAATGTAAAATATATGTAATACAATTTGTATATTAATAATATAATACAACGTAACCATACAAGTTTAATACAACGTGATTGCACTAATAAAATATTGTAGCCAGCGATCCAGCGCAAAAAAATTATATAAATATTTTACAGGGTTATATACATTTTTAATAAGTACCTATGGTACTCTCCTTTAGCTAAAAATTACAATGTAAAAGTCGAGTAGCATAATGTACCGCTGAATAATATTTACAATTTATATTATTATATTATGCGGATTGTACAATTTGGATTTTTATTTTCAAAAATAAAACAATATGAAATTAAAATGTATTTTTAGAGCCACATCAAAACTATATACCAACCCACCTACATGTTCATATACATGTTTGTGGGATTGTTTTTGAAAAGTATTAAAGATATAGCTAGAAAATAAAAGATTACAAGTGGAAGCAGAATGACCTAAACAAAAACCATGCTGTTCTTCTATTAGAATGTTGTTTGTTGGTCCTTGAATTATATTAAGGATCAGCGCTTCAAATATTTTTACAACATGAGATTTTATGGTTATTAGCCGATAATTCAAAATCAAACTATGACACCCTGACTTGAAAACAGGTGTAATTGAGCTAAGTTTAAACATAGATGGGAACGAACCATTATCTAAAGAACACCTAAATAAGACCAATAGAGGATTTGCCAACATTTCCCTTAGCTCATATAAAAATATACCAAAGAGACCGTCAGGACCAGCAGAACCAACACCCTGTAGATAAGATAGCCTATAGTAAATATCATCAACACTAAAGTATATATTGTTTGGTAGATCAAAGGTGAGTATTCCTAGTTGATCAATCGCAACATCATTCTTCTTAGTGCTATAAAATGAAGAAAATAAGTCAGAGAATAAATTTGCAGTCGTAAGCTCATCAGAACAACTTACGTCATTAAAGTACATAACTTTAGGTATACTATTATTGAAACGTTTATTTTTAATATATTTCGAAAATACATAGGGTTTATCTTTGAGTTGTTTTTCAACATTAGCATTGTATTCACGATAACATTTTTTAGATGTAATTTTGCCCAAAGATACGATAATTCCTTATAATAAAATATGTTGGATGAGGGCTTAAATTTAGCGTGTGCTTCTTTTTTTAGTATATAATATTCTTTTAAACTCTTTATTAAACCAAGGTTGATAAGTAGATTCATAAAATCTACATTGAGGAACAAAATCAATAAATGATTTATGTAAAATTCATTATAAAAAATATTAACAGCTGTGCTAACATCGTGCGAGAGAAATGTGGCATACCAATCGAATTATGAGATAAATTGACGAACATTACTATAGCTCTACAAAAATTGTAGAACAAATGACTGTGATCACAGCTAGGATTAGAAATATAAAAGGTTAATTGTAAATTTAATGCTGAGTGATACTTGTCAATAGACACAAGTGACTCACATGATTTTTCAACACTTAACTGTTTAATAGAGCAAAAGATTAGATTTAAGATAGAATTAGAGGTATTACGTACACCATTATATTGGAAAAACTCATTTATAGCTAATGATCTGGGGATACATGGCGCACGAGATGATGTGGAATAAGAATAAGATAATCCATTATCATCATTGTACCAAGAAATCTCAGGGAGATTATAGTCTTCACAAATGATATAAATGTGATCAGGATATCTTACTACCAAAAATTCAATGGAACTTATGTGAGATTCATATACATTAGGAGAAGATATTGGGGGTATGTAGACCCCGCCAATAATATAGTTTAAAGTACAAATAGGGAAACGAACAGAGACAAGTTCAACATTTAGTTAATCAATTAGGATAGGGTAAGAGGGAATACTTTTACGAATTCAAATGAGGACTCAACCACCACGAAAACAGTTACTAGTATGGCTACACATATCATATGGAAAAATATTGTAGTTATAGAGACCAGGCTCATGATTGGGAAAATTATTGGTTAGCCGGGTTTCGGTGAGTACCATAAATAAACAATTTAAAGAGAATATATTACAATTAAAATTAGGTAGTTTTGATCTGAGTCCACAATGGTTTTGGTAGTATCCATATAGGGGGCCGTGGGTGGTCGACGGTGCTAAAAACGACTGTGCTGACGTGCTCTTCCGTTTTTTAATGAGATTACTTCAACTTTTAGCAGCTCATTTTCAAAAACAATTTGCAGACCACACTTACCTTCATTCGTTCTCCGGTCAAGCTCCAAGTGGCACTCTCGCAACAACTTGCGTTATGCCATATTAGTGATAATATTTATACTTAGATTCATTCGTCAAAAATATGAACGAATCTTGTTAATTGTGTGTAATTAATTTCAAAAATATCAAATTATATTTACTTTGAACTCCGTACTTCACATAAATTATTAAATATAAAAAAATATATATATTATTATTTGTACGATAACATATTTTCAATAAATAATGAATATTTTTTCTAACTTCTACAGGCCATTTGCTGTTTTAACCAAATTCTTCCACCTATCTTAGTTACATGGGCTTCTTCTAATAAACTTGATAAATGTATGTACTTACATAGATCGTAAACTTAATATTATATTGAAAAAAATTGAAATTAAACGTGAAAATAGAAAAAACACCTATGAGCTGCAGATTTTCATAACTAGAATCGAATTTTCCGCTACCTATATTAGATGTATGACAAAACATTTGGTACAAAACATACAATAACCGAATATATAATACAGTAAAATTTCGATATAACGGTAACCAAAGGGCCCGGAAATAATGACTGCTATTTAGAGGTGTCTATAGAAGCATAACACTTGACGGGACTAAAAAAAAATGGCCGCTACATAGAGGTGACCGTTAACGGAAGTTTTTTCGTACAAAACTAAAATGATGCGACTTCTAATAAAATATTGAAATTTGATCACAAAAATGGCAGAATTGGGGGTTTAAAGTTGAAACTCCCAAAAGACACATCCCTGATATAAACGCCATACATATATAAAATTTCATCCTCCTGACATCAATATCCAGCATTGCAAATTGAAATTCAATCCAACTCTATCCTATCCAAAAGTAACAGGCAAAAGATATAAGATAATGATATATTATATCACAATGGACACAATATTCCTACACTGTAGTAGTCGAAGTCTCCATTTTCGTGGATGATTCGACAAATATAAGTTAATGTAATATCTTGGATTAAAACTAACTAAGATTATTAATTTAACAGTTTTAACTTTCCAACTCCAACATTTCAAAACGCCGTGATTAAAAAAAAAAAAAAAAAATGTAAGTTTGTTTAACTATATACGCACTTTATTATAATAATATGATAAATATACGTAAATATATATATATAAAAAATACCGAATTTCACGTTTGTTATAACAATATTAACAAAACGTAACAGAACGTGCACAAGTATACTCCGTACGGGTTTATGAGGGCTTACAATACGCATACACACACACTGATGTTCATTTATTTTTCTTTATTGACACGTCTCAAAACAGCGTGTAAGTACATAAAGTGAATTAAATAATACACACACACGATCTCATAATATTATAACGAGTCTCGTATATTATATTATATTTCAAGTACCGTGATTTTACATATTTTATCTGGCTTTTTAAACTGACGGCGACTCGTTGTTTTACGGTACGAATAAAATTCATTCAAATTTCCGTTTTTATTAATATCGTATTACGTTTGGGCGCCAGCGCCGCGGTTTCATTTTATGAGATCCATGTGCAAGGAAAAACGACACATATATTGATGCTACAAATTTAAATACACGTTTCTTACTTGACTGCTGTATTAGGTACTGTTTAGTGCACAGTTGATATACAGTGGACGTCGCTTATAAGATTCAAAATCATTTGAAACGGACCGGATCTTCCATACATTCTATCCATTCCTCACCTCGCCTGTAAGATTCATTCGGTTACAAGATTCGCTTTGTGCTGATCCTCAAATGAGTCTTATAAATGGCACCTGCTGCATATACGGGATGATTCACTAAGCGTGTTCGCCCCATTTTTTCGGTTAAATTTTGCATAATATATATTTTAATTCTGATTTTTGAAACTTGTAAGCGTAGTTAAAGCCAATATTTTCAAATACTGAGATTTTTCATAACATTTAAGGAGTATCCTATGGCGATACCAACTTAGGTTTTTCAAATGAGAGCCTATATTAAAAATCCCATAAGTAGACGGAGTATTACTTTAAATACATTTTGGTTTCAAAATTTTTGATTTCAGTCAACCCGTTAGCGAGATATTATTCCATTTTTAAGTTTAGGTAGGGAGAGAGTAGTAGAGTATCAGTTGTGTTGAGGCACGTGGTGTTTCATTAGTTTTCCACTACTCTCCCACAATTTTTTTATAACATTTAACCACTAGCTACTTTGTACTTGGTAAATAACCATGATTTAAACTTTAAAAGCAACTATGAAAAATCAGAACATTCGTTAGTCAGAAGCTAAATAAATATTTTGAAAAGACAATTTTGAATTTTAGTTTTCGATTTATAAGGTCCCTAATCTCCTTTGGACTAGAGGATTGTGTGCATTGCGCACCTTAGACATCTAATTATTGAGACGGCATACCTTTGGTCCTAGAAATGGAAAAATTGCATAAGACAAAATTATAAAAAAAAATATATATATGTAAAAAAAATAGACTTAAGTCCTGTTTGTTCGAGTCTAATATCTTTAAAAATATTTTAGTTTTGTGTATTCTTGTCGTTTACCGAGCATTATGTTCTACATCTACGACTCAGCCTTTGTTTGATTATTTTTTTGATCGATTTTCTGTTTTCGAAAGGATTTTATTAAAAATTCGGCTTTTAAACGATTTAAAACTACGACGGTCGTTTAATTATTGACATGGCTAATATTTTGTTCGTTTTAAAATTGAAATGTGTAGAACCGGGGTGCCACCAATGGGCGACTTTTCTTTCCCATCATTCAAATCTCTTTTAATTTATTTATTGTACAATATGTAAATACAGATTGTGAATAAAATTTATTTCAATTAAAAAAAAAATTATAGAACAAATTTAGACAGTACCAATTTATTTCCCTTATGCACGTTTTATAATGAATACAATTATCCTTTGGAACTTTATGTGCATATAATATAATGGAACCGTATTATTCGTATTTTTAAAATAGGCACATGGAAATACTGTGATTTTGCCGAACGATTTATTTTTTTAAATTTTAAATAATAAAACCTACTATTGTTACTCGCACGCATTAAGTACTTGTGTGTATTTCCAAAAAAAAAAGGAACGTGGCCAATCTTGGAAAGGGGCAATAATGTAAAAATGCAAAAATCCCGAAAATGTTAATCATTTCTGAGATAATGAGTGTACCCACTTGAATGGATCACCTGGTACTCTGATGAGGCTTAACAATGTCAAAGTGTGTATTATTTTGTTCCAAATTTTACGTTTCTAAGTTTTGCTAGAAAATTGCAAAATAAAAATATTATTATTATAAACTCAGAATACATCATTCGCAAATAAAATACCACGTGTTATGGAAATAGGAAATTTCGCATACAATTAACACAATAATTATAAATTCTTATGTTTCAAAATATAAATATGATATCAAAAAGAAAATATTTACATACATCACAGATATTTCAACCATAAAATAGATAGCTGACTCCCTATAATGTTTAAAAATTAAATTAATTTCAATTTATTATCTTAACTTAACTCATGTGCTGCTACGTTAACATGAAATAAACATACATTTTTTTTATTACTCCCAATTAAGTAAGTTTTTAATTTTCATATTATCCAGAATAATATTTTATTTACCGTTGTTCACATAAAATATTGTAGGTTCGTAAATTTAGGAGTAAATATAATAACGTGGAAAATCATCAAAATATTATTAAAAAAGTGAAAATGATATATTTACGAAGAATTTGATTTTTATATTTACAGACAAAAACTAATTGACTAAATAATTACATTCCCATGAACCCATGAACTATATTTATAATGTCTACTTTGGTATTATACTTGCAGGATACCTGGGTACTACATATCTGTCGTTAAAATTTAATGGATATTTTGGATAAAAGTTAATAACAAATAGTTTATAACTAATTTATACTTCTTTGTTTAAGTTATTTATTTTGTAAATTAATAAATTATTAATATTAAATAATACAGTAACCACATCTATACACAATTTAAATTTAAATGATCCCTGAGTTCGAATTACGATAAGAGTTCTATAAATGCTACAACTCCATAGGTTTTAAAATACATGCATAGATATTATTTCATAAATGCATTCACTTTCACTAGGTATTCTCATTTTTAATACGTAATCATTGAATTTTTTTTTTAACTAACTTAACTTATTAGCTGAGGTAAAGTTAAGTTAATGGTATATTTTAACTTAATTTTTTAATTTAATTAATGTATTTAAAATTTCTATTAATTTAATTAAAATAAAAATATTTAACTTAACTTAAACTATCTTTTACTTGTCCAGCCTTGTAATAGACTATTTCCACTTATTAAAGAATCGGGTGTTTAGCCAATAACATTTATATGTGTCCTGTCTTAAACAATTAAATCTTACCTGCATTAGTAAGTGCAGTAGTACCTGCAGTAGCAGTATTTGCAGGATACACTAATCGAACTTTGTGTTTGAAATACGAAATGCAATATTCCGTTAGAAAACCGTTTCATAATCCTCTTACAATATCGTAATAATCGTTGGTATAATAATATATTTTATAAGTGTACTATTATTCAACACAGATTGATGAAATGTTAATAGATTTAACAGAGAAAAACATTTTGAGATATATGATGCTAAAGTCGATAATAATATTCCATACCGCTCTCTAATTTTCTAATTTCTTCTTCTAGCTTTTACGACTCTCTAAGTGTCTTCGACGCTAACACAAAATCGCGCCACCTAACCCTGTCAAGCACCATTTTTCTTCACGCATCTATTCCCGTGTTCTTTGGGTCCTCTTCGAATACTTTTGATCCACCTCTTCCTGGATTTCTCTGTGGTGTATATTCTAGTATTAATCTTATTGTATCGTTTATACCTTTTCTTCATAATGTGTCTAAGCCATAGTATTCTCTGTCCTTAAATAAAACTGGTCACCGGAATCA
The DNA here is from genome assembly GCA_902439185.1 of Cinara cedri. Taxonomy (NCBI): domain Eukaryota; kingdom Metazoa; phylum Arthropoda; class Insecta; order Hemiptera; family Aphididae; genus Cinara; species Cinara cedri. The sequence goes on along the minus strand of CABPRJ010001937.1, from coordinate 91,137 downwards.
CATCAACCATATCGAACAGTTCCTTATTGTAGCTTCTTCTCCAACTATCTATTGCTTTATCATAGATATAGTCGCATAATCTTCTCTAGATTTTGTTTTTCAAAAGCTCTTAAACTTTTCACAGTTTTTTTGGTCATCATCATCTATGCTTCGCAATAATGTGTGTGGGTTAATCTTACTACTACTAAGAATAATCTTACTTTGTTTTTTTTAGAGAGAAATTTGAACTTAAATAATTTTGTTTACGTGAAAAATGTTTTTTCTGCCTTAATTATGCGAATGCCTATTTCCTTGACCCAGTCATTTTCCGTACTCAGAGTAGCACCTAGGTACTTAAAATCTTCAACTTTTTCATACACTAACTCTTCAATATCCCATAGGGTCTTCATCGCTTTCGACCAGTTCCATTATTTTGGTTTTATCGTCATTAATGTGTAATCGTATTTTCTTCGCCTCATTACTCAAGATTTTTGATGCGTTTGCTATGTCCTCTAAGGATTCCTCTAAAATATCCAATTCATCTACGAAGCCGAAAACCCGTATTCTACTTTGGGTTACCTGAATACCACCTTCACTGGCTTGCAGTTCTCTTACCGCTTTTTCTAAAGCTAGGTTGGACAATACTACAGGGGACAGCTAAACGCTTTTTTTCAATCCCGTATCATCTGTGAAGAGTGATAAAAGCTCATTTTTGACTCTTACTCTGTATTTTACCTCTTTTGTACACATTTTTCTTAGCTTTATTAGCTTTTCCAAAAAACCAAGCTCTGCTCTTAAGTAATCTTTAGTACTAATTTTTCAACTATGTCATTAAAAACGCAAGAAAGTAAACATATTCATAAACACTTTCAACAAATTTTCAAACTTTCATTAACTAGTGTCTTCAATATTGAACAAAATAGTTATATAATAAACAATATACGTTATATATTTTGGAACACGAAATTGTTACGTATACGACACTAAATTGGTCAGTTTTGAAGTAAAATGTATTATGCTCCGAGCCTCCACATAATATAATTTGTTATACTTCCTTATAAAATCATTGTAATCTATAATTAAATTTATAATATAAATAGAAATTATAATTTGAATAATAATGTTGAATTAATTTATACTTAAGTTAAATATATTAGAAACTTGAAATCAGAGAATTAAAAAATAGTAGTCACTACTAAGTATAGTAAATTTCTTCGCAAATTTAAATACTTGTACATTTTAATTTAATTTTTTTTTTTCAAATTTAAACTTTATTTACCAAATAAATAAAGTTAATAAAAAAAAAAAAATAAATAAAATAAATAGTTAAGGTTAATTTTAGTTTGAATTTCATCATGAGGTAGAAGGGTTAAACACCGTGTTTTTAACATTCCTTCAGACCCCCAAACGCAGGTTTATTAATGCACGGCTTTAATATTAAGAATAATGATGTGATTTTTGGTGGTTTTAAATTTCAACCCCTATCATTTTTCTTGATCGAATATCATGTTTTTTTTTAAAACAATTTTTAGGAATTAACATATTGAATAGTATTCGGTTATTAATATTTTTTTTATAGAGAATTATTCTTCTTGTTGTTTTTCTTTTAGATTTGATTATAAGTACAAATATTACTTATAAGTATTATAATACAGAAAATATAAACCGTTTATCTATTTGGTAATCATTAAATTCGTTTGCGCCTATACTCACGCGTATATAATATTAATAAAATATGTATAGCAAAAGACGTCCTAACAATATTATATTTATAAGATATAATAGTTCTCCATAATAAATACAAAAAATAATGATAACGGGAAAATAATATAGGTAACGAGGGTAGGTGCAATATAAATCACGTTATCCGTAAACGCCGAGAACTTTTTATCTACAGTCCGTAAGTACTAACCTATACAGTATTATATGCGTACATTTTCTTAACAGTGAATATGCGAATACTGTTCGTCATAAAGAACTCGTCTGATTTGCGATAGAATATTATAATAATGTGTATCACACATGCTCGTACATACATAAAGAGAGATAAATGTGTTTCATAATAATAATATACATAATATTATATAATATGTACGGCAGACGGCGTCGTCGTTACAATACAAAGGTCGTGTACACTGTGAATAATACAAAGGCATGTATTTTCAAGTTAATTCCCGTTCGTTTTCGCAAGATAAGTCGTAGTTGGTGATATTTTAGATTCCGAATACAGACGATGTGATGGAATTTATTGATAAAACATTGTCGGTTTAAAACTGATTCGATACTGTGATTGGATTTTATCAAAAGTCGATGGGCAACAATGGTATCTATAATCGTGGTCATTGGTCAGTTTTATTTATCTTTGTATTTTATCTAGATACGAATATTGGTTATATTTCTCAACGCTAATTACGATGAAAAATACGTTTTTTGCATCATGGAATTTGTAATTAGTAATTACTAATTAATAATTAGATGTTGCGTACTTGTCATGAAGAACTCGATTAAAGATTGTAAAATTTGACTGGGGAGGTACTTTAAGGAGGCCATTTTTTGATTGTCTCAAGAGTTTTCCAACAAACGTGAAAAAACAGTGAAAAACCGGGAAAACCGGGAAAAACGTAGAAAAATCGATACATTAAACAAATATTATTAAAGATAATATACAATGCCTATTTAATTATTTTACCAAAATTGGCATACATAATATATTGTTAACGAAGCATCACTATCAACTGAACTCCGTTCACAATCGTTTTTTCGTTAGCAATGGTTTATCATTGCTTACAAGTATACATTAAATTACTTATAACAGTGGTTAAACCGACCTAATTATCCTAGGACGTTTTTTTAAATATGAACTTGTTCTTACAAGTTATCATAATATTATATTTAGATATGGTATAGATGTATTAAAACTTGTAATAATTGTCTTTGTGGTGGTGGTGTGTCCTTATTGGTATCCGAAAGAACATTTCCTTTCATTTAATTGTAACGTCACTTTAACAGACGTGACTATCGACACAGCCAGTGGCAAGCAAGATGCGCGCGCCTAACAGCAAAATTTGCGACTCACGAGACTAACGAGTTGCGGTCGTCGTCGCCGGTGGCTAGTCATTTGTTGCTGCGGTCAACTGAGTAGTTTCATGCTATTGTCAAGTTAATTTCAAGTGATCACTCTAGATTGTGTTTCATTTATTTTTAGTTTCACATTAGATAATCGTTGAGTTTGACTAAAATGTCAAAGTTGTTATCATTCAACAATAAGACATCAGTATGCAGTATGATCAATCTGTCATAAGTCGCTCATTATTTCGGAAAGTATTAACTTTTTTCGAAATTTGTTTTATAGAAAATTTTAGAAACAAGCTTTTCTAAAATTTAACATTAACATTATTTTTTGTCACCTTAATTTTTGGGGGTGAAACGACTCCTATTTTTTTATTTCCAAATGGCAACCTATATTGAATAAAAATTTTATAAATAGTTGAAAGAGTTTAAATAAATGTTTGTATTTAACTTTTAGTATTTCTATAAACAAAATTCGAACAAAATTAATTTGTTCCGAGATAATGAGTGTCTTACGATCACCCCGTATTACTGACGGTTATAGTGAGCACAAAAACCGCAGTGATGACGATAACTGTAAGTATTTATTTTTTTTAACTTTCACGAGCTTTGGATATCGGTTTTAAATTTTTTCGAATTTATTTTTAATATTGAAAATCAGTTTATTTTTTTTAACCGATTCTAACCCACTGGTTTTTCTCAAATTAATATTCATGGTTCGATTTTAAATCTTATTTTTGTAGCAAAAAATATCTGTTTGTTTTAAAATACTTTAAACCTATTGTCACTACTGATTCTTATCGCCTAGCTCTTAGTATTTCATTACCTTGTTGTCCACCAGAATGTGCTTTCTACAGTGACCAAACATTTTTTAATTTTCATAAAATCTTACACCATTCAATCAATTAGTATTTTCTTGATTGATCATCTATCTTCCGGAATCTTGACGTTGACGCTGCTGTAAATGTATATTATAATGCCTTGCACAAAGGCGTAACTGATTACGTATCTAAATATAAATATAGTTTGTCCACTTATCTACTTTGGTTTTCTAAAAAACTAAAGCACATAGTATTTGTATATACAAAAGGCTATGTTATGTTTAAATCATGTATAATTATATTCCTATAAAGAATATATGTATACAAACAATCTTTCACGCCTATACTTTAGATGTTGAAGCTTCTTTAAATAGTAGGTAACCATTGAGAATTTTGAAAATGTATTAAAAATCAAATCAAACATTAATATCCCTATCGCTTTGAATGGAAATATATGCTACGTGTGAATGAGATTCTGCTGGATTATTTTCATCTTATTTTTGTTTATCTTACTTTACTGGAAATGTTGAGTTGGACATTAATGGTCTCGATATTTCAACGTTTGTTTTGTCTTCTAATTTCCCTTTTAATGTAAATGATATATTTAAAAAATTATCAATTTTTGTTGTTGGGTCTATCGGGCCTGATGGTCTTTCTATCGAATTTTTATTTCAACTACGCTCCGTTATCTGTTACACACTTTGAATATTTTTTAGGCGATCACTTAACAAAAAAGTGTTTCCAACTGTGCTTAAATTTAGCTCATTAACACCCATTCTTAAGTCCAATGATCCGTTTGTCTTCATGAACTTTAGGCCAATCTCAATTCATTCACATATTTCTAAAGTACTTGAACCCTTAGTATTAAATGATATTCGTCGGTCAATTAACATGGTATTATCATCAGCAACATGGATTCCGTCTTAGTTGGCTGACTGTTACAAACATTTTTAAAATAATATAGTTAGTAATGGACATATATTTTAGATTCTGAGCGAAGCGAGGATTGTATTGGTTTTAATGATGTTTAATTTGTTTTCTTTATACCGTGTACAAATTTCTACCAAAAATCTTGCTCTAATTTTCAAGTGTAATACCTTTTCTGAAAGGAAATTATTCCGGGTTGGTACTTTAAGGAAACATTTTTTTTATTTTTCAAGCGGTTTTAATAATAATTGGGAAAATGCTTGAACCTATTTTCAAAGATTTAAGTTAAACGTGCATATGCCAACTTGACGGACATAAAATATGGGAATAATATGTTTAGGTTCCAATGCATTTATATATTGTTATACCTAATATTTAATTGAGCGTAATTTTTTAATAGGTAATAACGATTAGAAATCCAAAATTGGCAATGAACCGGCTAAATGTTTATTATAAATACTTATACCTATAAGGTTAAACGTTAACCGCAATGTGTAACTTTTAGTACTTAATTTCGTCTTAATTATTCCTCTTTTAAACAATAAATCTTCAAAACTAGTCTTGAATACTGTGGCAATAAATTATTCGTATATATTATCGCACACAACTTATAATACTAATTAATTCAATTTTGTAAGAATACTAGTTAGATTTAAAAAAGCAGACATATTTCGCACTGTGGATATACTACTATTATTCGTAGGAAGTTAAAAAAGTAATTTAAATTATCTATGACAAACGATAAATCATTATCTAATCATAATCTAATAAAAAACGATTCTGAGAAAATAATATGTAACCCGGAAAATCAACAAAAATCAGAATAAAAAAAAAGAGCTGACGGGTGTGGCCACTGTGGTAGGGGAGAATTTAACAAGGTAGGATACATAAGATTATTTCATTTATATCTGTAAGCATCGATAAACCATTGCTGACGAAAGACGATTCCGAATGCAGTTCGGTAATACATAACTTGAAGTGCCGCAATTATTTTTAACCTAACTTTCCTACGTTTTTTTCCGATTATTATAAAAACTAATTCGAAAATCAAAAAAACGAATCGCATCATTAAAAATAAGATTAATAATTCAACAAAAGAGGTCTCTTGTCGTTTTTCAATTGGAGCTATATTTGCTAGAAAACGTGGTAGTTACTTATTTAAAATATCGAAAACGTGGTAGTTACTTATTCAAAACAACGAAGTAGTGAAAAAATTTTCCCCGGTTAATCGTTTTATTTTAAACACCGTTTCGAAAATCAAAAAATGACCAATTTATTTACCAAGTAGATAGAATTTACTTTCAGAAAATGTACTACACTTATATACATCGGGGCAAGTTTTCTAGGATAAAAGTGGTCTACAGTATAAAAAAAATAATAAAGTACCAAAAAATGAAAAAATATTGTCCGATGATTTTAGAAATTTTACTACGTCTAGGTAAATCGAATATAACTATTATTACCAAGTTTCAAGTCTCAATGTGTATTCATAACCGAATTACAGCAAAAAACTCTCAAAAATTAAAATTCCTTAAAAACTCAAAAGTTTTGGCGATGATATCGTAAGAAATTAAATTAATGAGGCAACAAAAAAGGTACCTAGTAATTTTTCGATTAAATCATTTTTTCTGGTAGAAAACGCCGTCCGTATTTTTATAAAATAATGAAATCTTAAAATTTTACGTTTTCTTATGTTTTTTTTCACTTAAGTGCTTTTATTTAAAAAAAATCTAAAAGTATCAAGAGCGGTGAACAATTGAAAATTTCGATACACATTTTTCAAATAAACCTACTTAAAATCCGCATCTTTTGACGTACAGAACGAACATATCAGAGTATATTTTTAGAAGAAGTGTTTTTTGAGAAAAAAAATGAACATATCATTATAGACGGTTTACTATGCATTAATTATAGTAAAATCATATCAAAACATAGGCAAATCATAGCAAATCATTTAAAATCTAAAATAAAAAAATTGTCGTATTTTGATTAATTATAATTTCTAACGATAATTATCGTATTATATCAATAACAGTGAATTATATTAATATCAGTTATACACATAAAAAAAAAATTGTAAATACATTATTTTAATTATAATAATATTTCAGGGATGAAAAATATATATATTTATTTAGTACGCATACAACCATGTATAATTGAAATTAATTTAATATACGAGTAGAATTTAAAAAATATTTACCTACTTGCGTCATTTTAATAAAATAATAAAAAGTAAATCGGTTTTTGCGATTTTTAAAGCGGAAAAATAAACATGGTATTTATTAACGTACAATTATAGTTTATAATTTTAAATTCACCTATAATAAATGTTATGTAAAAGTGTACCGGTGGTAATTTTTTTTTTTTAATTAATTTGAACATAATAATAACAATGCATATTTGCGAGGAAAATAAATTCCAGAAACGTTTGGCTACATACAACAACTGTCCAAAATTAAGTTAACAAAATATTATTCATTGTAGTTTTATGTTAATTAAGGTTTTGAATTTCAAAGGTATTTCAGTTCAAAAGGTTCCAAGTAATACTGCGTACTTCGTATAAACACGCGACTTTAATTATGGTTTTTTTTTTTCATTATTATTTTACGAATATTATTTAGGGTTGTTTATAACGAACAATTACTATAATTATATCTCCATCATATTATAATGAATGCCGCCGTTGGTACGCGTGTTGAGTAAAACTTTTAAAATTATGAATATAATATTGAATAAAACGAATGAATAATAATAATTATATTATATTGCCTATGGGCTATATGATTAATGACCGAGAAAATATTTTATTTTTCTACTTAATTTATACAAATTAAATACCTATTCATATATATATATATTACGAATAATAATAAGACTGTTGACTGTAGTATAAAACAAACATGAGCAACAGAGCTCCATGCTCCATCATTAGAATCCTACCCCCCCCCGTTGTTTTGAATTATAGGAATATTCTTTACACAATGTGATTTTTTTCATCGAGAACAAGCAATTTTCTCGGAGGATTTTGATTTTTGTTTTTTTTAAATCATTATTCATCGGGGAATCGTTTAGGCTTTGTTTGAAAACCATTTCTAATTTTTACCCATGTTTCTGTTAAATAAGTTTATACTTTTAGATTTATATACTATTAGACTATACTGTTATACTTCTATTATAAAATTAAAAACACCTTCTTTGAACCCAGAATAGAGAATATTTTTCCATAAATGTTAATATACATAACACTAATATCATTCGCTAATATCACTAATATTATTTCGACAAGTTGTCGTTAATTTAATTTTAGCTCGTCCATACTTGCTTTTGTGGGTTTTTCTTGTCAACTATAAAACCATAATAATCCTTAATTCCCACCCCTCTCTCTACTCTCTCCTTACAACAAATCCCTTAATGTTTCGTAATGACGTCAATTTCGTTAGCTTTCAAACCGCGACAGGTCGTATACGTTCGTGATTATAATTCGGACTTGCACGATCAAAAATAATATTGTTATTTAAATACGAAAGTGTCAATAATTTACCTAACTATCCTAACTGATAATGAAGAATATTATCGATAATACTGCACTGTGTTTAGTGGTTTAGCATTTTTTTTTTTTTTTTTTTTTTTTTTCGGAACAATATTACAAGTATAATTTGTATATTGTATAACCTATTAATAATTATTTATTTTGAAATATTTTCGGAATCCCTATTACTAAACTGACCCCCAGTAGTACGTATTTAAATGAAATATTTTTTTGAAATTCTCAAAAATTTACCTCTTTATTTTTTTTTTGTTTTTTTTTTTTTTGGCACCACTGTGTCATAGAAGATGCGGATTTTATGTTCAGTGATACTAATTTAAACAATTTTCAAAAACTTCCAACATGCAGTTTTTCTAAAAAAATAAAACTGACGATAGATTGGTTTTATTTTTATTGATATCCGGGTTATTTTAGCTACAAGACAAATAAAAATATGACTTACACATACACTGTGTAATCTTATACCAGTTTACCAAGCTTTGCTCAGAATAGTTTTTATTGCAAGGGATTATTGTTGCTTTCAGTACATTAAATAAATTACCCTTTGTTATAATATTTTCTGAACTTCACACCTACATCAGTAACATACTGACATACCTAGCTATGGTGCGACATATGTCCAGATTTTGTATACTATATGACGCATATATTATAGTTATTCAAGAAATTATTTGTGTTGCGCGCCGATCCGAAAACGAAAATTTCCATTTAAAATGATATTATTGTTTGTTGTTATAAAATAAAATTCGAACCAACCGAAAGGTTTAAAATGTTTAAATTGGTAACAGATTACACGGGAATGTATTATTTGAAACGAAACCCATCACTTTGATGTGTAATAACTAATATATCTATAGTTCCGTCGATTTTAAACGAGTTATTTAATATTTTATCATAATGCTTTTGCACATTTTTTGAAAAATATTTTGTTAAAAGCTACATCCTGTCGTCTTTTTAACTCAGTAATGCAATTAAGGGCAACTTACTCTGAAGTATGTAATTGAATTGTTAGTAACCCGTTTTATTTGCAGAAACAATTATTATAATGTTTTTAGAGAAAGAAAGATATTTTTTTAATTGGCGGATTTAACCAAAGAGAATTTTAATTAAACGCATATTTCGTGAACGGAAAATTCTCCGACTATGTGTGTCACATCAACAAAATAACGATAATACCTACTAATTTTTTTTTAATTTATGTCGATTCTGTGAAATCACCGTAAATATATAGTTTTTTATCCATACAATATTGTATCGATATGAATTCTATTATAAATTAAAATCAACAAAAATCAAAACTTTTAATATAAAACTATTTACTACATTATATAATACACGGTACATATACCCTACAGTTTTAAACTTAAGAATAACACGCGTAGTAAAAAAACATGCAGCAATATTCTATTTACTTATCAATGGATTTTTATTTTCAAAAACAGTTCCATTTCAAAAAAAAAAAAAAAATATATTGTCTTCCAAAAAAATTGTATACATAATGTACCTATATAATATGACAGAACGTATTACAGCTTAGATATCGTACACTGAAGCTTCGTATTTAAACTTCCTAATTAAAAAAAAAAAAAATTCCAGCGTGTGAAGTCTCCAAAAATTTATTTCCGTCATCGTCTGCAAAAAGGCGAATTCCTTATCGCGTCACTGTTTTCGATCGTCTTCGATCGTTTTCGATTTAACTTTTTTAAACTAAATTCACCCTCTCTCTCCGCTCCATTATTATTTATTACAATAATATGTTTAAAACCAAACCAAAATCAAATTTGCTCAAAATGCTCGTATAGATATAATAATCGGCTAGTTCATCATAAACGATATTTACCTTGTATCATGGTATTTGTATTACACAGTTTTTAGCTATGCTAATATTTTTACGCTTTTATAATATTCAATGTTTATTAGCTCAATTTAGTAGATATGTATACTATTGTATAACCGCTATCGTTTTTTCTACTCTTTTCGTTATATTAGGCTACTTTTCATTTCGTTTAACGCAATAAAATATCGCAAGTAGCGGAGGTGTTTGATATTATAGAACGCATCAAAGTAATAATAACCATGGAAAAATATCCAGGTAAAAATATCATAATATACCACAAAGGTCAATATTACAAAAATGACCATGGAAAAAATCCAAATGTTTCGTCTGGCCATTTATTTATTTAGCCACTATTACCGACTGTCATTATTATATTACCTAAGTGGTTACACTTATACAAATTGATATCAAATTTACTGCAATTAACGACTGGAAACCCGTTAACGAAATGAATAATTTTGTAACGCAAGATGTAGGACACTATCAATCGATGACGCCAATTTATTATTATTGTTATCACCATTAATCACTATCCGTTATATAGGTTATTACTATATGAAAATATTGAACAATATACATTTATCATAAAAGAGTTTACATCTACTTTTTACGCTGCCGTCCGCTGTCTTGTAACAAATGAATAATCAGGTTGATTATTCGCGCATCGTACTCCTATCATTAAAAATACGGCGCCTTTAAAATCAAAATGCTTGAATATTATTTTATTATGGGAGAAAAATATTTTGTAAAATGATATCAAACTAGAAAAAGTAAATTTGAAATTTTGTACAACATATATTATAAAATAATAAATAAATAATCGATAATAATGAAATCGTATCCACACAACTAAAAAGTTGATAATGCTCACGGGTAGGCCATTGTTGTAGTTGAGTAGTTGAAAAGGTAGGATAAATAGGTCAATTTGGTTTATATACTATCCATGTTAAAGGTGGACAGTGGGAAAAATTCGTCTTAGGAAGCCAAATCTTTTTAATACTAAATCTAATTTGATTAATTGAAAATGTTCGCTCTCGTCTACTCTAGTTGTGTATTGTGTTTATTTATATTTTTTTTTCTGTGGACATCTGTTCTATCAGTAATTTTGTTCCGATTTTCAATGATAGCACTTTTTCTGAAAGAAAATCTAACTGAAGTAGGACTTGTAATTTATATCGCTTAACGTATATTTGTACGCAACGACTAACCATTGTTAGGAAAAAACGATTTTTAGCTGAATTCGGTTATACATATTTTGAAAGGCCGTAGTATTTACAATTTGAAAATAATATATTTCGTAAACTTTTCCGTTTTTCTTACGTTTTTTCTCGGTTTTCCTCATTTACTATGAAAACCTCTTGGAAAAATCAAAAAAAGACTTCCATAAAGTACCACCCCAGTAAAAAGCTACTAAATTTGAAAATTGAAGCAAAATACATGGTATAAAAGTTGTTCACAATACAAAAATAAACCATTTTGCCAAACCAATACATTCCTCACTCCGCTCATAAACTTAAAATTGAATTGCTCGTAAATATCATACGATGCATACACAATAACTGAAAGACGTTCACGTAGATATATAGAATATATGCAACTGATGTAAGTATGACTGATCCCAAGGCGAATTTCAATTATTAAATTTAGGTCTAAGTCGTTATGTTTCTCAACCCTTAGCACCATGTTGCAGAATTATAATAATATATCGTGTCACGTTATGGAAAACACAAGCTGTCGTTAAGATAATATTAATACGAGTTCATAACCTACTACTCCATATTATAATTACTGGTTTTCGAATATGATTAACATTTAAATTAACATAAAACACTAGATTATTAAACCTATATTTTTACTGTATTAACCTATATTTATATATTTTGCCTATGTCTAATATGATTTGACCGTAATATCGTATTATTAAAATGAAGCATCGTTATTGAGTTATGGGAGAAAATGAATTTGACTCTGTCCTCACCTACCGTATACGTAACAACTCTGATAATATCTAGACACTTGGTGTGCGTCATAAATCATAATCATGCGTAAATGAACCAAATTATATATCTGGGCAGATCGGCAGAAAATGGTTCTGCTGTCTACAGCGCTCCTAGATTACTGACTTTTCTGTTATCAATGGGCTTGTACGATACTATATTATTATGTATCATTACAGAAATTAAATATGGACCACAGTTAATATTTCTTTTGTATTCATAATTTGACTAACTGGCGCTATTGGCATCCGTCTTTTTACTTAAAAGTTTAAAAAAATACAAAAAATCCAGCGAACGACCTATGGATTTTAGTAGAAATAAAAATCAAATAGAATGTATATTTTATAAACTAGTTAACTACTTATAAACAAATTAAAACATTTTTTGAAAGCTTTTAAACTTACTCGTACTTATATGCATACCGATATAAAAAATGTTCTAAAAAGAAAAGTGGAAATGATTTCAATTGTTGTCGTCATGTCTAATATTTTGATCAGCTATAAGATAAACTGTTAAACAAGTCTTCCCAATCAGAAAATAAAATATAAGTTAAATATTATATTGCACTATTGAAATATTGAAAAAAAATAGTCATAACTTTTTTGGTGAACGCTGAGATTTGCATTGAATACATAATATTTTAGTTTAACACATTTTAAATTTATATAAACGACCTTCTACACTTTCGATATCCAGAAGGCAAAAATTTATAGTTTGCTAAATTCAACTAAAGTTTTGGATTCATTGGTCCGTTTTTAACGCAACTCTGCAATAAATATATTAAAAATGTTGTCCAATGTTTTCATAATAAAAATTCCGCAAAAAAATAAAATAAAATAAGATTATCATGGATTTTTGATATTATATATAAATCTCCATCCTTTAAAATTAAACTTTAAAAATAACGGTGTACCGATTGTATTTAATAATACGTTAAACTCGGAACCTAATTCACGTCAGAAAATGTCGACATCCTCTGTGACCTACCTTTTCTTTTAAATTAGCAATAACACTATTAGCCATTTTTTACAATAAATCGCAAAACGAAAATTAAAAAAAAAATTGACAATGGTCGTTTCAAAATAGTCGAAAAGCACACAATTAAACATGATTTATTACATATATTTATAGCGAGGTGTCTGGGAAATAAAATGTTTTCTTCAGAGAGGTGTTCGCCTGTTTTATTTGCAGTTGGACTGTTTTTTTTCTTTGCTAACATTACATAACAATAGTAATTTTTAGATTCTGAATGAAGCGAGAAATGTATTGATTTTAGTTTTCTAATTGTGATGTACGTGATTTTTTTTTCTGTCCATAAACAATTTTACTACTAAAAATCTCATTTCAATCAAAACCGACAAGATCGAAAACAACGAAGAGCTTTTTTTATTATATTTTTTTATGTTGATATTTTTTAAGTAGATTTCTTAACCTCCATATGAGTGTAAAGGTACCTGTCTAATTTTTTAGTTTATAATACACAATACACAATATATTATATGGTATAACACCGATAAACTGACGACATTGAAATAATTTACGGAAAAACTACAGATAACAATATTTGTAGGTCCCCGATTAGCTAAACTATCATTAAGAGGTGATTTTCCTCAATAACATAAATGTGTCATAAATTAATAATTGGGAAATCTCAGGGAACGTATGAAAAACGGGAAAGTTTATGTCATTTATAACGTTATCATTATTTTCTATTTTGTTTTTTATTGTAATTTGATTAATAATCGCGAAGATCTGACATTTTCACCGAATATTTATATTAATTTTAAAACTATTTATAGTTTTATAGTTTTTTATACACTTTACAGTTTCTAGTTTTTAGTTTTTATGGTTTTTAACATGGTTAAAATTGTTTTACTAAAAAGAAAGGTTTGAAAATTTAATACGAGATTCATGATTAATTGTACTTAGTGTTCTTAATAAAGAAAATATAAAAATGATTTTAATATAGGTATTAGTTTTAAATTCAAATTTTGACGAACATGTATTAAAATTATGATATTTAAAAACACGTTAAACCGAACTTCATTAATCATTCAGAATCGTATTTCTGCATCCTACCTTCCCAACTATCCATTGACAATAGTGGCACATCCATTAGCAGTATCAGTAACAGCTCTTTTTTGGTTATTTTTTGATCATGCAATATTAGTGTCTGCAAAGAGTTTTAAAGATAAAATATAAAAATATGCATTTGTGTGCATTAAGTGCTTAAAATTATTTACAGCGACTACCTATATAAGCTGTTAACCGATCTATTTGTGTAGTAGTATTAAATCATAAAATAATAAAGTTTGTTTTCCAAAAGCTCTTTATTATTTAATTATTTCAATTTTCAATTTTAAACGGCATCAATAAGAATATGTTGCGTATGTGTATACATATAATATTAAACCAATTTGTAATACTTTTGCTGTGTACTTAAATTTTAACTTTTCAAAAGCAAAAACAAAAACATCGTATACTCTTTACATTTCACAAGACAATATTTATTTAGTAGGTACGTCTTAAAACTTTTACTTTTTTTTTTACATTTTAGTTAAATTATATATAAAACTATGGTCTTTCAAATATTGATGGTACACAGTCTTTTTGATCATATCAGATCAAATACGAAAAAAATAATTGAATCTGTCTATATTATATTATTCGTATAAATGTTTTACTAGATACAAAAATGTGCATTTGAATTATTATAATTGTAAAGATATTCAATAAAACAAACAACAACTCGCCTCGTTTGTTTTTTTTTTTTTTTGTAAGAGTTTTATAAGAGTTAAATGATGATTTCGTTGTAAAATATGTATTACGATTATAATAATAAGTTGGTACATACCTACCTATGTTCTACATAATATACACCCCTACCTGCCTACTTTCTTATTGTTTGATACTCAAACGATACATTATATATGCAAGTATATGTACTGCAGTGAATCCACAGTACATACATTAGGATTTAAATAAAGAACGACTTTATCAAATCAAAGGAAGTAAAGTGTTTGTGCGGGAGTTTGAATGAGACATCATAATATTAATATATTATTCCAAAATAACGTAAAAGTGCACTTAGGTACTACACTCTTTTTGTGCAACACTGATAAGACCTTAACGCGTCTTATTGAAGAAAACGCTATTGCAACCAACATGCTCTATTTCGGCTTTTGCCGAACCGGGTATATTATATTCAGCAGAAATGTATTCTTAATCTTTTTTCTTTCGTTTTCTCGTTCGTTGTACATGCACAGCAAATACTAACTCGCGGGAATATTATATTGTATTATATGTATATAATAAACCATGTTAGAATTTCGCTGAAAGCGTCAAGCGAGTATAATTTATTTGATTTACGCGCGGTCTCCTATACCATTATATTAGAACATTAGGTATTGTGCGTTATGTTCGTATTTTGTTGAACAAGACAATAATAAAATAACATACCATCTAAAACGTCCTGTACACTTCCAAATTATGCTTAGATCTAAAAATGTAGCCGAAACAAAATACACAGACCCAGAGTAAATTTTCAAATCCACCCATTTTACTCTACGGTTCGGAGGGCATCCATAAATATAGAATTGATGTTTTTATATTTTTGAGCTAATATATTTTGAATTGATTCCCGCGTTGTTACAAAGGACAAACATCCAAATTAGTTCCCGAATTGTTACGAAGGATATATTCAAATCGGTTCCCAAATTATTTTAAAAGCATTTTCAATTTTTCATCCCATTTTATACAGACTTTGACTGTCTACACTCTACATATTGCCACAGATAATATTATATACAACCAATTTAATATATAATCAGTCATATTACGCAAATATAAACATTACACTAAACATTTTAGCTCTATATTTTAATTATTATTCAAATGACTGAATCGTATCAATTTTGAATATTATTATTATTTAATTGATTTGTTTTGTTTTATTTTTATCTTTCTTTTCTTTCATAGAGATGCTCGTCTATCAAAAGATGGATTTCACCCTTAGTTATAGACGCAGTAAAACGGGTAAATATTTGTAATTGTATAAAATTGTAAAAATCAATACTGCTAAATAAATAAAATTAATAATCAAAAAAGAACATAACAGTGAACTATTAGTTTTCTCTCTTTGACCCACATACAACATAAAAAATTTGTATTGAGCAGAATTGAATTTGTATTGTTAGCTTTAGTATTAGAGTGAATTTATCTATATCAAACTCAAATTTAAGAACAAAAACTGTGTTAATCTGGTGTCTTTTCGTTATTTTAAATTTTAAATGAGATGTATGATTATGTAAAATAACAAAATTTAAAAGTGCTTATATTTCACTTAATTATTAAAATATCGAAATAAACACCGACGTAAGGATATAGACAATATTCTAGAGTTTAAGTTTAATGATAGAAAAATTATTTACTTTTATACTAAACCTGAGAACACAAGTTTGGTTCTTCTAAATTCAAGTTTGCTATGTTGCGCCGAGTCGGAGAAAAAAAAACAAATAGTGCGCTGACATCATCATAATATGTACATTGTACACTCTACGGTTATTGTTGGATTACTAAATTCAGTAATGTGTAACGTCAATTTAAAACATTATATTATATACCTGTAAATAAGTAATTATGGAAGTATGTTACATTAATATTAAATACTAATATTAGATTGCAATTCGCCTTTTTCGATAGTCTTTATCGGGAACCGATTCGGTTTTGTACCGCCTAGAATATCGAGAAACAACTCGGATGCAGCCATATATGATAACCCTTACTTAATACCCGACTTGCGATTTAATCCATATCAATATGGGCGAAGCACGTTTGGGCCACTAATAAAACTGCAACTTGTTTGGACATTGGTCCAAAGTATTGACTTTTAAATTTCTATAAAGTCTTGCTAAATAAACGTTCAGTTAAACTACGAAAACTTATTTTTAAATTTGGTAATAAGTAAATTATTTAGGTTTGCATACAATTTCTGTGTATCAATTTAGTTTTAAAACATACCAAAAATCCAGTTATACTAATTATATACCTATATGTATTGTCTTTATATAATAGATATCTGTGTATCAGGGTCTTATATACGATAAGACAACACAGATAAAATACTATTATATAAAGGCTCGCTAAAAAAACATTCATTTAAACTAATATAAAGAAAATTCTGGTCCAAACGGACTGTATAAAAGTAGTAGTATTTTTTAGACCAAACGGGTCTTTAAAATTGTTCCAAACGGGTCTTGCCCCACAATATTAGCTATTAGGTATAGGTAGGTAAGTACTGTAATATGATAATAAGTAAACATCATGATGGATATCGACACCATATTGGCGTATTATGTTATAAGGGTTCGAGGATGATCGATACAATAATCGTCAACTATGTAGAAAAAAATCGCCGAATATTATATAGGTAGTATTATTAGACACAAGTAATGTTAGTAGGATCAAATTTCTTTTCCGATTCCGGTAAAACATTACAGGTGTATTGTTGATAAAAACAATGTAATCAGTTGTTCAAGAACTCGAGTTTAATTTTCAAAAACTATAATTCCTGCTTAATGATAAAATACTTAAGTTTTATAATATTGGGTACATATTTTATATTGTACCTAATTAGTTCATTGAAATAATAGAACTTCTAAAAGTATAGTTTAAATAATTTGCTATCGTATTTTGAAAACGGAAAAATTATCATTATCCAAAGGTGTATTGGAGGGTATACGGTAGTATACGAATACCCAAATCGTATTTGTCAATCATAACGCGTATACATTTTTGAAAAATACACCATACACAGGTAATCGTCCATATTCGATCGTATACTAATAACTGAAATAATGATAATATATAATCATCATTGTAGTGCATCACCGAAAACATATTTTTTCAAAAAAAATTGTTTTCAGATAACAAATTTAATACATACAATCAGTGGCACCGAACTAATTTTTTGTATGTGTGACAGTGGCACCGAACTAATTTTTTGTATGTGTGACAGTGGCAACAAACATAAATGTATACAACCTACACGGTGTTAAACCTAATTCGTGCAAGAAAATTATATGTAAAACGGCAAATATTTACAGTGCACCACTGCGCGGCGTTAGGTTAAGTTATAGGTTCGATTTCATTATTTTAAATGTATATACATGAAATTATATTTTATTAGTGTTATTACTCCAATCGAAAAATTACAAGAGATCGATATTATTACTTTTAACGTGTAGTCATAAATATAGCTCAAATATATAAACGACAAATACCTATTTTTTATTGAATTTTTAATTTGGTTTCGTAAGTTAGAAAGTCGTTTTTTTGATTTGCCGTGTATTTTTTTTTAATAATATTGAGCAAAACTGAAAAAAAACGAAGAAAGAACGGAAAAATTTACGAAAATAATGCTTTAATTATTTTCAATTTTGTTTTTTTGTTGCGATTCAATTAAAAATATTCTTAGAGACTTGAAATTTAAACAGAAAACTTATATTTACTTTTTCTAGAAGAAGTAAAATTTTAAAAATATTTGAGTCATTTCTTAACTATAACTGAGCTAATAAATATTATAATTTTGAGAGTTTTTCACGTAACTTTTATTCAGTAGGTATTCCTTTGATAAAATTGTCAGACCAAACAGAAATGCTCGAAAATGTAACAAGAAATTACATTATAAATTGTAATTAGTGGCTTACAAGAAAATGTTGAGTTTTATGTAGTTTTTTTTTTTTATATCAATTTTAATATCAAATTTTGACGAAAATCGTAAATATTATAATTACGACCTTTCAAACTATGAACCTATAATCGAACTCTACTCAGTATAGTTTTTGTTGATTAATTATTGCGTACAGGTATACATTAAATTCCCCTTTTTATCTTACGTTCTTAACTTCTCACCTGTATTGTTTTACGTTTGATTAGCATAATATTTTAGATTCTGAGTAGAGCGAAGAAGTTAATGGTTTTACAAAGATGTTTATTTTTTTTTTTTTTATCTATGCGCAACTTTTCTGCCAACAATTTTGCTCGGATTTCTACTTGTAGCAACTTTTCTGAAAAGACATCGGCGTCAGGAGGTCATTTTTCGATTTTCTCAGGAGTTTTCTCATCAAATTTGAAAAACCGTGATAAAAAATGGGAAAAACTGGAAAAACGCAGGAAAAATGGGAAAATCGGTACAATATTAAACATATATTATTAAAGCAAATATATAAAGCCTATTTAATTATTTTACTCAAAAATGACGTAAATATTGTTTACTAAGCATCACTATCAACTGAACTCCGCTTAGAATCGTTATTTCGTTTTTCAAGCAATGGTTTATTATTGCTTACAGTTATACATTAAATTATCTATAACATTGCTGCACCATTATCCTAGGACGTTTTTTATAAAATTCTCTTCTAAATTTATACAAAATTATGTTATTTTTTTACCACGAAAATGTATTATAATCTCGGATATTATAGTCAAAAATAGTTGAATAATAACAATACTATCGTGCACATGTTTTCATTGTATGTTTATGGCCTACGTGTAGCCTAACTGCACCCGCTGTTGTACATTTAGAAGTTTATAAGATACTATTGTTTATTTATCGTAAAACTATTATTTAAATAGTTATATAGTTATAGTTAAACATTTGTCTACTTCAAAAAATTCATTTTCATATTTAGGGCATAGCGAGCAAATTGCTTTTGGCATAAAATATCATTCAAAAGTGCGTATAGTTGTTCAAAGATTAATTTATCATTATGTATTATTTTGTTAGAGATGTTATAGGTGACCTATTGGGTAATTTGATTGGCATAATCGCACAAATTATAATTATAGCGTTATAATTTATATACTATTACAGAGGTTATTATAATTACGTTTATTTGTAAACCTATTCCTATCTATAATTTTTAAGTATAGGTATCAATGTATATTAAGTTAATACATTTATATTAAATAAATAATATATATTTGTATTTTTTATACATTTACGTATATTATGAATACAAAATATTATACATGAGTAGGTATATTCTCTTCCTCTTGATCAATATTATCATATAGATAATATTTAGTTTAGTTTTAGTTTTAGTTTCTAAATATTTAATTGTTTTGTTTGTTTGGGTTACAACAAATACCTAACAATGCCTTATTCTAACGCCGCACCGTGCTAACCTACACACATTTTATTTTTTACTCTTATCTTATCCCTTTTTAGAAATATAGTAAACGAATTTGGCGACTATTTTGGTTTCGTTTTTGGATAAAACTAAAGTTCCCGTACCATATTTACAAAAAATAGTAAATATTCTATTTACTATTTAATATACTATTATGTAATATTTACATCATAAAACAGTAAAATGATACACCTATCTAAAAATATAAGAGTATTATTAAAATCATCAACGAAATCTCGGAACCGTATACTATTTACTCTGTTAGAATACAAACTAACCAATAGATGTCGCTAGCTAAATAATTGTTGATAATATTTTTATATTCAAATGTTTTTTTTCACACTGATTTAAACGTTTAAACATAATAGATATTATAATTTTAACAAATTTTTCAAATTTACGTATATTATTCTACGTAAATTAATCTAGATTATTAGTCATAGAAAAAAAAAATATTTTTTTTTAATGTTTTGCATTAATGAGCAACAGAATTAATTACTTTGATAAAAAATAAAATGCATTTATTTCAATAATATTCGTGTTTTATCGTGACATGAGTAATATTGTATAATTTAATACAAATAATAAATAATACGTGATTAAGCGATTAAATCACTATATAATTATTGTATCACGATATTATGATAGATTAAACTACGATTAATAAAATATGGTCGTTTATGTGGAAATAACTGATTAAAATACCCAACAGTTATGATGATAAGGTACCATTATGAATCCATTATTCGAATTAATTGCTTTTGCATCTTATGTTTATAAGTATATGTCATACATACTGATTTTTCAAAAGCATTTGTTAAAGTAGAACACACTGTTTCCATATCATAACTACATAATATTGGTATTTGTTGCCCAATTTTACCTTGGATAGTTGGATTAGATCCCGTCCTACATAATAACACATAGGAAACAAATAGTAATACATTAGTATATACCTAATATTTTCAAATTATGTCCATTTAATGTCCCGTCCGGCGTTCCTCGAGGTTCACATTTGGCACCAATACTATTTTTATTGTTTATTAATGATTTAAAAATTGTTCAATCAAACTACTTTTTGCAGATGATCTGAAATTGTTTTGTTTAAAAAATTCCCCTTACAACGCGTCTTTGTTACCTGTTATTTTATTAAAAAGTTATACAAAATGTTGAACTGGTCTGTTAAGTTAAACCTGTTTTTCCGACCCTCTAAAATTAAGTTTAACAGTTATTTATCAAAAAACTAAGCTAAACTTTCCATTATAATTTTTAGATTCAGAGAGCATAGCGAACGAGCTATTGGTTTTACAATGCTGTTTATTTCTTCTTCTTTTTTATTTTAGTCCATAGACACGTTTTTTTTCTTAGTAAACTTGTTCCGATTTTTACGTATAAAAGATTGTACTTTTAAAAGTCATTTCGGTACTTAAGTGGGAAAAAACGTAGGAAAACGAACAATTTCATGATTTCATTATTTTATAAAAACATGGACAATGTTTTTTACTAGGCTTCCAAATCTTTTGTTAGGACAGATGTCCTGCAAACAATATTCATGCACATGGAGGTGGAGTTCTTATAACAGTTATTTGATCACTAGGACACCCCCCCTCCCCTAAATAAATTTATCTTTAGGAAGCGGACCATCAGTTTGGATTCAGTAACAAACATTCGACAATCGATCAAGTCCATCGCGTTACTAACGTGATAAGTAAAGCCCTTGAAGAAAAAGATTACTGCTGTGGAGTGTTCCTTGACGTAGCTCAAGCTTTTGACAAAGTCTGGCACAAAGGATTCCTCATCAAACTACGTGAACAACTGCCACATACCTGGTGTGCACTTCTTGAATCATACTTAACCGTCCGTCAATTCCGAGTCATACATGAAGAAGCAGTAACCGAATAGAAAAATATATCAGCTGGAGTACCACAAGGTAGTGTCTTAGGACCTATTCTTTATCTACTTTAGACAGCTGATATACCAAACAATTATAACAATGACACCATAACGATAGCTATGTTTGCCGATGATACGGCAATTTTGTCGACAAGTAAGAATCAGCTGACAGCAACTGACAACTTACAAGCATCAATTAATAACATTTTTGCCTGGACGAGACGTTGGAAAATTAAGATAAATGGCGATAAATCGGTACACGTCAACTATACGTTACGTAAAACTGAAAACATTCCAATTTTACTGAATCAAACTTTAATCCCACAAAAAGATTCAGCAGAATATCTTGGAATGCATCTTGACTCTCGTTTAAACTGGAAACATCATGTCCGCCAGAAAAAAATACAGATTAAAGAAAAAAATACGAAAGCTCTATTGGTTAGTTGGACCCCACTCTGAGTTAACTATANGACGTTGGAAAATTAAGATAAATGGCGATAAATCGGTACACGTCAACTATACGTTACGTAAAACTGAAAACATTCCAATTTTACTGAATCAAACTTTAATCCCACAAAAAGTTTCAGCAAAATATCTTGGAATGCATCTTGACTCTCGTTTAAGCTGGAAACATCATGTCCGTCAGAAAAAAATACAGATTAAAGAAAAAATGTGAAAGCTCTATTGGTTAGTTGGACCCCACTCTGAGTTAACTATAGAAAACAAACGTCTACTATATGTAACTATTATAAAACCAATTTGGACCTATGGCATTCAACTGTGGGGTTGTGCTAGTAATTCTAACATTGATATAATACAACGTTGCCAAAACATCGCTCTTCGGACCATCACTGCAGCCTATCGGTTTAAAAGAAACGATGCCATTCACCACGATATGATGCTGCCTACAATAGCAGAAGAAATCCAAAAGTTTGCTCGTAAACACGAGAGGAGATTAGAGGACCATATCAACCCAATGGCAAGACATTAGACGCCTTAGACATCTGAAACCATACGACTTAGTATAAGTGTTTAAATTAAGTACAGGAGCCACTTCATTGGAAGTGTGACTTCATCAATGTGTAATGTATATATATTATCATNTAGTATATAAGATATATCCTGTTAAACATATTGATAAAGACCATCAGGTCGTTTAAATAATAAAGCCCAAGGGAATTTAAAAAAAAAAAAAAAAAATGTTTACTGTAGTGTACAATAAGTGTACAATTAACAATACGATATCAAACGTTTGAAAGTAGTTTTATCTTATATAGTTCGTTGATTATTAATAGGTGCCTGTTATTTGCCATTTTTATCGTATTTATTGTGCACGGCATGCGGGTTACGATAAACTTAATAGGTCTTTCGATTTCGTAAATTAATAAACTAGTTATTTCGCGACAGTGGTTGTGTGTTTATGCGTCGTTGTGTCTGTTGTGATATACTACTAGTATTACATACTATTAACCATGCTACACTTAAATATGGATGCTTGGTTTCGAACTGGGTATTGTCGTAAGACAAAGCTGTCAAGTGATGAAGGAACTAGTAGTAGTGGAACTACTAGTAGTGAGATTGTTGTAACTAAAATATATTTTCGTAAGTATAACCCTGACTTTTTAAAAATCGGGTTTGTAGTTTTGGTACTAAGGGGGAGCCTATGCCACAGTATGTGATTTTTTTCGAAACGCTATTCAACAAATGTATGAAATTTTCAAAATTTGAAAGACATTTATCAACTAAACATCCTGAATGTGTAGAAAAATCTCTTGATTTCTTTCAAATCAAGAAAAAAAAAATATTTCTATTACTAAATCAGTCATGGAAAATCTTCAAAACAAAACATATCCAGTACCCAAGTTTGTTAATCGCAAAAAAGGGGTCAGCTCACACCGTGGGAGAAGAATTTATTATTCCCGCAGTAAAAATAATAAGTAATACTTTGTTTGATGAAGAATGTACCAACAAAATTAATAATAAAAATAATAAGCATATAGCTTTTAACAAAATTAATGAAATTCCGTTATCAAATACAACTGTGAAAAGAAGAATTGATGAAATGCTGGAAAATGTTAAAATAGCTATTATTACTGTTTTAAAACAAAGTGAATATTTTTCACTGCAACTGGAAGAAAGTACAGACGTTGCTGGCCAAGCTAATTTATTAGCTTTTGTTCGTTTTAAGTTGAATGGTAATATTGAAGAAGAAATGCTGTTTTGTCAGTCTTTGTCGACAAAAACAACTGGCGAAGAAATTTTTAAATCTGTTGACAGCTTTATAAAAGAAAGCGAAGTAGATTGGTTTAAGTGTGTAGGTTTGACAACGCGGGACACGTACTATGTCTGAAATTCATACTGGATTAATTGCCAGGGTTAGGTCAGTTGCTTCCTTAGTTCAATGGACACATTGAAGCATACATAGAGAGGCTCTTGCAGTTAAAGGTTTGGACGAGTGTCTCAAAAATACTCTTAATGGTGCAGTTAAAATCGTCAACTTTATTAAAGCAAAGCCTAAAAACTCCAGACTGTTTGGTGTTTTGTGTAATAAAATGGGAAGTGAACACAAACAGCTTCTACTTCACTGTGAAGTTCGTTGGCTGTCAATAGGTAATTTGGCGTATTTGGCAGATATTTTTGTTGCCCTCAACGTTCTTAATTTAACTCTGCAAGGCAAAGACGTTCATAAGTTTTTTGTGCAAGACAAAGTTTATGCAATTATATTCAAGCTTTAACGATGGGCTCTAAAAGTAGAACAAGTTTCGTTCGATGCATTTCCAGTCCTACATGATTTTCTTGAAACTAACTAAGTTAATATTGATAAAGCTACAACTATACAAGATCACCTCAAATCTTTAGCTTCTAACCTCAGGTTATTTTTAATATTTAATTTTTCTTGATTAAAAATTAATATTTTTTAAAAGGCATAATTGAAATCATTTTTACACTGTTTTTATAAACTATTTCCCTAAAATTGAAAAGGAAATCTAATGGATCAGAAATCCCTTTGAAGAAGATTACTTGAAAAAATTGAAAATATCAGCAAGTGAAGGAGATTCGTTGAACTGTAATGATATTGAAATGTCATGTGATCAGACTTTAAAATCGTATTTTAAAAGTATACAATTAGTGCCATTTTGGTTAAATGTTCGGAAAGACTATCCAGCAATCGCTAAAATTGTACTGAGAAACTTGATGGGCTTTTTGACAACTTTTTTTTATTATTTTTTTTTATTTTTAATAAGGTAATTATACAATCTGGACGCATGGTACAATAAGCATAAGTGATATTAACTAATACTAATCACATGAAATACATGAATTGAAGAGGCCATCCAATGATAGTACTTCGGCGGGAGAGTTTTAATTGTAAATAATTAAATTTAATTTAATTATTTATTTTTAATAATGCTAACCAACTAGTTCGTTGTTAGGAAATCTCTGGGCCACGCTCGTTTGAGTCTCCTTGCTGTATTGTTCGGAAGAGAGTTTGAAGAAAGCTCTGAGATAAGGGGGTTGGGATGATTATGGAGTTTTCTGTGAAATTGTATGTAATGTAATTTTGCAACTTCTCTAACAAGAGGTATGTATAGGTCAGTATGGAGAGTATCGTTGGAGACGTACGGGGGAGCGTTAGTGATGATTCAAAGTATTTTTGATTGAACCACTTGTATTTTATTAGTGTTGGTTTTTTTGGCAGTTCCCCAGAGCTGAATTACATAGGTCCATATAGGTTTTAGCAAGAGGTTGTATAAATTAACTCTAGATTTCAGATTGAGATTTGAGGTTTTGCACATAATGCAACGGAGAATGGAGAGTCGCAGATTTAGGGATATTTTAGTCATATGTATGTGTTTGGCCCAGTTAAGTTTTTTATCAAAGTATAGTCCTAAGTACTTTACCGTGTCCGAGTGAGGTATTATTTGATTATTTAAGAAAACTGGAGGAGGTTGTTGAAGTTTGAGGGTGAAAGTGGTATTTATTGATTTTGTTTCGTTTATTTTAATGCGCCATTGGGAGTACCAGGGAGAAAGTAGATCAAGATGATTCTATAGTGATGTCGAACTGTTAAAGAATCGATGTGCGTGGAGTAGATAACTTTGTCGTCAGCATATTCGGCAACTGAAGTATCGGGATGAATGGGCTAGTCTGCGGTGTATATATTGTACAATGTGGGGGATAAGACTGTACCATGTGGTACGCCAGCTAGAATTGGAGAGATGTAAGAGATTTCAGCTCCCGAGCTAACAGCAAAAAAGCGTTCTTTTAAGTAAGAACTTAGGAGAAGGTAGAATGAAGGAGGTAAGATTTTTTAAGTTTATATAAGAGTCCAGGATGCCAGACTTTGTCAAATGCTTGTGAGACATCTAGGAATACGGCGGAAGTGTATTGTTTATTTTCTAGCGAGCATGGAATGGCATCAGCATATATATATATATATTTGGTGTATAGTCGAATGTTTTTTTCGGAATCCGAATTGAGAGTTCGGAATTATGTTATTTTCTACGATGATTGGATAGATATGTTTCAGTATTAATTTTTCTAAGAGTTTAGAGAAGAGAGGGAGTAGGCTTATTGGGCGGTAGGAGGCAGGGTTATCTGTAGGTTTATTAGGTTTAGGGAACAAAATTATGACAGAAAATTTCCATTGAGTGGGGAAGTGCGATAGTCTTAGGATTGCGTTGTAGATATGAGTGAGATGGATAATGGCTTTATGAGGTAGTTTACGAGCTACTTCAGCCGTTATTAGGTCAAACCCTGGTGACTTGCCGAAAGGGGAATTTTTTATGAAAGTTTTGATTTCTGAGGGAGAGAAATATTTTTGTGATAAGGTTAGAGGGAGAGGATTGTTTAGAAATGAGTTAATTTCGTTTTCAGAAGGAGGAGTAGTATTATGGTTCGGCTGAAAAACAGCTGCGAGATGTTTTCTGAAAGTTTCGGCTTTGTCAATACCATTTATCGCCCAGTTTCCATCCTGCTTTTTTAATGGAAAAATGGTTAGTTTGTGTTTGAGAATTTTGTGAGTAGCTTTCCAGAGTGAGCCGTTTTTTTTCAGATAGCGAGGCTGTATATTTGATAAAATCGCCTGTGCGTTGATGACCTGCTTCTCTTTTTAACTTTGTACAAAGGTTGTTAAAAATTCTTTTATCGGAGGGATATCTGGTTCTTTGCCAATTAGCACGAGCCCTTCTTTTTTGAACAATTATTTGTCCTATATGAATGGGAATTTTATATTGATTTTGACTGGAAGTAGAAATTGGTGAGCAAGAGCACCAGGCTGCTGATTGAATAGAGGTAGTGAGATTATCTACCGCCTCATCAATGTCTGTATCAGTTTTTAGGCGAGTTTTTAAATTAATTTGATTGATTAGGATTGATTGGAACATATCCCAGTTCATTAAGCCATTAATTAGTGAAGGCCTGATTGATTTGATTAAGGGTTCTGCATTTACAACCCTAATTACTGGGGAGTGGTCAGGCATTGGGTTTGTGAGATTTTCAGTTAAGCAATTTAGCCTTTTAGGTATTTTAGTGATAAAGATGTCCAAGATGTCGGGGCGTTTTCTGGGTGATGTTAGCCAATAGGTGGGATTAGGAGGGGATTGAATACTATATTTTTTATTGTTAATTATCTGATAAAGAGAGTTACCACGGGGTGAATTTGAATGACAGCCCCATTGCATTTGCTTCGCATTAAGATCACCACCGACGATGAAGTTATTTCCTAAAGAGTTGAAAAAAAGTTCGAATTGTAATGGGGAGATGACATGCCTTGGGGGGCAATATGTTGAGGATATTGTAATAGGTGTGTGATCAAGTGTAATTTGAATGGAGTTTGCTTGAATGTGTGGTTCCGAGTAAGAGGGGAGTGGGTTAAACTGAATTGTAGATTTAATAAATATTGC
Organism: Cinara cedri; assembly: GCA_902439185.1. Lineage (NCBI taxonomy): Eukaryota > Metazoa > Arthropoda > Insecta > Hemiptera > Aphididae > Cinara > Cinara cedri. Next base: position 62,966 of record CABPRJ010001937.1, on the reverse strand, counting down.
TGCACCGCCGTAAGCAGTGCCATCAGGATGGTTTGTATGAAGAAAGGTGTAGCCTGGTAAGTAAGTTTTGTTCCGAGTTGTTAAATTAGTTTCAAAAATAAGAGCGATATCTATGCATTTTCTTGTAGAGTTAAAAGTAGGTCATTGAGGTGATTTTGGAGGCCATTGGCATTCCATAAGAGAATTAATAGTGAATTGGAGGTGGGTGCATTATTTGTCATTTTGTTGTATAAGTTTGTTTAAGACTGTAGTCAGGAGGGAGAAGTGAATTAATGAGTGTTTTAAAGTCGTTAATAAAATTGGTTACCATTATACCTGTATCTAGTTGGTTAGATTGAGTGTTAGTTGATTCTTGATTGGCTGTAACATTTGCATATGACCTTTATTGTGAAAATGGGTGGTGAATTTCGGCCTGGGGTGCTGTTGCTTGGATATGTTGGTTAGCTTGTGTTTTGGTCATGTGAATTTGTTAGGTTCTTGAGTTTGGTAGGTGGAGTTTTTACAGATTTGTATGTATTTGGCATCCTCTATAGTTAGCAGGATGATCATCATTGCATAATGCGCATTTAGCTGGTGTGTCACGAGGTTTAGTACAAGTGGAAGTGAGATGTTGGGAGGCACAGCGGACACATCTGGATGGGTAAGAGCAGTATGCTTTTGAGTGCCCATACTCCTGGCAGTTTTGACATTGAACTATGGTACGTTGTTTATATGGTTCTTCTATTTTTATTTTCCTGTTAAGTAGATAGTTTAACTCGAAGATATTATTATTAATTCCAGCAGGTTCAAGATCTACGAAGAAAAGGGGTAATTTGATTTTTGCGATTTTACTAAGAACGTTAGTGACTGAGGATACTGAGAAACCCGAAACTTCAAGAACCGTTTTGATTTCAATTGGTGTGGTGGTTGGGTAAAGGTTACGTAAGACTATTCTGAGTGCTTTGTCTTCTTTCATTTGGTACGTATGGAACTCGGCCTCCGCGTCTTTTAAAAAATGTATAATTGCTCTATATGCATTGGGGTTGCTGGGTTGGATTTTTAAGGAGTTTTTTGATGCTTTTACTGATAAGTTTTCGTTACCAACTATGTCTATTAGTTCAGCTCTCACACTTACGAAATCTTTAATACCACATACTATTATTGGAGGTGAAAGAGGAGTTTTTTTAACTTGTTCTGAATTGGAATTTTAATTTTGTATATTCAGTTCTGTGTTATTGTCTACGGCAAGTGGGGCGAAGCGGTTAGTAGAGATAAATAATTGTTTGGATTTTTTGTTTTCCTTTTTCTCGGAGGAGCTAGATGAGGATAGGTGGCGTTTAGATTTATCTATTACCATTTTAAAGTTGTCACTTTTTTTATTGTGAAGATCTGAAGTTGATAATACTGAATCACTTGAGGTGCTCTGTATGCGTGTGCTGCTTATGGTGGCCTTGGATGAGATATTATTTATCATTTTATTATGGCGTCCATCATTATAGTTGGAAAGATTTGTTGATAAGTTTTGTTTGTTTGCCATAAATAAAATATGTCAGATTTGTATTTAAGGAAACTGCCAACCGAAGCCGGGAAGTCCGAATAACGTAGTATAGAACGGTTATAATATAGGAAATATTATAATGAAGCAGTCGTACGTAAATGAATAATTGTTGCACGACATTAACGCTAATAACTTGCCATCAGAAAAAGGAAGATAACGGCAGAGCGTAACAGTATGGTACGTGTGATCGGTACGACGCTCACGACGAAACTATTTTTTGACAACTTATCTATGTGAATGTGCTTTTTCTACTTTAATTTATTTAAAAAATAAATATAGGAATAAACTAAATGTTGAGAGTGATCTAAGAATAAAACTAACAAGTTTTAATCCAGACTTTCTCGTGAAGAACAAGCAATGTCAAAAATCACATTAAATTGTTTATCTTTTATCTCGTGTTTATCTTGTAATAAAGTTGAATTAAGTTTTTTTTTTTTAATTTTTTAAATTTTTTATTCCTAATAACTATATATATATGTTACGGGTAAAGTACAAAAACGATTAGTGTACATATTACCCGAGTAATGTGAACCTTATCCATTTGAACAGTGTAATATATACATTATCCACCTTAAATATATAGTATCCAATCATTTAATATATTATCCGGTGTGCTGTGGATAAAGTATTCGTATAACTATAATCGTAAACCTATAACGTCGGTACAACATGAACAACGCATTGTTTTCATCCATGTTATCAACATATTTTGTATGTCTTGGTTTGCTCTTTCGACACTCCCTTGTGACTGACTGTGGCATGGCTTTCCGTGAACGATTTTCAGTGTGTCCCACATTTCTTTTAAGTCTTCTATTATTTCATTTACAAACTCGCGGTCATAGTCAGATTGTAATATCTTCGGAGCTCCGAAAATACAAAATATTTCGATAAGATGTTTTGTAACTTCTTCTGCTCTCTTTATTTTTAAGGGTTTTAGTTAAACGAATTTAGTAAGGTGATTCTGATATACCATAATTAACCGAAACTCTCCTGCGACTGCATATCAATCAGTTCCACTTGGCACCTACTATCTATTACACATTTTATCAAAGTAATTTACCCACTCAGTCATAGATAATGTGTAAAATACCCGAGTAATGTACGAAATAAACGTTTTATAAATAGTATTATTACTTTATCCAATAGGTACAGGTAGTGTACACATTACCCGGATAATGTGAACACTAACCATATTTTGCATTACCTTGTATTTCCCCATTTCTCTTTGCGTTGAAGTTATATGCCTCTAGCTTTCTTCAATAATAACGTAATTCTTTATTTATTTAATTTACATTAATTTAATAAAAACGATATTGATTACCCCATAGACAAACTTGGTTGTTCTTTATTTCGTTATATTATAAAAATGCAGACCTTTATCTCCTTTTCAGGTTTTACGTCTTCCTGCATGGTTTTAACTCCCGAATTTACAATTATAAAATAAAAAGATTATTATCATTTAGTTCAAATTTTTTATTTAATATTATTTGAATGAAAACCCTATGACTCCGACCTCGGTCTCAGTCATAGGTTAGTTATTCACTCACAATAATCGAATGATGCTCAATTCCCTCACGATGGCTGCCGCCCTAACATCGTTTGGTAAGTTAATTTTCCATGAGACTCTCCGAGATCTTAGAATAGGTAGGGATAGGGAGGACGAGACGTCACAAGCTATTATTCAGAATCATAATTAATGTTAAAATTGTATTTCTTTTCAAATATATTTTGTACATATTTATGACATATTTTTAATTCTACTTTCAATTTAGTCAGAGTTTATGAAACCTTGAAAAAATACGCCCTTTAAATGTATGCACCCGGGGATAAATCCTTACCTCCCCCCCTTAAATTTAACCCTAGCCACGTAGACCCCAACCAAGGTGATAATCATATAAGACCAGGAAAACCCCACAAAGAGATTTAGTCAGCTCAGGATAACGGATGGTATACCTACACCACCACTGACATACGAGAAGAAGAAGCATCTTCACCTCAATGCCAACCCTTTCAGTCATTTTTAAAGTGTACTTATATCAGATAAATACAACTTAGTCTTGACCCGGGTCTGGTAACACAACGTCACCGCATAATATATTTATCATTTGTTAATCAAGTTTGTTACATAATAATAATAAAAACTATTTTGTAAACTTAAAATACTTTTTCATTTTTTTATCCAAAGGCTATATCTAAAGGGCACGTAACAAAAAGGTGCCTCGAATTATATGTCAACTTTTATTTTTTAAATATAAACGCAAACCACCTTAATGTACGCCCAACTCGGATGTGTAGGAGAACGAATATTGAATTGTATTAAAGCTCGTATTCCGTCGGGTGAGCGTAGAAGCGGCCGAATAAAATTATTTTGCGGATTATTTAACGTGTATTATTAATGAAAATTCTGAGGCATTCTACAAAACTCGTAAATTTATAAAATTGAAATTATATAGTTTTACATGGTCTTGGAATCTTTGTTAGACAATACAGTTTTCATTTTATAGGCGAGATTACAAACAAGATGTATTAAATTATGCATTATTAAGAATAAGTGTGTGTTCTAGTTGATAGGAATCGGGGTTGTATACGAAGTTTTGTGGATGGTCGTTTTCATTTCAACGAAACTGATAACGTAAAACTGCCTGAGTACTTTGCGGCCGACGTGAACGTTGAGCATAGCTGCGTAGACTCGACACCAAAATATCTCGGAAGAACTATTGTAGTCTTCCTCATCATGGCTATAGTCTAACCTCCGTACTGTTTGCTGGTTTGTAACCGGTGGAGGATTGAAAGTCACTGTGATTTGATGGACCCCATCCGGATCCAGACTGAAACACAACGGTCGACCGCCGTTTCCCAGGTCAAACACGTTGTTATTGCTCTCCTGCAATCCAGTCCACCCAGGTCCGTCAAACCATGGTGGCTGGTCTTCTGATACCCACGACCGTAACATTTCCCCAAACTCAGACGCCTCGTCATCCAGCATAGGTTCCAAACGTTCTTTAGCCCAATCTAGTTCTACGTTAAACCGGACGCCGACCACGCTGGTATTGGTCACCTGCGTAGTATTATAAATTAAAGTATAAATATATTAATTTATTTAGATACACAGTAATTGTGTATAAAAGTTCACTATTATTTATAATACATACATTCTAATACAAATTATGATTTAAATTATTTTTTTGAAAATTTTGATGTATTGTAATCAAACTTAAAGTATTCGAGTTATTCTACTTTAAATACTAATGATAATAGTTTATTAAATACACTTTAAATGGATACAAGTTTATTAATTATAATAAATTAGGGACCGAAACAACAAAAATTACAAAAATGCAAATAACTTTATTCAAAAAACCCCAAATTTGGCATCAAATGTAGATTTAATTTAGGCCGATATTTTTGTTAACGATTTTGGTAAAATTAGGTAAAATAGCTTTTCCAATATGCCTTTGAAAAGTTTCAAATGCTTTTTCTATATTTTCAAATATATTTAGAGCATTAGCTAGAGGTAGTTATTTTTCATGTAGCTTAGTAATAGAAACAGTTAATATTGAAAAATTGAAATGTATGTAAGCTATTCGATGACATTTTTATATATATAGACCTTAAATGTAGATTTAATGAAAGAAAAAAATAAATTATATTCACACTACTCATATTAATGAAAATATATATTCTTGGTTAATTTTCAAATGAAAATCTACAAAAAATAGCATTACAATTTATTGAGAATATAAACTCAATTGAAATCAATCTTTTCCCCGGTAAAAATGGCAATAATAATAAGCCAAATGAAATCAAACTAGTTAACTGGAATATTATGGTTAATACCTATCAAACAGCATCAAAAAGAACAATTATAAAATTTATGAATTCTTATCTCACCACAAGGTTGACATTATTAAATGTCCCCTCTATTTAATGTATATCTGTACGCAATTATTACTAACAAAAACGGTTCTGAGCGGTGTTCAATTATACATGTTTTAAAAGGCCGTAATATTTACAACTATCATAAACATTACATCCTCGAGCATAAAATATGACATATAATAAACATTCTGTTAAATTATAAATCATTTTGGCTAAAATGGTTTTGAAAATTTTTAGTCTCTGAATATTTGTTACCGAATCGCAACAAAATAATACATTTCATAAATTTTCCCATTTTTCCCACGTTTTTTCCCGTTTATTATAAAATTCTCTTGGAAGGTCCAATGGTTCAAAAAATAAAAGATGTTACACTTGAGTATCGAAATATGTTTCTGGTAGAAAATATATTCACAGATTAAAAAAAATAAACAAATAAAAATAATCATTTTTATGAAACCAATACGCTCGCTCCACTAAGAATCTAAAATCATTAGACTAATAATTACCCGGAAAATAAATGTATTATTTGAGCGTTCATGGGTTGTAAGTATTATGTTGAAAGTATCTTCCGGTGTAATTTGACATGATGGCCAGATGCCACCACCGGACAAATTGACCTTTAGTCGTATTGTTCCTGAAATGACTTCCAAGATTTCATTTTCCTTACGGCCATAAAACAAAAACCACATAAAAATACAAAATTAATTTTAATCTAAAATTATAGATTTAAGTGAGTATTCAATTTACAACTAGTAAACACTAGAAACAATTTCTTGTTACCCAAATATTCCCGACTAGAATACTATTTTGACTGTTTTTTTAATTGTTTTAAGTATTATTATAATTTAACATAAAAATTATGTGTAGAAGTCTCTTAACATAAATTATTATAAACCTCAATATTACACTAGATGGTGTTAAATAAAAATTAAAAAAGATGTTTTTAGATAATGGGGGGACGGGTGCAGCCACTGTTGTAGGTAATTTAATGTATATCTGTAAGAAACAATAAACCATCTACTTACGAAAAAATGATTCTAAACAGTGATAGTCATTTTTTGTCAATTATATATTTGTCATATTATGGTAAAATAATTAAATAGCTATTATATATTATCGTTAATATTATTTATTTAATGTACCGACTTTTCCGTTTTTCTTATGTTTTCCCAGTTTTCCCCTATTTTTGCCTGGTTTTTCACATTTGCTGGGAAATTCTTGAGAAAATTGAAATATGATCTATTTACAGTACTTCCCCAGTCAAATTGCCTTTTATAAACATTGCTAATATTATATAATGGAACAAAATTGCTTGTAGAAAAGTTGTCCATAGGTAAAAAGAAGGGTAATAATTTTAACTAATAATTTACATTTCTTATATTTGCCCGTTTTTTTTTTTGGTTTATCATATTTGTATAGAAAATCGAAAAATGACCTCCCCACACCGATTTCCTCCCAGAAAAGGTACTATACGTAAAAATCGAAGCAAGTTCACTGGCAGAAAAATTGTCCACAGAAAAAACATTAAAATCTTTGTAAAAACCATATACTCTTCGTTCCACTCAGAATCTAAAAATAGGAATGTTAATGTTTTAAAATTGTATTCTAACCCAGCGATTTATCAATAATATAACTGCAATTTGTTTAAGTGTACGCATTAAATATTATAATACTCCCGCAGTTTGAAGTACATTTCAATTTTCGAATATTCTACTTTTAACTCGTCTCGATATCACAAAAACCCATAAAACTCAAATAAAATATAACATAAAATATAATATAAATATAAATAAAACCCAAAACTCTATAAAACAATAAAAGTAAGGTGGACATATATATATATTTATACTCACTGTAGTTTCACTTTCAGGTATAAAGGAAATGTTGATCGGCGTGGTATAGCCAGGGAGGAGTAACTGTTCACCGTTTACAGCCTATATAAAAACATAATTTATCATCATATTTGTATTATTATTATTATTTCGAGTTATAGTTATAGTCGTATATTACGAAAGCACAAAAGAAAGTTCCGACTGGGTTCGGCAAAGAAATCTTTAATGGAACCGGATCCGTATTTATGTTTCGTACCAACAACCATTCGTTGTGACGGACGCCCACAGTACATTTACCGAAATTTATTCGATCGCTAAACAAGATAATTGTCGGCTTTGTTGTCTGACATATAATACTTAGCTTCAATGATTCCGTATCAAATCTAAAATAGCATAAAACATTATGCATGTCAACAAATATGTATTTTAAGGGTATACGTTTCTTGTGAATCTGAGAACGACGCAAAATCAATAGGTAATCATATTTTAAAATGACATTGAAAATGAAAGTACAATGCATACATTGTATACATATAAAAGTTTTTCTAACTATATCCATTATATTTTATGTATTATCGTATATAGCTTATTAGTTTCAAATTCAAATGAGGTGTAAAAGTGATTATTCTAAAAATTGATTATAGCATCTCTGGTTTTATAAAGAAGTTTCATATTTTAATTTTTTTTTTTTTGTGAAAACTTTCTACCAGAAAGCTTATATATAAGCTCTATATGATAAAGACCCTTTTTTTAAAGTAAGTTTTTTTGGAGATCGTACTTTTGGGAGTTAAATTTTCGATTTTCTTAAAAGTTTTTCCAGAAAATTTGAAAGACCGGGGAAATCTTGTTAAAACCGCTGTAATAGGTAAATGTGACTTCAAAACGATTGAATTAATTTTTATTAAATGTATGATTCAAATTTTTTATATAAAATTTATTTTATATTTCCTTACTTGTTGACTATACCATTTTTATTATTTATTGGAATACTGAATATTTTTTTATTCATTATACATGTATTCTATTGTATTAATTTATAAACTCTACAACTTTAAAAATATTAGTGTAATATTTTATCTATTTTTCAGTTTTTTTTCTCGGTTTTTGCCATGTTTTTCCAATTTATTATGTAAACAGCTGGGAAAATCAAAAATTTAACTCCCTAAAGTTTTATTTAGTGGATAATTTATAAAAATATATATACATACATATATATATATACTAGCTGTCCCGCTATTATTATTATTTTACCCATATTCATTTGGCGGACTAATTGTGTTCTATTGTAAAATTTGAATAGTATAAATAATAGTAATAATAATAATAATAATAATTATAACAGTTTTCTTTTCCATGGCAGTCAACGTCACGGAAAGTAATCCATTAGGACTACCGTCGAGCTTCAAGGAAACCTGCATTACAACCCAAAATTGTGCAACAGAACCCAGTGACAGCCCAACAGCAAGGAAGCAGTCGAGGAAGAAAAGTGAACATAGCTAGAGCAAACAAAGTCGCCGCCCTACTATAAGTTTATGTTGCATTATGATGAATTATTTGGATTAATTATTGAAGTATTTGGGGATTATTTGTGGAAGTATATTTAAGGGTCGTATTGATACATGTTTAATGGATTTTGTAAACCTGGGAAAGGTTAATGATTTTATTGATATAATTGAGAATTTATGAATCCATAATATGATAAAGAGGAATTGTCTCCCTTGGAATTAGCTATTCCATTGAAAAAGAAAACTACATTAAACTCAAGTTTTTCTTGTTGACCTCTAAGTACAACTTATAATCAACCTCCTGTTTAATTGTCAAGCATTTCAGTTTAGTCTAACAATTTTATCAGACTATCTACCGAATTACTATTAAGTACTACTTAAATAATATTACTTAAAAAAACTCGCAAAATTAAAATGTCTATGAAAACTCAAAAATGGCCACAATTTTTTGAAAATTTTTTCAAGTCTATAAAAGACAAATAAAAAGTTTTTGTCAAAATTTCAAATCCCTACAAATATTTTTAATAATAAAAAGGACGGACATACTTCGCACATGGGCGTAACCAGTGTTGTAGATAGGAAATTGGAAAAGTAGGGTACAGACAGGAAATTCAGACGGGTATACCTGTAAACAACGATAAACCATTGCACGAAAAAATGATTCTGAGCGCAGTTCAGTTGATAGTGATTCTTTGTCAAAAATATATATTTCATATTATGGTAAAATAGGTACCTAATTAAAGAGGCATTATGTTTTTTCTTTAATATTTGTTTAACATTGTACCGATTTTCCCGTTTTTCCTGTATTCCCATTGTTTTTCTCAGTTTTTCACATTTGCTAGGACCTCTTAGAATACTTCCCCAGTCAGATTTCCTTATAGAAAAAAGTGCTATCATTGTTAATCGAAGTAAAATTGCTAGTAGAAAAGTTGTTGATAGAGAAAAAAGTATTTTTACTAATACTTACATTTAGTACAATTTCCGTTTTTCCGACATTTGTTCTTAGTTTCTCCCATATAATATGAAAGCCATTTAACAAATCAAAAAATGACCTCCCTAAATTACCATGGAGATAAAATTTTCTCTCAGAAAATAGGTACACTTGATACATCGGGGCAAGATTTCTGGTAGAAAAGTTTGGACAACAAATCGAGAGGTATTTTGTCTCTAGGTACATCGTAAATGCATTTGTTTTTTTTTCTGTTTAATTAAAAGGGAGAAAAAAATGCAAACAACTTTTTTTGGACACAGTGGTTTGAACTCTACAATGGAAATAGGCACAAATAACCATTCGATCATGACAAATATGTTATTTTTATAGCATATTGTCCTTTTGGACAATGTAGAATTGTTTAATATTAAATATAATATACACATAATATCAGAACTTCAAAAAGCTATGATTTCGAAACTTAACCAGTCCGCTTAATTCTGACTTTACCTCGTTCTTGAATCAGCAATATACATATTTTCGAAAAAAAAAATTAGAAAGAAAAATTAGATTTGTTCTACATTATTTTTTATTCAAACGATTTTCGTAGAAAATTTGATACTTGTTAAAATTCCTTTATAAAAAAAAATACTACATTAAACTCTATGTTTTTTAAAACATTTTATTTTGACTTCAAAGTATGACTCATAATGAACCTACTGTTAAATTTTCAAGCGTTTCTGTTCAAGTCTTACAATTTTACGACAGAGTACCTACCAAATAAATATTACTTACAAAACTCTCAAAATTATAATGTCTATAAATATTTCAAACAATGGTTAAAATGTTTGGAAATTTGACCACGTCTAGAAAAGGTAAATATATGTTTTATGTTCAAATTTTAAGCCTATATGAATATTTTTGACTGAATTATAATAAATAACAAAATTGAAAAATAATAAAAGCATTATTTTCGTCAATTTCCCGTTTTTTTTTTTTTTTTTACGTTTTATTCTGGTGTTTCACAAATATTAACAAGAGCGCTTGAAAAATCAAAAAATGACCTCTCAAAAGTCCTCTCTGGACAACATTCCCTTTTAAAAATGGTGCCGTGCGTATATACATATATCTAAAAAAGATTTTTGGTAAAATGTTTTGTACACAGGATAAAAAAAATAAAAATCTTAGTAAAACCAATACATTCTTCGCTACACTTAGAATCTAAAATTGTTTAAACCCAAAAAATAAATAACAATGCATACATATAATTAGACGATCTACAGAGGGTGGGCGAACAGAGGGTGATTACGAGTTAAAAATAAAAGGTAATTACCCAAAATATTCAATTGATTTTCGATTTTCAAACTGTATAAAACAAACTGCTGAGACTATTTTCGTTAAATCCGTCATCAAAGAATAAAATATTGTAGTGGCTTCAAATATTTTGACTTGTTCACGCGGAAATGGTCTATTACCATATACCTAAAAATTCATCAGATCGATTAAAACGTTACGGATAATTTGAAAATTAACAAAAACTAAATTTACTTTATTTAAGAATGAATTTTCGTCTTCTAAAATACGTTCAGTTTCTATATCAGTTATCTCAGATTCGAGACACTCTTTAAATATATCTTCGAGTTCGTTGTTAAGCTTGGGCCGAAATATAACAATGATTTTTTTAACCTAAACAGTTATTGCAATTTGCATGTAAAAAATATATTTATATATTAACTTAAAACTTAACTTCTTTTGAATGTAATTTTCCGTTCTTTGGCTTAAATTCAATAGAAGGATCGTTAGAACAAAATTCAAACCTTATTTGAAAATCAGGATATGATGTATTCCGATCAATGACAGATGCCAAATTTGAAGCTCTTTGATAAAAAAATGAATGTTTATTTTATTTTTTAATAAATATTTTTATCATATTTAATTTATTTGAAATATACCTTAATTCGATTGTGTAAGTTGAATGAGACTTAAAATGAATTTTTCCAAACACAATTTTTTGAACAGAAAGTTCAACGGGGATATCATGTATACGTGCGTGGCACCTTATAGTAGCTTCTTTTAGAATAGTATTTTTATCTAGTGAATTTAATTTTACTTTGTTTTTCAATATCGAATTAGCTGGTATTCTATTTCGTACAATAAATTTAAGTTGATTATTGAAAAAAAAATATTTCATCGAAGAAATAGTTAGGCAATTTACTTATGTGGACCATGATCTAATTCGTATATCTGATTTAGGTTTATTGTCGATGTTGAGTTTGTATTTGATATTGACATTTTTTCAGTTACAAATTTGTGAACCTATGAAAATGATTCTTAAAATAATATTTGTAATATTTAATAATAATAACAATAATGGTTTATTTTTATCAAATTTTCCCCAAAAATAAAAACTATGGCACTGTCTGTGTCTTTTATGTAAAAATACATTTTCTGTTATATTTGGACAGTTTTCGAGGCTCCCTTTAGCCCAAAAGAACTAAATAAACAAATTTAGTTTATTTATAGGTAGATTGAAGATATTAAATTTTGATTGAATTTAAATTTAAATTTCACTGTTGTTGCGGGAGGAGAATAGTTTATACATTTGTATATCCCTACAAGTAAATCCGTGTATAATATTGGTTGTAGATGCATTTTATATGGTGGTTACAACTTTCAAACCTCTCTCAAATCATGACACAGAAAATGCCGGGTTTTAAATACCCCAACATACTCATGTTATTAACTTGAGTATGTTATTATATATTATATAAATATAATTGTTATCTACGTGTCTTCAGAAGGTCTTCAAAAAAAACAGGCGGTATAATCGGACCACGTATTTTACAAAATATATGGGTGCATTCAGACCCGTTTGTTCTGATTAATTCAATTTTAATTATACCGTGGCACAATAATCAATGGCATACTTAAAAAACTTGCAGTACCGTGTTCGAAACCAAAAAAGGCCTACTTAATTTTTGCACTTTTTTTTACGAAAATATCCCTCGATATTTTTGTGCAAAACCACGTCAGGTGATAATTGGGAATAATTGGAATAAGATAATTTTGGAAAACGTTTCATTCTTAAAACGAAAAAGTTCATTGAAGACATTTAAGTCCTTTTAGACATTTTTTTTTAATTTTATTAATTTTTTTGTAAAAAAGTACAAAAAATAAGTTCTTTCCGAGTTCATACCGAGTGCCGTAAGTTTCCTACGCACACAATGCTTATTGCACCTCGGCATTATGCAGTTTAGTATAGGCGTAATCTAGGCGGCGTAATACTATCACTTTTCACTTACTAATTTGTCTATATTTTAAATCTGTAAATAATTCAAAACTATTAAATATTTTTAAAGTAATAATAACGAAGATAATAAATGATAATTGTCACGTCCTTAAGATATTCATCGGTTTACAGTTCTTTGATTTTACGTCCATGATAATACACCATTATTTTTTCAATCTATGTTTTTGTCATTGTTTTTTCTAGAGTGAGGACACTGTATTCTTACCTCAGTTAGCTACCATGTGTCCATATGTACTACAGACTAGTCCGTGATATTATGTACCTATTTATCTTAACGAATATTGGAAGTTGTCAGAAAATCGATACAATATTTTTCTGTTCCCAACTATTTTCTTTCAAAATATCATAATACCTTAATTTTGTAATACGGTTCGCATGCATTGTCTACTTTTATATTTTGAAATATGACCTGCCTAAATTATTTTTATAGAACAAAGGGGTTCCAAGTGTTCCTACATTTGCAAAATATGTAGTTGGGCCCCCACCGTATGTTAACAAAAATCTCGAGAATTATTTTACCTTTAGATATTTAGATAAAACATTTTTGGTCAATTCCTTATCACTGTAATTAAAAAAAAAAACATGAAATACTATAATGGCAACAAGTCAACTACGGGAAAGCTGAACTCTAGTGACGGAACTCTACTAAAGAGCTCTGCTATTCATTTGTTTTATTTAAATCGCATTCAACGTCGATTTTATGCAGACACTGAATTATATAATCTAAATATTTCGATCATAGTTACTTTAGAATTCAATTTATCAGCATTCAAACCAGCAACTGTAGAACATGTCAATATAAAATCGTCTTCAAACGTAAAAATATTTTTGGGTAAATCTTTTGCACTAGGACTATAATAAATGTGCAGAAGAATATTTTCACCAGACAATATACTTCCAAATGCGTTAGGATGTATAGAAACTCTCTAAAAGTATACAAACCATTTAAATTTCGTAAAGTAATGATCAAATTTGTATTGTATTTATGTTTATATACTTATATATTTATAACATAACACTCTCGAAAAATATTAACTTTTTTCAGAATTTGTTTTTTTAGAAAATTCAGTAGCTTTAAAATTTTACATCACTTCTTTTTTTTAGATGGTAAAACCACTACCTATTTTTGATTTTCAAATGGCAACCTACATTACAAATTCCATAAATAGATGTTACATTGAGCCAATTAGTTCATCAATATAAAACTTGTCTGATTCAATAATTTGTTCGATATCTGTATTATAGCGTAAAATAAATTGTATTAAATATTGCAAATACATAATAAATTGTTTCATGACCGCGATCAAAAAATCTATTTTCAATTTCCAATATCAAATAATTCAAAAAGAGTAAGTATAAGGTAAAACAAAAATATTGTTTTGGGATTTTGGTCAATATATTTTCGCGATTAACTTGTTTTAAACGTTCGATTTATTTTTAACGTCTATTTTATGAATATCAGAGAATGTTAATGATTTGGTATAAATCGAACTAAAACTTTGAACTTTGTTTGTTTTTATTTTACAACTCTTCTACAACAGTTTTATACATTTTTAATGACTACCAAATTTTGATTTTGCAGTTGATTAAAAAGTGGTAAAGTAATTGAAAACAGTTCTGCCAAAACTTGAAGTGTAATTGAAAATTTGAATTTCAACGTGCAATGTACTAAGTTAATAGCTTTACTAGTAGTAAGCGTAGTTCCCTCATTAGAATTTCCAAGCCATTGAATTGTCATTATTTTCTTGGGTTTATTTTCAATTTTCGAAAAAATACAAAAAGCTTTTAGTAGATTTACTTTCACTCCTACAGACTCATTACAGACACATGGCAGTCTTCATTATTTACCTCCTGAACACCTACAATTTCAACGAGATTTTCTATTGCTTTTTGTTTCAATACATTCAAACGCAATTTTTCTTAAAGGAAATCTAATTTAGGAAGTACTGGGACTTTAAGGAGGTTCAGGAGTTCTCTCAATAAATGGGAAAAACGTTGGGAAAATAGGAAAATAGATACTATATTAAACAAATATCATTAAAGAAAATATAAAATGCATATTATTTAATTATTTTACCATAATGTATATAATGTATAATATACATTATACATTGTATATATTGGTAATATATATTGTTGACAAAACACCCGTTCCCATTATCCTAGGACAGCTGTTTATGCACATATCTCCTATTTTTAAGATAGTTTCAGTAGTATTGGAATACCAGTTGGCATTCATTTATTTAGTAGTACAGAAGTTAACAAACTTAATTTATTAAAAAAAAAGAATGAGTAAAGTACACTAAGTTTACTTAAATTATTTATTAGTATATTACAGAGTATTATAATTTAAAGAAAATACCTATCGTCGCACTGATACTAGGCAATTATGTATTATGTAAAATAACTTCTACTATGATAATTTATTATTACAAACAAGGTTACAGAGCCGTCTACAGAACCGTTTTTGCCGTTTTTGTAAAGGCACTTGCCACGGGCAGCAGATGTTCAGGAGGCATTTGGATACCAGAATTCTATATGAAAATTTAAAACTTTTTGAATCTTGGCTTAGGAAATTAATGAAAAAAAAAAATATCAACTTCAAAAAAATAAAAATTGATTTGTATTTATATGATTTGGTCTATGAGGATGAAGCTTTCAGTGAACACAAAATATTTTAGTATATAGGTATAAAAGTTTCAGTGGTTATATGAATTATTTTTTAATAAAATTAATAAACGCTTAACAGCTAATTCGATTCTAATGTGGATAGTACAGTAGTAGATTATAAAGTGCAAGTTTGCACTTTTTTCCTTAACTACTTAGATATTGGGTATTTTTAATTTGTTTACTGCTAAAGGCCTCATAAAAACATTTGCTCCAGGCATCCAAAAGTCTAGATCCGGCACTGTTGGTACATATTAATAAGTTATTTTTTTTTTACTATTAGTTCATTTGCATATTTTGTATATGTAATTATTTTATTACAATATGATATATATATTGTTGACAAAGCAACACTATCAACTGAACTCCGCTTAGAATGGCTTTTTTGTTAGCAATGTTTAATTTTTACTTACAAAGTACATTAAATTTCTCCTCTACTACCTTCCCAACTTCTTATCCACAACAGTGGCCCACATAAATACGAATTATGTCAGTCTTTTTTATTATCTATGGTGCTAAAGTATAAACAATTAACAATCATAATGTTGATAATGTAACTAATTAAATAATTAAATATTATAACCTAGAGGTTTTCAAACTTTTTGTGGCACGATAATTTTTTTGTTTATTTTTCATTTCTGGATGATTTATTAAGTTTGTTCAGTGGCATAATCTCATTTTTAAATATAGATCCAATTTGCTGGTAGAAAATTTGTTCACAGGAAAAAAAAAGTCCGTAATACCTACATTAATCCTACTTATAGCTACATTTCATAAATTTTCCCGTTTTATCGATTTATTGAGAAAACTCTTAGGAAAATCAAAAAATGACCTCTTTAAAGTACCACTACAGTGAGATTGCCTTTCAGAAAAAGTGGCATAATTGTAAATCGGAGTGAAATAGCTGGTAGAAAGGTTCACAGATAAAAATAAACCATATTTTTTTTTTTTTTTTTACCTAATACCTACATTCGTACATTTTCCCGTTTTTCGTCAGTTTTTTTCCTGTTTTTACAATATATTGAAAAAACTCTAAGGAAAATCAAAAAAAGACTTTTCTAAAGTACCTCTTCAATCAGATTTCCTTTCCGAAAAAGTGCTACAAGTGCTTGTAAATTGGAACAAGATTTTTGGTAGAAAAGTTGTTCACGGATAGAAAAAAAATAAACATCATTGTAAAACCAATACATTTCTCGCTACACTCAGAATCTAAAAAATATATTATTTAAAAATATAACGTGACCCAACAAAAATATGATCGTGACCAAATTTTGGGTCGTGAACCATACTTTTGGAATCTTCAGTACAACCAAAAAATTGAAAATCAAAATAAATATATGAATGAAAAAAAATAACCGAAATTTATTAACATTTTAAAGTTACGTATTTTTTAAATGTTCTAAAAAAAATCCAAATAAAGTTAATAATTTCTGATACAATAAGTATCTTACTTATGTATTTTGTTTATCACTTTTGAAAAAAAAAAATACGAATTCAATATTACTTCTGGTAGTTTTAAAAAGCTGTATTCCATTGTAGTTCTTGAATGATTGGCTAAAGTAATTATCCGAACGACTGTTTCTGTCGTGTTAACCGTACCAAAATTCAAAGTATCGGGAGTTATTTTCAAACCAAATGGAGTAGTAACTACAACCAAGACACGTACTTCATAATATTTTTTTGAGTTTGACGGATGAATGCGGACAGGGAAATCTAAGAAACCACTGTCAGCGTTAAAGTACATACAACAGTCAGGCTGTATAATGTCCAACCTATAAAATGTTTGTATTAAAATCTGTTTTTTCGAATTCCACTGTTATATTGTGAATTCCAATATTAATATTATTGATATTGATATCGAAACAAACTTCAAACAAATCCGGATAAAAATATCCAAAGAAGACCCAGCTTTTAGGTATCCTTTTGATGGGTTTAGTTCTACATGTTTGCACAGTTCTTGAGGTACTGTTACTTCAAACGGTACTACCACTCTGTTGTTACTCTGTAATTGGAAACTGATGATCTGCACCGAACTCGTTAAATAGCATAGACCAACATCAATCACGTTGGATTTTACTGTTATATTATCTTTAATGTGACCGATAACATTTATTTTCTATAGATTTGAAAACAAACCTCATTATTTTTGCCTAACCTAACTTAACCCAACACCATTAGAAAAAATTACTCGAGAATATTACCAGATTTGGAATCGTGTAATTTGTATTATCAAATGCAATAATGTAATCTTCGGATATTGACGAATAAGCAAAGTTATGGTTGAATATGACTGGAACTTTAACGGTTCCCCTCGCCGGTAACAATACTTTAATGTGATTTTTCCATACAAAGTAGCAAAACATCTTATAAATAATGGACGTTATAATTTTCTCAAATATATTTGTACGATCATTTATGGTTTCTAGAGATTTATTTGCAACCGCTATGTCTAAAAATAAGAATTACATACCGTGTATGTACAAAAAGAAAATTGTAAGTAGGTTTAATATTAAGAATGTTAAAACTGTTAAGGCTGGTTGGTTCGGTCAAATTCTTTAAATCATCTACTTATGATTTAAAAATACAGTCAACTAAACCAGATCTTGCCATTATCCACTTCCTAAAAGAAAGTAAGGTCCAATACCACACATATCAGCCACGAGAAGAAAAATTCCTTCCGTATTGTCATTCGCAACTTGCATCCATTAATACCAATGGCTGACGGGATTTCGATCGAAAAAAAGGATACACAGTGCGCCAAATGGCAAATGTTATCCATAAAAACACAAAAAATAAATTACCTTTTTTTTTTTATCGACCTTGAGCTGGCAGAAATAAAGACATTTTTAACCTAATATTATTACTTCGCACAAAATCGAAGAACCACACAAAAGGAAAGACATCGTGCAATGTCTCAACTGCCAAGAGTATGGCCACTCTAGGAAGTATTGTATCTATCCACCGAGATGCGTTTACTGTGAGGAATACCATTCATCACCCAGTTGCGTGAAAACTAGAGACACACCCGCACTTGTGCTCTATCAAAAGGCAACCATCCGGCCAACTACAAAGGTTGCCAGTTTTACAAACAAATCTACCCTCTCATTCTTACGTCCAAACCACAAACCACCAAAATTCGCATCCACCTTCTACAGCCCAATCTAATGATTTCTCCCCTCTAACCAATTTAATTAACAAATTTAAATCATTAAAAAATCCTCTTAATCCCTCCTCACCACTATTCTCGATCGCCTGCTCACCCAAAATTTTAAATAATTTTTTACCTCATAATCCCTAGTCATCCTGTTATGGTATACTAACGATCTAGTAAACCACAGAAATGAATTAATAACAACTCTAAATAAAAAAATAATCGACTTAGCTTTAATCTTAGATACCCATTTTACAACCAATTCCAAATTTGCAATTCCTGGTTACACAACAATTTCAGCTAACCACTCTGATAACACGACCCATGCAGGTGCAGCGATTTTCATCAGGTCACCTATACAATTTACACTCCTTCCCAGTATTAATGAAGACTTCCTTCAAGCAGTAGCTATAAATATTAAATTAAACCATACCCTAATAACCATGGTGGTGTCATATTGCCTATCTAAATACAAAATTACACAAGCATAATTCGAAAATGTCTTTAACTCCCTTGATCAATACTTCATCATAGATGGTGACCAAACACCAATGATGGGGCTGCCATACAATTAACCCAAAAGGAAAATCTAAATAAAATCATTTAGTTCGTTACGTGGAACTCTACCGCCCATCTGAAAAAAAAATAAAAGCTCTAACCAATTATCAATCCCTGCACATGACTGCGAACTAATAACGCAAAAGAGGCGAGCCAGAGCCCGTTGACAACGAACAAGATTCCCATCTGACAAAAGTATTTATAAGAAGCTGATCTCGTCACTTAAACGTATAATGTACTGATACGCTCAAATACCATCAAATACACCATCTAAATGATTCAATCGCCTATTCTTTGAAAATGAAGTCATAATGCTCAGCTGGCCTACTCGATGTTTCCCAAACCTTCAATAGAGTCTGGCATCCTGGTCTCTAACACAAGCTAAAAATAATTCTTCCTCCACCGTACTAGTTATTTTTTAAGTCATATCTCAAAGAAAGATTCTTTGCCACAAAAGTTAGCACTGAAATCTCAAATTTGGCCCCAATTCTAGAGGTGTCGCTCAAGGCGCCATCTCTTTCCCCATACTATTTAACATATACTCAGCCTATCAACCAACCTCTTCTAAAACTTCTGTAGCTGACTTCACTGACGATAAAGGTATTTGCATTTCCAAAAAAAATCTACTTCTTGCCAGCCACACTTACAAAGTCATCTAAACTTACTTGCAGACTAGTATTCCAAATAGAGAATACAAATAAATAATGAAAAATCATCCCACATCACCTTCATTCTCAAACATACCACAATACCTCACACTTGATAAAAGACTTACCTGAGGTTTACATATTAAGCAGAAACATCTTATGCTCAATGCTAGACGAAGAGCACTCTTCCTACTTAAAGGAAGGCAATCTAAAACTAACTTAAATACAAAACTGCTATTATACAAGCTTTCTTGATATATGCTGTCATAATCTTTTTAAAATCGATAAAAATTTGCTACACATTTTGTCGAAATTCATATTTCATTTCTAAAACTCATATAGTTACTGAACACTCATTAATCTTTATTTACCTTTATGAAATCCACATTGGTAGTCTCCGATACACTCTTCTGCTATAAGTTACAAACGTTTTAATAAAATCCTTGTAAACACCTTGTTCACTGTGTGAATTCAAACACAGTGCGATTCCTCTATAATTGTTACAATATAATTTGTCTCCATTTTTATGTGTTGGAATAATAATAGCTTTGTTCCAATCCTCCGGAAGCCTTTCCTCCCTCCATATAGTAAAGCACATTCTTAGACATTCTTAGAGTACCACCCCACTATAATTCCCCAGAAAAAGTGCTACACTTGCAAATCTGAGCAAATTTATTGGAAAAAGGGGTTCAGAATATAAAAAAAAAATAAACACCATTATAAAGTTATAAGCGTCTTTGTTCTATCAGAATCAAAAAACAAAATTTAAAATGTTAAAAGCATTATTTTGTAAACAGTTGATAAATGCAGATATTGATGTCAATATTCTTATCTATAGCGAGAATGATAAATCTGGTAACCGATTAACAAATAACTATAAACCATAGTTAAATACTATAGGTAAATAAACCTATGAAGGTTAGTTTATTCATCAAATTTATTTAATTATGTTGTTATGGTTTTATCAATAATCATTCTTTTACATCATATTTTTTATAAAATACAGGGGTACAAAGGTAATTCGCTTCCACGTAGTGTACCCCGAGCAACTTCCTAGACGGCTAAAGAATTACCATCACCGGCTGCTATACTATTCTAAGAACTTCACAGCAATCATGAGCAACAATAACACCAACATCAACACGGCCTAACCAGAAAACAGTCCTTCTGAGGACTATCTGGCTTGAGATCTGGGCCCCCAGCTCCGTATTTTTCAACTTAATGTGGAAGGAATCAGCAGTGATAAAAGCAGATATCTCGAAAGTCTCTTAAAAGAACATAAAATAGATATAGTTTTGCTGCAGGAAACTCATGTTCCAGATGAGTTACAAATGACACGGAGAGCTAAAATCTCTGGATACACGCTAATCTCAGCTCTCTACCATAGAAACTATGGATCTGCCACCTAGGTTAGGAACAATATAGGCAACTGGAGCCACCTTTTTTTAAAAAACTAAAAACGAATTGTAGCTTTTGTCGACTTGTGCTCTGCTTACGACACAATTTGGCGAAAAGGCCTATTTTCTAAATTCCTCGATGTAATCCCCTGTAAAATATTACTCATACTACCCTACAACATAATTAGTAATAGATAATTAACCGTCTACATAGGAGAAGAAAAAAGTAAGACGAGGGTGCTAAATAATGGCCTACCACAAGGATCGGTCCTGGCCCCACTACTATTTAATTTATATACAAAAGATCTGCCTTCAAAATCTTCCAGAAAGTTTATTTATACGGATGATATTGCTCTGGCTAGTCAGAGTAACAACTTCGAGGGACTAGAAGAGCCCCTAACCAACAACCTTAGTAAGACTCATTCTTTAAATGGTGGAGACTAAAGCATAACCCAACAAAAACGGAAGTAACAGTGTTTCACTTGAAGAATAAAAAAGCTAATCAAGAAATAAATATAAGCTTTGGCGGTGAAGAAGTACGAAATATTAAGCACCCAAAGTACCTAGAAGTGGTTCTAGATAGAACACTCACTTATAGAGAACATTTAACCAGACTATCAGCAAAAGTTAAGACTCGACAGAGCATCATTTCAAAGCTATCTAGCTCAACATGAGGAACAGATGCAAACACGTTACGCATAAGCACGCTCTCATTAGTATACTCTGTAGCTAAGTATTGTGCTCCCGTTTGGCTTAATAACATCCACACAAAGAACGTAGACAAACGACTTAATGCAGCAATACGCACGATTGGCGGGTTGACAAAATCCAAACCACTAAAATGGATACCAGTGCTTAGTAACATTGCTCCGCCAAAGTTACGAAGAGAACACGCACTCCTGCAAGAATGGAAAAAGTACGCTAATAACCTCTCCCTTCCCATACACGCGGACCTGATTACATTAGAAAATGTTCAATGACTCAAATTCCGAAAACCATCGTGGAAAACAGCAAGGGATCTCACCAGAGATAAATTCAATATAAGTTATAAATGGGAAAGCGACTGGACAATAAAAAACCCAGAAACCAAAAAATGGTGATTAACCCAACTATCAAATAACCAGGATTTGAACTTAACAGAAATACTTGAGTAACACTAAACCGTATCAGGACTGGCCATGGTAGGAATGGCCACATGATGTAAAAATGGGGACTGCGTGCCACTGAAACGTGTGATTGTAGCTATGAATCCCAGATGATCAATCACATCACCACTAAATGTCCAATTCGTGCATTTAAAGGCACCGTGGAAGATATCCACTTGGTGAAGGATGAAGAACCTAGATTTGGATTTATAGCATGTCCTCTACATTTACCATATGGAGAACCTCTTGTCTATTTTATGTTAGTAATGAATTTGTATTTAATCAATGTGTTTGTTTATTTCTGAGTTTTATCACTGTTAACCATCTTTTAATTTTATACATGTTATATCTTTTTACATTTTAGGTGTTTCTGATGTTGCTCATAGACGCCATACGAAATATATATAAAATACGAACATTGTTAGGTAATTTACATAGGTAGTGATATAGTTATGTTTACGTATGGAATTATAGCCATATTTTAAAATAATTATTTTGCACGATTTTATTATAATATACATGTAGTTAATAAACATGGTCAAGAGGGGAGGATTTTTCTACACCATCAACACCCCTCATCTCTACGCCACTGTTCATTATATAAATATATATATATATATTAATCGTTGAAAATGTTAGGTATACTCATTGATTAAATTTTATATTAATAATATTTTTAAGCTATGGTGCAAATGATTTTATAAATATTATTTTAACGAGAGAATTATGGTAACATCGTCTATTTTTTTTTTCAGAGTTGGTATCAATACAAAGCGTCTTGCTGCAAAATAATTTCCGATAAAAAAACTAACAAAATGCGTACATGAAACGTACGTTTGACCAGCCCTTTCCCTATTGGAAAATCCAAAAATAAATTATGCAAATATTTCGCACGTAATTACACGACACTCCTTCCCTCGGAAAATTCAAAGTTATTGGGGGAGAGCTGGTAGGATGCGTCTCGCCAGCCCCTCTCTCCCTTACAGATATTAACATTTTTCCAATATTTTTTTGCAGATATTTTGCACGTAATTTGCATGACAGTACTCCCTCCCCCAAAATATACATCCAAAATCATAGTTAAAATTTACATTTTTCAATTTTTTTTTTTTTTATGATGTTATATAAAACTACAATATTCTAAAATTTGCTTTAAACAATTTGTTTTCAAAGTTTTTAAATTTTATTTGTTTACAAATATTTAGCAGATTATTGTTGTAGATTGGAGTTAGAAATTTAAATTTTTAAGAAATTGGAAATCCATGAGTAAAATAATGATTTTTTTTATTATCTATAATACCGGTTCGTAAACCGCAGTCTTATTTTAGACACCCACAGTGACTTCCCGATTTTATTTTCGGTTTATATTTTTAACCATAATAAATATAACGATTTGAATTGTAAGTTTACTTATATTTTGTTGTTTGACAATGTTATTCAGACTAAATTTTCATTAAAAAAAAATATGTAAATGTATCATACATATTAGAATAATGCTAATAATATTGAACGTATATCTATTTTGAGGGGAAGGACTATCGTGAGAATTCCAAAAATAGGCGTGAGAATTCGTGTGAATCACGTGCTAAATATTTGTATAATTTGTTTTTAGATTTTCCAATAGGAGGAGAGCTAAATTTAATATCTATAAATTGGCTTTTTCTCAAGAATATATGAACCGATTTTGATAGTTTTTTTTTTCTTTGAAATATTTTAAGTAGTAGAAATGTCGTCACTAATCACACATTTTAAACACACATATTCACAATTTTTTCATAGTCGAATTCCGACTATTGGGCGATACTAGTTACTATTAATGTAATTATATTTTACGAAAAATGGCTATTATTTAGTCTTTAATATTAAGTTAGTTTTATATTAAACAAATTTGAAATCGTAAAGTCAAATACAATGATAAATGATTACATGTATAAATAATCATTAGCGGTATGACCCTATACGGTCGCCGGTTGTCAACAATATAAGAAGAAATATAGGATAAGATTAACTATTGCCCATTTGGTACTTACGAGTATCTAAATTGTAGATTCCATTGCAAAACAAAAAATTATTATTATTTTTTGATTCTGAGAGGTTTAAATCTTATAAACTCCCTCCGTATCTATGCCACTGGACAAAAAAAAATGTAGATAACACTACCCATTATCGAACCGATGGTAGTAGTTATACCAGCATTATATAGAGCAAGCCAGTGGCTCCCACCGAGTCTCTAGGTGAACCCAAAATAATGAGAAATACTAAAAAAACATTACGATTACACAATGTAAAAACTAATAACTCACGGATTGTAAGAGGAATGCGATCACTTGGAGTTAGTACATTCACGAGACTACGAGAGGATGGATTAGGAAGTTGTTTATTACCAGTGAGTAGATTTACGATTTTATATTTTTACTATTATTTATTTAAAATAAATAAACTATAAATTGAAAATTGGAACAAAAAAAAATGAAAATACCTCTATATATTTTTATAAAACAAAATAAAGGGTTCGGTTCAGTTTCGGTTCTTAATAAAAATTATTAAGGGTTTCAGTCTTGTGATTTTAAAAAAGTTTTTGTCTTTAACAGGTCTTTTTCGGTACGTTAAGGTTCCAGTCCCTGATTAAAATAATTTACTGTCGGAGAAAGGAGCGCAGCTTTTTTAGTAATATTAACGACCGTCCATGTACGCGTTATGTAAGTTTTGGTATCGGAAATTATCTTACAACAAGATACTTTAATTTGAATACCAGCTCTGAAAAATATTGTTCACGATATAAAATCATTGTACCATTACTCAAATAACTATTAATATAATATTTCATCAACGACTGTACTTAGCATTATCAACGAGCAATATATATATATATATATATTAGGGTGACAATATTTTACATGGAAAAAATTTAAATTTATTATTTGTTTTATCCCACCCACCTAAAATGTTCATTTCGGTATAAAAAAGATTTTTGGAAAGTTTTATCTCATTTGGTTAATATGAACAAGTCGCGCAACACCAAAGTTATTAATATCGCACTTTATTCGCATTATCGACGAAAATACGCCGATTACGCAATACTCGTTTGACATTAGTCGGTGTTTTTTAGTACGACATTAATGATTATTATTTTGTTGTGAATATACTCATATATAATATCAATACCTATCGTATCGTATAAGTTGTGCTCGTATGCTTAAGTTTTTATTCGTTTTTTTGTGCCATTAATTTTAAATTCTAAGATAACATGGCTAACGCTAGTACTGCAATTAAAAGTTACATTAAAAATCATGGCATTTGGTTGATTGGAGGGACACTTGAATCCATTACTGGTTGTAAACTTCCTTCTATTCAACAAGTACTTCGACGTTTTTTTCATTTGCACTCTCGCGAAAAAACACCTATACAAACTAGTGCTACAATAACTGCAAGAGAAGTTAATGCTTTTTGGGAAAAAGCCAAAATTCCCACGCAAAAAGAATGTCATGTAATCGATAAAATTAAAAAAATACATTGTAAGTGGCAAAATATTAAAAAAAGTTCCTCAAGGAGAAACATCAAAACAATTAAATATAGAATCTGTATTTATCAGTGACTTTGACAATTTATTTGATATTGCTCATAAAGATGCGTTGACTCTTATTTTTATAAAAAAGGATAAAGAGTTTCTTCTTGCTCAGAGACAAAAAGGAAGACGTGGTATTATGGGCCCAATTGACATTAAACTTTTTAAAAAAGAAGAGCGAAGTGAAGAGCGACAGTTTCAAAACGAGTTAAGGAAAAAAAAGGAGGCCGAATGGTTAAAAGAATTGGCACAAAAATCAAAAGTTGATAAAAATATTGATTGTAATAATTTTAACTGCAGCAGTAGTGATAGTGATAATGATGATGAACTTTATGAACCTTCTAATAAAAGATTAAAACAAAATAATACCTTTAAAACGAACAATACATTAAAACCTATTAATATTGTAACTTCTACAGTAGCTTCTGCTTTGGATTTAACGAAAGTAAGTGACCGTAATGGTACGTACATTTTATCTGCTACAGTAAAATCGTTAGGGCATAATATACAGAACTTTACTCTTAATAGAGAGTCAATTAGACAAGCTCGTAGAGAATATCGAGAGAAAATCGCAAACGAAATAAGAACTTCATTCGTTATAAGTATTCCATTGACAGTCCATTAGGACGGAAAATACTTTCAGCTTTAACTTCAAAAGACAAAGTTGATCGTCTAGCAGTTATAATATCAGGGGATGGTACTATGAAATAACTTGGTGTGCCGAAAATTCCAAACGGAACGGGAGAAGCCCAAGCAACTGCAGTTNTCATTTGATACTACAGCGAGTAACAGAGGAGTAAACACTGGTGCACGTGTACTTCTTGAAAAAAAAAATAAAAAAGACCTCATCAGTTTAGCATGCCGACATCACATATTAGAAATTATTATTGAGAGAGTGTTTAATGCGTTAATGGAAACTTCAAACGGTCCCAATATTTGGCTGTTTCAAAGATTTGCATCTAACTGGAGCCAAATTAATATAAATAAATATGAAAGCGGAATAACAGAAGACACAGTCGCTAATGAATTAAAACCACACAAAAATGGCCTTGTAAAGTTCATTAAAGACCAGTTAGCGACATATCAGCCTAGAGATGACTATAGGGAATTGTTACAACTTTCTCTTATATTCTTAGGAGATAAAACTGCTCGATGTTTTAACATTCGTACACCTGGTGCTTTACATCGAGCTAGATGGATGGCAAAGTAAATTTATAACTTGAAAATTTACTTATTTCGATCGCAGTTTAAACTAACTGTTCGAGAATTATCTGCTCTTCGCGTCTTCAACGTTTTTGTTATAAAAGTTTATATTAAGTATTGGTATACCTCTTCTTGTGGAGAATTAGCTCCTAACAACGATCTAAATCTTTTAAAAGAACTCGATAATTACAAAAAAAACAAATAAAGTTATTGCTGATCCGGCTATCAAGAGCTTCTCAAGACATTTATGGTATATAAGTGAAACGCTTATTGGATTAGCCTTTTTTGACAGCAAAGTGTCTTCTGAAATTAAAGAAAATATGGTAAAATCATTAGTGAAGAAAGGTGCTGAAATCCCTCTTCGGCGTATTACAGTTGAGATGACGGCAGTTCAAACAGTACAATTATGTGATTTTATTTGTAAAAATACCCTCAAATTATTTAAAGCCTTGGATATACCTCAAGATTTTTAAATCAGCATCCAAGTACTTCGGAAAATAATAATGATTTCATTGAGAGTCGTAAAAGGATTCAAAATCTGAAAGTAGTAAATGATGCTGCTGAACGTGGAATTTCATTAATTCAAACATTCAATGGGATACTTACCAACCAAGAGGAGCAAAAGCAATATCTTTTACAAGTAGTTGAACAACACAGACAGATGTATCCAAATCCAAATAGATCAACACTAAATGATTGAAATTGTGTATATTATTATGGTAATTGATGACTTTTTTAATTATTTTGTATGTTATTATAGTAATTTATATGTTTTTTATTATTATTATTAATTGTATATATTTGTTTGTATTTATACACTATTGATTATATATGTAAAATTTATCATATTTTCAAATAAGTTGCGCAACCAAAAAAATAAATACTTTTCCTTGAAATCTTTTGCGAGCCTTCTTATTATATAGATGAATAATTTAAGTGGGTGGGACCATCATAAAATAAAAATTATTTTTTTTTTGTCACCCTAATATATATATATATATATATATATAATACATACCATTGTAGAATGTATGTACATAGAAGTACATTAGAAGGCAGGAGAAACTCACAACACCCTCCGTAAATTCCCCACTGTACCTCCTTTATCTTAGATACAACTGTACCTATTTTTTTTTTATTCTTGTATATTTTCCTGAAATTTGAAAGGAAGGGCAATTTCGTTAAATATTAATGACCCACCAATTACTTTGGAGCAAAATTCATTTTTTATTCCGATGACACTAAATTGTATGAGATGGTTTATAGATGATCGGACAAGTTTCAGACTAGTTCCCTTAGAAGGGATTTAACGTTGTCAAACTATGGAGGCGACTTGCGTGGGGTACGAAGCTTAATGTATTGACGTTAAAACAACTCTCCTATCACTTAATTTCGTCGAGATATACTTAATCAAAATATCAGAACGGGGGTAATTTTAATATGAAGTACCCTTAATAGCCGTATGTGTAAAAGTTGAGATCACACTAGCGTACGTTGAAAAATAACCAAAATATGACCTTAGGTTTTAACAAAAATAAACATCTCGCGGCAAAAATTTGGCGGCGAAATTAACGGAAACGAAATAAATCGAGATGAAATTATGGTGGCGAAACGATCGTGGCGATGTGGTAGTGTTCAATTTTATTATTATTTACCAGTATTCCTTATTTTTTGGTAATCAGTTTCTTTGAATACGCTAAACACACATTCGACATCACTATTGTTTTTCAAGATGAGGAATTTTTTTGGTGTTATATTTACTGTAGAGTCATATACGGCTGGGAAACTGAAACAAATAGAATTTATAACAGTTATATAGTACTTATGCCCGGTTTCATCAAACTTATCAAACTTTATCTATTGATAAATCCAGTGTTAAATATTTATATAATGATAAACTAACGGTTGATAAATTAAAGTTTTATCATGAGTTAGTAAAATTTACGAGCGTTACTCAATCATTGTGAAATATTCAGGTTATTACCAGAATACTGAAATACATAGATTTTTACACGACGATAAATAGGCCTGTAATTTAATTCTTGATAAAGTACATTTTTATCAATAGATAAAATTAAAAATATAGTTTATGTAACAAAATTTATTTTAACTCCAGGTAAACGAGAATAAATATTTGGTGTAACCCGGTATTAGTGTTATAGTTAAATTTACAGTAGAACATTAAATTACATTATTGTCTTAGTAACCAATACTGGTTCCGGTTTAACCACGCAAAACTTAATCGGAATGTGAAACATACATTTTATATCCGGTCTGTTACTACTGGTAGTTTCAAACACTAAATTGACTCCTTGTAAACTCGCATAGGTTTTAGAATTTGGCAATTCTATTGGTTTAAACGTTACAAAATAGTCAATCGTTTTTCCAGGCATCAAACGACGCCAAATTATCGAATTTACCTATAATAATGGATATAATTTAAATTTGTTTTCAGAAAATCCTACAATAATTTGTTTGATATTTGGTACTTCTTTAAATTTAAATTCGGTATACTTTAATAATATGCAGGCTTTCCAGAATTATAGAATTTGGATCAAACAAATGGCTATAACAGCACAATATTGGGGTTTTACTACGATTTCTGACTTGTATCAGTTGTTTATCTTTAATAGTGTTTAAGTTCATGCTCATTATCTGAAATTTAAAAGTTTGTTTCACCAAATATTAGTTTTTAATCAAGTATAATACACATTAGGTATATTAATATTAATATAATTATAGTATTTAGGTAACTTTAAACTCTATATATTTTGGATTCAAAGTTAATCTATTTTCCAGCTTGTAAGCCACTTCAAAAATATGTTTATCCAATATCTCCATGTATTCATCCTCACACTTAGGTTCATTGACGTATTCCATCTAAATATAATACGAATTTAATATAATAAATTACCCACCCTAAATAATGTTAATTTATTTATTTCTTTTGTCTTACTAAATTCGAAATATCACTTTTAATATTTTCTTTCAAACTTGCTGTGTCATTATCTTGTTCATCTGTACACGTAACATGGTTATTTTGATTATCATCGACCATCGTACATTTTTCCTTAGATTCGGAATCAGTTATTTCTATTGTAAAATCATCAATGATTTTTTTAAAATTGGACTTAAACGCCTCTGTTCTTTCATTAAGTGTTTGACTTTGCGTTATGTCGTCTCTACTACTGTAATTAAAATAAACCAAATAAATATTACAAATAAGTTATACATTTCCTATGTTTAAGACAAGTTGGTCAATTTAAAATTTATGTTTAAAACTCATTATGTTATACCTCAATACTCAATATCAATACTTTAAATAAAAATATAATACGAGGTGTGATTAAAAAGTACCCGAATTTTTCAAATGAAATTTGATTAACACAATATTATTATAAATACACATTATCACCTTCAAAACAATCCCCTTGGGGAGCAATACACCGCTGGCATCTTCTTTTCCATTTTTGAAAATATTCCTGGTAAGCACTAATGTAAAAGCACTAACTGTAATGTCCTTAAGATCGTTTTCCGTATTTTGTTTAATGTCATTAATTGTTTAAAAACGGCGTACTTTGAGTGTAGATTTTAACTTCGGAAATAAAAAAAAAAAGCACGGAGTCAGGTCAGGTGAGTATGATGGTTATGAAACTAATAGAGTTCGATTTTTAGCTAAGAACTGATGAATGAGCAGTGAGCTGAGAGCCAGAGTGTTATCGTGATGCAACATCCAAGAACCACTTTTTCAACTTTCTGGCTTTTTTTCCTAACATTTTCTCGTAATATTTTCATGACTTCTAAATAAAAATTCTAATTTACTGTTTGTCCTTGAGGCATCCATTCACGATGAACTATACCACGAAAATCAAAAAATGTGATTAATATGAGTTTCACATTTGATTTCACCTGCCTTGCTTTTTTTGGTCTAGAAGAATTTGCTGACTTCCACTGTGATGATTGACGCTTGGTTTCAACATCATACCCGTAAATCCAAGTTTCATCGCCTATTATAATATATTTTTTAAAAATTCTAGGTCACTTTCTGCTCTTTCAAAAAGTTCTTGAGTGGTCTGAGTGAGAGATGGTCTTTCGGTTTTGTTATTGTTCATCGGTTACGAGGTGAGGAACAAATTTTGCTGCGATTCAGCTCATACTCAATTCTTTGGTTTATATTTCTTAGCACGAACTATAAGATATTTAAACATCTTCTGAAACTTTTCTGATAGTTAGTTGACGATTATTTCGAATAATTTCACGAACACGAGCAACAGTTTCATTTGTTTTACTGGTCAAGGGTCTACCAGGTCGTTCGTTATCCTTAACGAATGTTCTACCTTCCTTAAACCGTTTAAACCACTCAAAAAATTTTGTCCGAGACAGGACATCATCTCCAAAAGCTTATTGCAAAAATTCAATAGTTTGACTAGAACTTTTCCCTAGTTCAAAACATAATTTCACACACACACACTTTGTTCTTCAATTATGAAATACGTCACACGACTGAAACATGTTTTTGTAAAATTGCCATAAAATTAAAATAAATGTTATTATCGATTTCAAACCAACGCTCAAAGCCTTGTTAGAAGTTACTTTATTGAATGACATTATCGGGGTTTCGTTATCTTAATTGATATAAATATTATTAACACAGCCCGGGTATTTTTTGATCAAACCTCATATGTAGTTATATAAATATTAACTTTGTTACACCTACAGAATATTTAAATATACTATATATTTTGAATGGATTTACTTATTGTATTAGTTAGGAGTTTCAATAATTCCGACTATTGCATTGACCAAATTTTTACAAAAAATGTAAAAATTAGTGGCACCAGTTCATATTTATTTAAGTGTAATATCACTGATCATTATGCTACTGCGCCTTATATAGATAATAAATATAAAATTAAGAACAGTAAAAAGAATCTTTTCAAATAAATATAAGATTAATTTCGAGCATTTGAATATGCTTATAATTACTGTTAGATAAACCAGATAGGATAATTATCTTAATGTTTCGTGAATTACTAATGTTTTTAAAGCAGTGAAATTTCCTTTTAGAAAAATTGCTATTATTATAAATTGGAGAAAAATTACTGTTAGAAAAGTTGTCCAAAAAAGGAAAAAAGAAGGCCATAATATTTTTAGCAAATACCTACATTTCTTACACATTTTCCTGTTTTAACAAATATTTTTTTCCGGTTTTTCGCATTTGTTGAGAAAACTCTTGAGAAAATCAAAATGATCTCCCTAAAATACCCCCCCACATAGATTTCCTTTCAAAAAAGGTGCTACACACACAAAAAAAAATTTTCAATTGATGATAAACTGCATTTATAAATGGTAATAAACTAATAAGGTCTTTCTTTTTTTTCTATATTAATGAACACTTAACTTGAATATTTTTGAGGAATTATTAAATTTTGAACCACAATGAAACTTTTATATCTGTTTCTTAGAGGTCCTTTTCTTAAGTTAAGGCATCTGAATGGTTCATTCTCTTCTAGGGAATACTTGAACTTAATAATACCAAAATTATTATCATATTTCAACCAAACTATCTTTAGCCAATTTAATTTATCAATATTTATATGCACTATGCATTTGACTAAAGTTCCATTTAATAAAGTTGAAAATGATTTAGTTTTTTTTCTGCATTTTCATCACTTTCAGTAGAAAAACCCTCATACGTTTCGGACAAAATTGTACCAATTGTATGGAATACTAATGATCGGAATCACACTCTAAATGTATGTGTCCTGGTTCAAGAAATTGTTGGTCAATGATTTTTAATGATTAATGAGTTTTTACTGCAAGCATAAACATCAATGCTACATTTATATTCTTGTTCTGGCTAGAACAAGTATCTGAATATGTAATTAAATGTTTAATACTATTTAGCACATTATCTTCAATTTATTTGTAAAGTATTGATGCAACTTCTTTTCATCCACGTTCACCAGAAACTTCATGTCACATGTAACAATATGTTTTCTTTTGTCTGATATTTCTTATTGTTTTATTATAGGTCCATAGTTATCTTTTGTAAAATAACAGATTGGTTTTGAGATCTAGTTTTTCTGTATATTATTTAATGTGCATATTTTTGCATATCAAAGAATATTAATTTTATTTTTGGAGTAGAAGTTATTAAATATTCATCTCTATTTTATGAGGTATAAGCCATGTCAACCATATTATTATATAAATTTATTTTAGAAGTTAGAAATTCTAGTTCTTTAATATTGAAAATGTATTACCTAGTATTATAAATGTTACTATGTCTTTTATCCATAGTTTATCGATAAATTCACAAAATTTATCATGGACAAAATATGTATACTATTAAAACCCAAAGATATCTATAATATAATATAGTGCAGTATAAATATATGTGTTACAACCATGTAATCAATGGTCCCTATTTTATTTTAAGTATTGCGATAAAACGGGTACTGGAAACAGTTTTGTCGGTATCTATGTGTTTTTATTATATCAGATCAGTTTTTCAACAGTTATTGTCGCCGTCAATTAAATAAAATGAGTAATGCCTTCTTCACACGAGGCAACTCCCAAGTGACGCAACTGATACTCGAGTATTGTCAGTTTGAGTTGCTTGTTAGTAAGATATCCATAAGCAACCCATCGCCACACACTAAGCTACTCTGAAACTACTGTGAAGCGACGATATCTTTTCAATCTACCTCTAGCCACCATTTGTTTATAACCGTGTTGCTAAGTTTTCTATATGTCGTCAAATAAAGATTTATCAAGTGATGATGATGTAGTTGTCACCTATTATTATAACTATTATAGATAGAGGAAAATCAAAAGAATGCGGTGCCACACTTATATTGCAAAGAAAATTCACTGTCGCTTATTTGTTGCTGCAAAAGAGTAAGAAAAGTCTGATTCTAAGTTTATAGCATTCTACCGCATGACGAAAGAATCATACCAACTCTTGATCGACATTGTTTCTCCATCTATACGTCAGAGGGATACAGTAATACGGAAATGCGGAAGAAAGGATTTTGATTACTTTGAGGTAAGTAGCTTTATTTATAATTGTAGCATTATATTTAATAGGTATTTAAAAGTTTAAAAATAATAACAAACATTTAACATTACATACAAGATAAAAACGTTACGTTGATTTCATCTCTATTTCATTCTCTCTCTTCTTCTATAGCCATAGATACCAACTGCGGGTAACTAACTATTGGATAACTATTAGATTTGCTTGTAGACTTACTTCTGTCTTCGATGTTCGTAGGCGTTTCAATTTGATGAAGCATGATAGGAAACATAGGATAAAATGAAGAGTTTGAAAAATCGTATGACAAAATACTCGTTGAAAACAATGACCTAAAAAGGTGTCGGTTGAGTAATCTCATCTATGAGTTGAAAAATCCTATGCCTGAATGTTTTAAGTTGTTGGACGGTTAATGGCTCCAATTCCGGGATCAATCTGTCAAGAAACGATTTTATCGATGCAATTTTTGAAGGAAATCTCTCTTTTGGTGTACTCAATCTGGCCGTTTTTGCCAGGAGAAAATCCATGAACTTTGTATCAACATATGTGGTTGAAATTTCACGTTTAAAACTCGATTTCTTTTTAGTCACATTAGAGGCCTTTGAAGGTTTACTTGGTGATTCAGAAAGTGTTAACTGCTGGATATCGATCGATGGTGATTGAAATGAAACCATCCGAGAAGCCGATTGTGGTATTTGTGCTGGAGACAAATGTAGTACCTCAGCTGAAAATTCTTGAGATGGCCCTGGTTTTTCTTGAATGTCACCATAATTTTAATCGATTAGAGACTGAGAATCACATTTTTCGTTGACCGGTGGCATATTTCCAGGAGCAGTAGGCATATTAGTCTTCACAAACGGCAGGGCAAACTGTATCGCTTCCATTAAGTAATATGGTTTCTTTTTCTTTGAGCTTGAGCCACTGGGGGGAGGTTTCAAGTTCTAAACAAAAACTGACCTCAAATTCTTCCATCATTCTTTACATTCGGAAGCTGAGTAACAAAAATACAAGAATTATAGAAATAAATACAAAATTAAAAAACAAAAACTATCAATAATAATGATAATAATAATAATTTAAACTCGCATAAATATGGTACTTTTATTAAAATTCTAAACTTAATAAATAATATAGAAAAATCTTTTTATTTCATATATTTAGCAACTCGGTGTACATTTGTCTCACTTTGGTTCTACATTGCTAGAGGGAAGAACACCATTGGGTATGTCGTGTACGAGGCTACTAACATATTCTGGGATGTGCTCAGAGAATCTTATATGCCAATACCAACCAAACAAGAATGGAAGCAAATTACTGAACATTTTTATTCTGTGTGGAATATCCCGAATTGCATAGGAGCAGTTGATGGCAAACATGTGAGCATTGAAAAGTTGCCGAATAACGGTTCAAGCAACTTCAACTACAAAGGTTACCATTCCATCGTATTAATGGCTTGTTGTGACGCGGACGGATTGTTTACAGTGATTGAATGTGGATATGCAGGAAGGAACAGCGATGAAGGTATATTTCGTGCTTCAGCAATTAAATATTGGTTGACGCACAGTGGACTTGATATTCCGTCACCTGCTCGGTTTCGAATGATATAAATGAGTCTCTTTGTCCTTTTTACTTGATTGGAGATGAAGCGTTCCCATTATTCCCTTATTTAATAAGACCATATTCAAAATGAATTTTTGATAATACAAAAAAAATTTTCAATTATCGCCTAAATCGTGGTGGAAAAAATATAGAGTGCACATTTGGAATGATATACGAGAAATGTTATCTTTTAAATATAGAATAAGTACTGTACAATACAATAGTTCGTACGTACCAAATATGAATAATTATAGAACGATGTGAGCAATTCACAAATGTTATGTTGAAATACGATTATTTTATAATAGTGCATAATATTATATTATAGGTAATTTTTAACTCGAAAGAAAATAAACACGCGTTTAAATTATTAAAATGAATATATATATTCATAATTATATAATAATTAATAACTATAAGTTTTAATAATATAATATATAAATAATTATATAACTATTATCAATTATATTTTAACTTTTTTTTACCTGGCAAGTTCATTTCCTTCCCAACTTCCATTGAAGCAAAGTGTAATTATAAAGTTCTGGCCTTTTTTCAACTTCACCCACAAACTTGATATTTAAATTTTTAAATTGTTTAAATTCAAAAAGGAAAACTCTAGAAAACACTTGTAATATTCGGGAGACGCAGGCGACGCAGACGACGGGTGACCTTCCTTGCAAGTCACGCGAGACTGGTAGAATACGCGTAGGATACGTATCGCTTGAAAGTAGCGTCGTTTGTGCCTTTCCAGTACTAAATATAAGAAGTGATTTACAAGATACTCGAGTGTCCGTCACGTCGCTTGAGAGTTGCCTCGTGTGAAGAATGGTTAAGCGTGCATATATGACAGACTTTTTTATTAAAAAGTACTATGGCAAGAATTGATGCAATATTAAATCAATTTTGAAAACAAACATCTAGAAATCTAGTCCGGATAACGAATACTCTTGTTCGAAAAATCAAATAGAACATGAATATGTTCACCGTCATAGTAAGGTTAGTTTATTTAATATTCAATTATATGTTGGTCAAAGTCAAAAGCTTTCGAATAAAGAAAAAATGTAATATTTTCAAAAAACATGGATCCCAAAAAGCATATTTGTTATCCCAACAAGTGAGTTCAATAAAAAAAAATTAGTTTCAAGTTGGTTGGACAAATGGAAATGGCTAACGTATTCACAAACAAATGACGAAGTGTATTGCAAGTATTGTGTTATATTTTATAAAATAAGAGGTATTGGGTCTCAGACCTTGGGAAATGTTTGTTTTAAACCTTTTAGAATGTGGTATGAAACAATAGAAAAATCTAACCATCATGAAAAATGTAATTATCGTCTTTAATAAGTTGAATAATATCAAAACATTGTTACTATTGAAATTTGGAAACAAGGTTCTATCGATTTACAATTAAATAAAGCTGCTAAAGTACAAAGAAAATTTAATAGAAAAATAATTATTCTTGTAATCGAGTCTGTGATTTTTTTTTGAAGACGAGGGATCGCCTTACATGGACGTCGTGATTTTTAAACATTAACGATAGAAAATCCAGTAGAAAATGGCGGTAACTTTAGAGCTTTAACGCGATTTTATTTAAATGCAACAAAATCGTCTGGTGATGAATCTTACAAACTAAACTAATTGTGCAAAAAATGCCAGTACACAAAGAAGATTCACTGAAGATTCAAAACGAAATTATCAATTTTTGTCAAGAAATTGTATTATCTGAAATTGTTAATGAATTGAATAATAGTAAATATTTTTTCAATTCTCGATTTGCGTTTGTTATTTTGATTATAAAACTAAACTAGTAAAGGAAAAATTTTTAAAATGTGTTCCTGTCATGGACTTAAGTGAAAGCGCACTTGCAAGTTTAATTATTAAAGCTAACCAAACCTAACAGAGATGAAAATGTCAGTGTAATATCTTAGAAAGCAAAGTTACGACGGAACTGTATCGATGAGTGGACGATTCAATGGTGTTCAGGCTTGTATAAAAAAAGCTATATATATCCATTGCAGTTCACCCAGTTTAAATTTAGCTATTTCTTATGCTTGTGGATTACAAGGTATTCGAAATACTATGTGCACAATTGAAAGGTTTTCGTATTTTTAAATACTCAAAAGAGGCAAGCAGAATTTTCAAAATATGTCAGGGAACTGAATCAAGTACAAACTCTTAAATGAAAACTACAGCAACTATGTTCAACAAGATGAGTAGAAAGGTACGACTTGGTAGCAGTGTTTGAACAACTTCTTCGGGCTGTACATTCATGTTTAGAAGAGATGACTAGTTGGGCAGATAACGGAACATCAATTAATGCTTAAAATCGTTTGAATATGATAATATAATAAATATTAAATAGTAGTCGTCTGATATTGTCTAATCATTAACTTTACAAAGAATAACTATATATTATTTTATTATTATATTATTAAGGGAAACTGTATACGCTATAAGCTGACACCTCCCTTGGAAAAAAATCCTAGTTGCGCCACTATGGTCTCAAACAAGCGACCGTCGAATCATTTCAGTGCGGCCCACAATAAATATTTATTTCTTCAACAATTGATTTGTTTTGTTTGACAATAATAAAAAAATAAAACAAGTAAATTTTGCCTTAATTTATTTTAGATTTAGTATTAAAATGAGTAAAAACAAAAAAACTACTTAGACTACTTAGAATTATCATCCACAATATTAAATAATGTAAACACTATTAAATTGTATTTACAAAATGTTTATCTTTCTAAAATTAATTTATGAACTATAAAATAGGTATGCAATTAGTTTTATACATTTTCATTCTCACTATCTGAACCCATAGTAAAACTCCCCAACAAAACCTACGTTTATAGGGGAGTTGCATATCATTGTACTTTATATTATATTTACAACTATTCATGTTTCTATTTTGATTTTAGAGCGAAGAAGCTTATAGTTTTACAAAGACTCTGCACAACTTTTCTACCAGAAGACTTGCTCAGATATCTACGTGTAGCATCTTTTCAGGAAGAAAATTGGCGTGGGAAAGTACTTTCCGTACGTAGGGAGGTCATTTTTCGAATTTTTAAGAGTTGAAAACAAAAATGACAACGTTTAATGAGAAAATGTTGTCATTTTTGGATTTTCTCAAGAGATTTCTCAGCAAATATGATAAACCTGGATAAAACGTGGGAACACCTGGAAAAATGTAGAAAAACTGGGAAAATCGTTATAATATTAAACAAATATTATTATAGAAAATATATGAAACCTATTGAATTATTTTGCTATAAAATGACATATATAATGTTGACAAAGCATCACTATCAACTGAACTCTGCTCAGAATCGTTTTTTCGTAAGCAAGGTTTATCGCTGCTTACAGGTATACATTAAATTATCTATAACAGTAGCCGCACCTGTCCTCATTATCCTAAGATATCCTTTGTTTATTTTATGTTTTCTTTTGATTTGCAATAAACTATTTTTATTATTATTGTTAAAGTTATACGTACTAAATCACATTTCTATCGAGATACCATTGATTGTTATTCATTTTTATAAGACTTTCAACCTTTTTTGGATGAGTATTTCTCAAATGATTCTGAAATAACATTATGTAAATTAAATTAACATCAAAATATTAATTATAATAAATTATATAAACTATAATTTGTATAATATACATAAACAATGAATTTCAGAAGGAAGTAACCGACCGGCGTCATATGAAAGTATTCCAAAAGAAACACCTTTTAAAATGGAGTCTAACATTTTTATTTTGAAGGCATAGGCTTTTTAAGTTTTTTAAAACAAAACCGTATTTACCAGGCATTTTTGTTGAGAATCTTCAAAACTTTTCAACTTATGAAACTAATTTGTTTTATTTTTTAAAGATAATCTTTTTTACTACTAACCAACATAAACAATTTATTAAACCAGAAATACACATATTATTTTTACTAAACTGAAAAAAGTGAATTTTAAATTTTGAGTAAAACGAAGAAGCTTATAGTTTTACAAAGATGTGTGTTATTTTTTTTTAATTTAGGTTATTGATTTAATATTAGGGTTAATTGAAAATCTTTGAGTACAGTGAATTCTGTTATTTTTCCGTTAAATTTTAGTTATGTTGTCCGTACTTTTGCTTCATTTAATATATAGTAATTAAAATGGCAATTTTATTTGATTTGCCATTCGGTCACGTTGCTGATATGCATTTTGTAATGGCAACAGTCGAGCCGCAGTACAAGAGTACAGACTTCAATAACCAGGAAGACCTGTTGTTGGATATCGATAATTTATCAGCATTCACAAACATCTGGAAAAATGTGGCTTAGTACATATCGTAAAGAACCAAGAGTAATATTCGATGTGGAACTTGAAGAAGAAGTTTTAGCTACAATTACGATAGATCCAACTACGAGTATTCGTCGCATATCTGCATGACTAAGTATATCAAAACTGTCATGTGAAGATTTTTGAAAAAAAAGGCCTTCATCCATTTCATTTTCGCCGATCTCATAATTTATTGTTCGAGGATAGTAGGGCAGTATCAACTTTTTTTCTGTGGTTACTTTAAAACATAGAAGAACTTTGGATTTTTTATAACATATTTTGTGGACAGACTAAACAATGTTTACCATAACAGGTATAACAAACCAATTGATGACCATTAATTGTTGTTATCATTGTTAGCGAGAACCGTGAACAATTGTTGCAGTGTACTATATGGCAGCAGAAGAAATTCGACAAAATAGCACTAAAATACAAAAGACTACACAAAGTATTTAGAATATTTAGAGCCCAAACTTGTCTGCCGTCAGGTGGGCAACACTTTGAGAATATGGTAAATAAATAAATTAATAACTTTTTTTTTA
Source organism: Cinara cedri (assembly GCA_902439185.1). NCBI lineage: Eukaryota > Metazoa > Arthropoda > Insecta > Hemiptera > Aphididae > Cinara > Cinara cedri. The sequence continues at coordinate 22,140 of CABPRJ010001937.1, read as the reverse complement.
AAATACTTTTTTGTTATTTATTTTATTGTTTTTTTTTATATGCATTAAGTTTTATTTTGTCTTTAATAAAAAAATTAACTTATTTAAAAAATAAATGTTAATTTATAACATTAAAATGTCATTATTAGTGAGTTCATGCCTCATTTAGGCATGTTACAATCTGGTTACAATGATACATAATTACAATCACAAATGACGTATTATGTTCAGTAGCGTATAACTCTGTTGATACGAAACAAAACTTTTAAGGTATTGTAGGTATTTTTCAGTAGAATAATAAAATGGAATAAAAAACCGTAGTAAATACGAAATTATTTGAAGTTACACGTGATTTTTTTTTAAAAATAAAAATTGTCCATTCCACTTTTTTCAATTTAATAAAAATAATTTGTTTAGTTCTGATTTAATTGTGTATATTGGTTGATAGCACTACAGAATATCTATAAAATAAAATAAAATAGCTTCATAAGTTAAAAAATTTTGAAAATATACAAAAAAAAATGCATGGTAACTATACCATGAGTACGGTTTTGTTTAAAAAACTTAAATAGCCCATAACTTAAAAAATAAAAATGTTGGACGCCAACTTTAACAGGTGTTTCTACAACATTTTTTGGGTTATTTTCATATGACACCGGCTGATAACTAACCCTTGAAGCACGTACTTTGATAACCTCAGCACCATGCGTAATCATCTCGTTCATCTTTTTAATTTGTTCATATTTTTCTTCGCGTTGCGTACGAATTATGGTCTCTTTCTCCCGTTTAGACTTTTCCGTAAATGGATATTTACGTCTAACAGGTTTTTTCATGGACAATTTTAAATCCATGGCTGCAGTTTCATTGTTTATGATAACGTTTGTAATATTTTCTGATAACGACAATGGTTGTTCGATTGATTTGGAAATGATTTCTACTGCACTGAATGAGCTTTCCTTTTGATTTACATCAAGCTGCAGATCATTGACTTCAACAGAATTTGCTGTAACTACAGACACGGACTTGTTTAAGCTAAGTGAATCGGACATTTTATCAATTTCGGTTTAACAAAATAAACAAATATTCGTTTTATATAAATAAAAAAAAGATTCGTCGTGTATTATGACATAAAATATATAATAATAAATATCTATATATAATATATTCAAGTACAAATATGGTTGCTATTAATAATATTTTACAGTATAACTATTGATTTTTAAATTAAATTTTTTTTTTAAACCAGATATAATTTATATTTTGGGTAGTATTTGTACTGTTATATGTACATATAGAGTTTTTCATAAAATGCGCAATTTTTGAAAAGTGTGGGATTTTTTTATTTGAAGATTATCAGTACTATTTTATTTATTTGTACTAACTATTCTCACCCCGTTTAGTAATTTAATTACTTTATTGAACTAAGATTTAATATAGAGCGATTTAGTAACCGACAATATCATCAATATTTTATGAGCCAGATTCTGACGAACGCACAGTGGTCTGAAACCAATATTTAGCTAACCAAAAGTGTTATTCCCAAAAACTAAAAAATTCTACATTTTATTATTAATCAATTTCTATTGTATTGTTCTTTGGGTAAATTGAAAATATGAGATCAATAAGTTGATTGTCAAAGCGTACACAGCGATTTGATTAGAAACTTATTAATTTTTATCGAATTTTTCGAATTTTTTGTGCAAACATGTATATCATTTTTTTTAAATAAAATAATTATAATTTTTAAAAATGTTCATTATCTCAATTAGTTTTTATTTTATTGTTATAGAATTACTACAAATTTTTTTTTTTTTTTATCAATAGAACAATACCAAAATTAACACAAAAACATAAGTTTGTCTTTATTTTTTAGTTTTTAAAAAGTATTACTAAAAACTATGCAATATTATAGCACAAGTTGTCATAAAATTAATTTAAAAAAAAAATTGTACTATTATTTTCCTAAAATAAATACCTACTTTTGATAAAACTGCGATTTCAGTATTATTATATTATCTAGTTCACTATCGACAGGGACTTAATGATGAAAGTACAAAAAAGGATTATGATAAAATAAGTAAACTAGATTACTATTATTGTTCAAATGGTCATTGCAATTACGATCGTTCGTATTTACGAAGAATATATGTCACCACAAAATATTATTTTCATTTTTCATCATTTTAAATTGCATGTTTGATGTTGTTAAAGTTGACATGAGTGACATGACTTAAAAAAGCTACCCAGCGGTAACACTTTAGTTTGATTATTATTATTTTTTTTATTTTTACTTTAAACTAAATCTCCACACCAGTTTCTGATTAATTCTTTATGCTTCTTGGGGGATTACTTGGGATAGTGTCAGAATTAAGGGCAAGTATTAGTATTGGATGATTTGCGAGGCGTGCACGAAATATTTTGTAAGATGAAATGGCTACTTCGGAGATAGTTAGAATGTTCAAATCAGTATGTAAGGTATGGTTGGAGAAGAAGAAGGCACCCTACTACCAAAGCACCTTTGATGATAATTCGTAATGTAATGGATTAAAAAGTTTGTATTTTATAGATATTCGTTTTTTTCACAGCGCCCTATAATTGAATCCCATAAGATTAAATTGGTTTTAGAAAAGTATTATATAACAGTAGTTTATTTTTAAGAGCAATTTTGGAGTGTTTACCTCAGAAGATAATAAAGGAATCTACATCATGCATTCAACAAAAGTATTTTTTGTTTGACATGTTCGGCCCAGGTAAAACATTTGTCTAATATTAATTCTAAATAACGAACATTGGAGGACGGTATTATTATTTTGTTGGATAGCGTTATTGGAGGGACATTGCCTTTGTTTAACTTAAAAGTCATATGGGAGCATTTTTCATTGTTGACTTTAAACTTCCATTTCGAGTACCATTCTTTCATATCCTTAAGGTGATTTTGTAAATATTGACCGGCAATAAGTGGGTCTATGTGAGAAGTAAATATGATTTTGTCGTCTGCGAACTCGGCTACGGAGGTGTGATTTGATGTCTGTTGGTCTGCTGCATATTTATATAAAATTAGAGATGAAATAGCGCCTTGGAGAACACCAGCTAGGATATGAGGTAAGTTGGAGAATTCGGAGCCTACTTTGGTAACAATGTGAAGATTTTCTAGATAAGATTTAAAGAATATGAAATAAGGGGCTGAAAGAAATGTTTTTAGTTTTAATAAGAGTCTTGTGTGCCAGACCTTGTCGAAGGCTTGAACAATATCTAATAAAATAGCGGAACAGTAATTTTTGTTCTCAAATGAGTAGACATATGGCATTGGTTAGGCGGTGTATTTATGGGTTTGTGGAGTGTTTGTTGCGAAAACCAAATTGAGTATCAGGTATTACTCTTTTTTCTTTAATGATTTTAGATATATGTTTAAGGATTAATTTTTCGTTAAGTTTAACAAAGAAAGACAGGAGATTTATAGAATGATAAGATGAAGGAATATACAGAGGTTTTGGAATTATTATTATGTCTGATACTTTCCATTGGAGAGGAAAGTAGGCGAGTCTGAGAATAGAATTTAAAATGTGGGTTAGGTGAATAAGGGCTTTTTTAGATAATTGTCTAACCACTTTTGCAGTGTTTAAGTCTATTCCTGATGATTTTTGAGAGGAAAAGATTTTATAAAGTGTAGTATTTCACCTGGGGAAAACGGTTCTGGGGTAAAGTATATTGGAAGAAGAGAAATAAGTGAATTTTCAATATGTTTGATTAAGACGTGATTGCCGATATTTTAGTGAGGTTGGAAGACTTTCAGGAGATGAGAATAAAAAGTTTCTGTTTGGATTTGCACCAATTACTATTGTTATTTTTAAGTGGTGCTAGTGAAAGCTTTTGTTTAAGACATTTTCGGGTTGCTTTTCAAAGAGAGCCGACTTCTATGGTGAATAACAAAATCCATTTTTTAAAGGAGTCATTCCTAATTTGGTGAAAGGTACGTATGAAAAGTGAGACGAAATTATTATAAGTGTTTTATCGGAGGGAGGTCTGGTGCATTGCCAGCAAGCCCTAGCGCGGCCTGCTGGAACTGAAGGTGAATTATTTTGGTGTTTTTGTGGTACAAATGATGATTTCCATGTTGCATATTGGATGCATTCAGTAAGATTTTAAACAGCGTTTTCGATATCGTTTGGAGTTTTAAACCAGGTTTTTAAGATTATTTTCTGATATATAATTTCTCTAAATTTGTCCCAGTTCATAGTGCCGTTGGTAAGACTGGCTCTGTCTGACTAGAAAACAAATTAAGTATTTAGAGTTAAAGAAACTGGGGAGTGGTCCAAACACGAGTCTAAAAGATTTTTTTTAAAATGATCAATGTGAGTAGTGATTTTTGTAACAAATATATCCAAAATGTCGAGTCGTTTTCGTGGTGATGTCGGCCAGTAGGTTAAATTTGGAGGAGCAAGGATGGGATATTTTTTTTTGTTAATTACTTGAAGTAAAAGATTCTCCTTTCGGATTTGCTGAGTGGCAACCCCATATTTAACTTTTCGCACTCAGGTCACCGAGAAGGTAATTTTCGTTAACTGTGGGATATGGTACAAATCAAAGTGATGATTTAATAATAATCGCAGAACCAGCGTGAGCAGTGTTGTCAGGATGATTAAAGGAAAATTTACTTTATCCTGGAATTGAAAACTTTGTATTAGGAATAAAATGAAAACCTATCATTTCTTAATCTTTTTCAAATAAATACAATCTTCAATAGTTATGGTTCAATACTGGATCTTATATTATCCAATTCTAATTCTCATTCTATATCTTTAAATAAGGATTCTATAGTTCCAGTAGATAATTATCACCCTCCTATTAATGTCAGCTACTCTCAGTTCGACACTCCCTCTCCGCTATCTTTTTCTGAAGAAACCTATGATTGGTATAAGGGAGATTATATTAATATTTTATCTTTCCTTGGTTCAATAAACTGGAACGAATTTTTCAATATTAGTAATGATATTACAACCATTACAAAAGAATTTTATTCCCTCCTATTCTATGCAATAGACACTTTTATTCCTAAAAAAAGATACTGCAAATCTAAATTCCCATGTTGGTTCTCTAAAGACTTAATAAATCTAATCAAATTAAAAAAATTCCAACATTCAATATTTAAGTTATCTAACTCACATGATGANATACATCAAAGGCACCCCAAAAATTATCAATTCAAAAAACTAATTTCCATTCACAATATATTCAACTGCTACTACCAAAATGTAAGAGGTCTTAATACTAAATTAAAACTATTAAAAACCAATATTGAAAATATTAAAAAATCATCTGGTCTTCCTAATACAATGTCATTCAACCATAAATCAGCTGATAATGGTCAAGAAATTGTTAACTTATTTAGTCAATACTTCTCTTCGGTTTATAAAGTAACAGCTCCTATTAATATTAATTTTCAATCTAATATAGTTCAATCAATTGATTCGTTAAACTCACTTCACATCGAACTCCTAGAAGTTTTCAATGAATTAAATATTCTATCTTACAAAAATTCAATTGGTCCTGATAGTCCCTCTCCTATATTTTTATTTAACTGCAGATTTATACTTTCTCCACCTATCACATATCTCGTTAATTTTTGTTTAAATAGTGGCTCATTTCCATCATCTTGGAAATCCACTTATATTAATCCAATTCTTAAAAAAAGTAATAAATCATTTATCTCAAACTACCGTCCTATATCGATAATTTCTATTCTCCCAAAAATATTTTATAAAATAATAAATAATAAGCTCACACCCATATTTAAACATATTTTAGCACCACAACAACATGGATTTCGCAATAAAAAGTCATGTCTTACCAAATTAATAACTATTAAACATCATATAATTAAATCTTTTTCTAAAAATAATCTTTATTAATCAGTAAACTACAGGAAATCGGCTTTGCCAATCCCCTATTATCATGGTTTAACTCATTCCTAAGTCATAGAATCCAATTTGTCAAATATAAAAACTTTATATCGACACCTAAACGTAATTTCTGGTGTCCCTCAAGGCGATCACCTTTCCCCTCTCCTTTTTAATTTATTTATAAATGATGCTGTATCATCCATTTCACACTCCAACATTTTATTATTTGCCGACGATGCAAAAATTTACAAATCTATTACTTCCCCCGATGATATTAAACTTCTTCAAAGTGATTTAGCTTCATTTAACGAATGGTGCATTTCAAATAGTCTTTCATTAAATATTGATAAATGCCAAATTGTTACCTACTCCAAAAAGCACAATCCCTTACATTTTAATTATCATATATGTGACATTAACCTACATCGTTCGTCATTATTTAAAGATTTAGGGATTTTATTTGATTCCAAACTATTATTCAATGATCATGTATCAGCGATTAAAAATAAAGCATTATCTGTATTTGGTATGATAAAAAGAAACTGCTCCGATTTTCGTGATCCACTTGCTCTCAAATGCCTTTATACCTCACTAGTCCGTTCTTTATTAGAATACGCTCCAATAATTTGGAATCACAACAATGTAGGGCATAATGATCAACTTGATAAAGTTCAAAATAAGGCCCTCAGATTTTTATGTCATACATGTAATATTCAACGAACTCCTCACTCTGGCTACGATAATATTTTAAAATTTTTAAACTTAAAATCTTTAAATGTACGGAGACACTTATCAAACAGTACGTTCCTCACCAAATTGCTAAATAATGAGATTGATGATTCATTTATATTATATAATATATATATATTTATATTTATATTCATTTATATTCAGTCAATTAAATTTCAAAGTTAATAGCCACCATACTCGTAACAATCATTTATTTTATATTCCTCATTCATCTAAAAAGTTTACGTCACATGACCCCATAAATATTTTAATGTCTTCGGGAAATAGTTAATTATTTTATTAAACATTGAAGGTATTTTTATTATTATTATTCATTNTTATTATTACTATTATTCGATATATTAATCTTTTCATTTTTTATTATGTTATATTTTATTATTTTAAATTGTATTATATTATTGTTATCTATACAAATATATTGTGAATTGGACTTTTGTCCGTATTAATAAAAAAGAAAAAAAAAAAAAAAAAAAAAATGAGTCTAAGATATTAGAGCGATGTCAATTCTTTTTTTAGTTAAAGTTGTTATTAATCCATTTTTGTACTGGGCTAGACCATTTGCGTTCCATAATAGGATGACTAATGACTGTGAAGTAAAGAAATTATTTAGCATTTTGGAATAACCAAACAAAAACAAAACATACTGTCCACACTGAGTTGATAAAATTAAATTAAAACTATAACAAATTGACAATCGATTTCCATACAGTCTATATTCAATTAAATACCAATTTCTTTTAATGTGTCGGGTTTTTTAAATTTATTTGTATAGTTCGCGTCCGTAGCATCCCAAAATATAGGTGATTCCCTGTAAAGCTCTATAAACTTACAAGTATCTTCCATGTTCCATTTTCTTTTCGTGTTCATATTATGAAAATTATAAATTATAAAATGTACACTTGCAAATTACTGGGCTGCACTTCTAAATTTCACACTCACTACTATCACGCTATTCGCACTATTCATTAATACACCGTTCCCATACGTTCGACAATGTTCGCCGAAACAAAAACAAAACATAAACCTTTTGATGTTTACCGACACCGCTCAAGAAAATACTTTATTTTCAAAAACACGAACAATTTATTGGAAAAAACATAATTGTTGTAAAAATATTTTGTCGCAAAAATACGAGTTTGTGTTTTGTTTTAATTTTATCGTTTCAGTGTAGACGCGACATTAGGTACGTTATCACCTGCGCGATCGCGAACGCGACCTGATTTAAGATCGCGCATCATTATTGCGCGACTACTGATACAATGTAAATTAAATATAGTTAGTTTTGGCGGTCGGCGATCTAAATTTGTTCGCGCCGTGATTTATTTTTCGTTTTGAAAAAATAATTATGATATGACACTCATTTTATGATGGATTGCTGGTTAACGTTGATTGTGTCTTTCAACAATGAGTGCTCCAATGACCAAATTTAGTAAAGTCGAAGACGAAGCTGTATCTCGTGTAAAGCATCACATTCTAAAAAATCACTGAAAGCATCGTATTTAATAAGCTATGAACTGGCTCTTGGTGGCAAACCACACACCCTCGCTGAAACTCTTACAAAACCACTAATAGTGAATGTAGTGAAGTACATGGTGGACAAAAAACTGCAAATTTGATCTCTAGTATAGCTTTATCAAATAATACTACACGTAATCGAATTCAAGATTTATCAAACGATGTTAAAGACAACATAATTTTTCGTATCAGTCAAACAAAATTTTCGTTATAACTGGACGAATCTACAGATGTCGCAGGATTAGCTGTGTTAATGACATTTGTACGGTACGAATTTTCTGGTATTTTTTATGAAGATATTTCGCTCTGTAAACCACTTCCATCTTTAACAAGTGAAAGTGATATTTTTTCTAAGCCTGATATCTTTTTTAATGAAAACTCAATACCATGGGACAATTGCATTGACGTATGCACAGATGGCACAAAAGCCATGGTGGGTAACATTGCTGGCGTTGTTTCAAGGATCAAGAAAATTTCAAAAAACTGCAAGAGTAGTCATTATGTAATTACATCGATATTCCCTCGCAACAAAAAAAATGCCAGTCTTATTAAAGCAAATACTTGATAACGCGATTAAAATTATTAACTATTTTAAGACACGACCTTTGCAGTGCAGACTGCTCAAAATACTGTGTGAAGATACGGGAGCTGTACACAAGTCATTGTTATTACACACACAATGTGTAGCTGTCGCGAAGCAGTGTTAGCTCGCTTACTTGAACTTTGAACGGAAGTTTTTTCAATTTTAAATGACCATAATTGTTTATTAGCAGATTATTTGAATGACCAGGAATGGTAATGTAATATATTATATAAATACCCTGTTTTTAGAGCTTTCTGTAAACGAGGATTTTTCTTTACTTATAATTTTATTTGGTTTCACGGATTTTAAAATATATAAAAAAAATCACAATTTACATTGTAATAAAAAAGTAATTTATTTTCAAATAAATAATTACTAATATGTTTTATTAACGAACTATATATTTTAAAGTGGTTTCAGATTGTTTAAAGTTAAATTGAGAATCTAGAAAAAAAAATTTGAATTACTCATCAAAATCAACTTTCATTTAACTTTAATTATTTAAAAAAAACATAATCTTTGAAGCATTTGATTTATTTTTGGTGGTGGTATGGGGAAAATATTATTCATACAAGATTCGTTTAATTCTTCTTCATCACATGATAAATATGTTTTTCTTTTGTTCTATATTTTCTTCAACTTTTTTTAAAAATCTTCAGTTTCATAAATTGTAATTAAAAGCATCATACAATTGCCTTTTGAAAAGTATGTAAAAATATGTAAAAGTATTTTATTAGTCATGGCTTTTCCAAAGTTATTATTGGGGGGACTTTAAATGTATACATTTTAAAATACCAAAATAATTATAATCTTTATCTAAGTTAGTATTAAATAATATTTACAACTTGGTCTAAGTATTTTGAGAACATCCCAAATGTTTCATTACCATTCAGGAAAGTCCATAGACTCCACAATTTTATCATATTGTTTTATTTAGGTAATATGGGAAGGATTTACACATTTGTTCAACAAGTTGACTGCCTCGAGTGTCTTATTTAACTTTTACCCTTACCTTGTAGTTTCATGTAATAAAAAATTTAAAGACCGTCTGTATTGGCTTTGAGAGTTAAATTTAATACACACTGTGGTTGTTGTTATGGGCTATGAGCATTTAACTCTCACATATTTCATTATTTTATTTTGTTAGAGTTGCGTTTAACTCTCATTCATATACATCACTGGAAAGAGGGGAAAAAGCTGAATATTAGGATATAAAAAACGGGAGCTATTTTCACTGTTTTGTATGTATTATGATATAAGGATTTAATGCACCCAAAAATCATTTATTTTAGTCTAATTAAATATCAATATACTATCAAATTAATCAACAGTATGGGTATAGGCAAGTAGATAAGTAAAATAATACAAATTTTAAGTTAAAATAAGAAATTAATTTCTTTATTAGGCAATTGTACATGGATTACATGTCTTTTGAATGACAATTTTTTTTTTTGTAATAGAAAATTGTTTTGTAGTATAATCATATAATTATTATATTGAAAACCTTATAAAATATAAGTACAGCAAATTATAAAACAAATTAAAAGCATAATTTTGTATCCTTTTCAATCAACTATTTACAAATAACAGCATCTTTATTTTTCCCGGACTTTGTGGTCATTAAAAAAACATTCGATGCAGTACACTTTCTGGCAAGCTGCACACCAATAATGTGATTGTTTGTTATTCACTGAGCATATTTTCTTCTTCTTTGTGCTATTTCATCATAACATTTCACACACCGAGTTCTTTTTCCAGATTTAGATAGTTTGTGTTCAACTTCTTCTTTATCGGTTTCTTCATAATCACCACACATATCTTTTACCAATATGTCTTTAAATTCAGTAATTACAAATTTCGTTTTATTTACATTATTGTATAAACACATGGCATTTAAAACTGAAATGCTCAGTATTATTTCAATTGCTACTTTCCTATACCATTTCATGGATTTTCTCAGTGTACTGTGGTGTGAGGACCTCTGATCACATATATCAACCAAAGCTTTTCTTTTGTTATAGTCCATAACAATTTCTGATTTTTTTAAGTTTGACCACGTTTATTTCTAATTTCAATTATAGTGTTGGAATGTTTAGTAGAAAGCATAAGGACATCTATTTTATCTTTCCACTTTAGAACAACTATACTTCGGTCACTCTGTTGTACTTTAACTGGTCCTTTTTTCAGTTTATTTTGTACTGCATCCTTTAGGTTTTTTTTTCTATTGGCCCTCAGTGTCCCAACTAAATGAGTATTTTGTTCCAAGAATTTATGGGCCAAATTAACGCTCGTATGCCAGTAGTCCGTATAAATTGTCCTACCAAATTTTATAATATTCATATGTCATCTTCTTAACTAATTTTGTAGAAACCTCTAATCCTTGGACAGCTTCTTTACCTGCATATATTCGAAAGTCAACTGTAAATCCATCATGTACACATTATTTGAATATTTTAACACCATACCTATGTCGCTTATTTTGTAAATATTGTCGAAATAAAAGGCGTCAAATAAATGGTATAACAAATTCATCAATGCATAACGATTCTTCAGGTATATATGCACGTTTAAACTTTTAAACTAAAAGATTAACCAATCCTCGAACTTTAAAAAGTCTATCTCCAGGAGGACATGCATGGTTCTTACTAACATAAAATGTTTTGAGTAATATTTCAAATATCTTAATTTTCGTATAAAATTTTTTATAAAACAAAATAATTGTTAACACTTCAAAATTTTAATTGTAAAATATGTATTTAATATATAATTAATTTAAAAAGTGGTTATTATCTCAGGAAAGTAATCTTCATCGGCCGAATGACCGGTGTCTATATTTTCTGAGTTTGACAATACGCTATTTGTTTCTATTAGAACAATAAGCTTAAGTGAACAGACAGAAGAGACTAAAGGAAGAGGGCCACCCATTGGAGGTACTTCAACATGAATATAATTTTAGGGTTTTGATCATAGAAAGTATTAATAATAATGATAGTACAATAAATACATAATAGTTATTTAACAAAGATTGCGGTAGTAGTGATACAGTTTTTTTTTTTTTTTAATTAATATAACAGTTCGCGTTCGGCAGCCGTTGCGCACACTGCTTGCGATCCGTCTGTGTCCGTTATTTTATTCTGTATCTTGGTCTTATGTATTAATTAAATTATACTTAAAACTTAGGTGTTTAAATAACTGACTACGTAATGGAAATCATTATTTAATTTCTCTACTTATTATAGTTGCTATAATTAACAAATACTTAATAATCTCGTCGTTGCTTTCCTAGTATTCATTATACCTTCTTCAACCCGCGTGCTGTCTTATCGCACGCCGCTGCGGCGGCAGTGTCTTCAGCTTATCGAAATTATAACTTATGCGTAAACCTACATCCAAAAATAAACACACAAATTCAGCTGTCACCAAAACAAGCGATCATCTACAGCCTGCTCGCCTAAACATAGTTACCATGGATGGTTCTTCAGAGAACTGGACCCTGGCATCGGCAAGAAATAAAAATTCAAGTAAAAGGAACCTCTCCTCGTCCTCTTCTGAACAAAAGTCGCCAAAAACAAAAAGCAACAAAAAATTATTTTTTACGGCTAACCGCTTTGAACCGCTTTCACAAGATGATCCAATGCCCACGACTTCATTTGGACCTACTCTAACGTTTCCTCAGGAGTCAAATCCAGATGGGAACATCAATGTCGGAGTCAAATCAACTCTTCTCCCACCAATTTTTGTAAAAGGTGTAATCTGTTTTACCGATCTCTGCTCAGAACTCATCGAGCTAATTAGAATAGACAATTTCTCCTGTAAATCCTCAACTAACCGCCTAAAAATTATGATGACCAACCCAGCTTCCTATAGAACGCTGATCCATTTCCNGAGTTGCGCTTATTTGAAGTACGTCAAGTAACTAGCTTATTACACAAAATCGATTAACACACTCCTCCGCTATTTTTCGTGGACCTCGAACAAACAAGTCAGTCCAACGATATTTATAAGCTTAAATCTCTTATCCATACCAAAATTAAATTGGAAGAACCATACAAATTAAAAACAATAAGCCAGTGTATCAATTGCCAGGATTATTGTCATACCAAAACATATTGCGGGTATCCAGCTCGCTGTGTCCGCTGCGGTGCTCTCCACTCTTCTTCGGCCTGTACAAACCCACGGGATGCTACTCCTAAATGCGCCCTCTGCTCCGGTGATCATCCTTCAAACTATAAAGGTTGCTCAGTTTACAAGGAGCTACAGCTTCGCAACAAACCAAAAATGAGCAGTCCTTTGCTGGGGAATCTTAGTCATAAAAAAAATGTACAGGTTAGTCAACCTGTGGTAACACCCTTAGCACATTCATCTGACTCGTCTCAAACCTACACGCAAGCTACCTCCGGTACCCACCCAAACAACATAATCCCTCCTCCTGTATCAGATATAAATAAGTTCCTTGACGAGTTCAAATTACTAATAAACCCGCTAATCGCTCTTCTCACCCAAGTTATCTCAAAGCTTCTAGAAAAAAATTAATGTCTCCTTTCACAAGCAACTCCCTTCTTATCCTTTTATTCAACTCAAACGGTCTCAAAAATCCTTCAAACGAACTCCAATTAGTACTTCAGGAGAAGCGGATCGATATTGCCTTGATTTCTGAAACGCATTTTACAAAATACTCCCACATCTCCATACCTGGTTATCATCTCCTAAAAACTAATCATCCAGATAATACCGCTCATAGTGGTGCTGCAATTTATATTAAATCTTCCTTTTCTTTCCAACTTCTTCCAAATTTCTGTCAACCGCATCTACAGTCTTGCTGTCAACCGCATCTACAGTCTTGTGCTATTTTACTACACCTCAACAATATACCAACAACCCACCTCAACAATATACCAACAACCTTAGCAGCAATATACTCTCCTCCAAGGCATAATATAAATATTCAAAACTATATGGATTACTTCAGCACTTTTAGTCTCAACTTTATCATAGGTGGTGACTTTAATGCCAAGGACCCTAGCTGTCGTACTAACAACCCAAGAGGCTCTGTTCTCTACAACTTTATTAATCTTAAGGGCTACTCAATTCTCGCGCCTCCTGGACCAACATATTGGCCCACCTCCCTGCGGAAAAAACCAGACATACTGGACATATTTGTATCGAACACACCTCACAACTTATTCTGCGTGGCTACCAATCTCTTATAACCCTGTTCAGATCATTCAGCAGAACTCCTGACTATCAGACTATCAGTGCCTGTCCTCCAATCCGGCCTATCCTACCAAAACTCTTTCTCCATACTACTGATAGGCATAAATTCCACGACTTGGTCGATCAAAACATAAATCTAAAAATTAGTCTCAAATCTCCCCAAGAAATTGATGTAGCGATAAATAACCTAATAAATGTAATCCAATCTGCAGCTTGGGCCTTCGGTCCAACCAAAACTCTAATAAGTTTACAACGAAGCAGTCAGGGCCTTATATAAGCGTAGGAATATAGGTAATTCGCATCTCGTTCCCGGGTTATGGTTGCGAGTGCGGAAGGTAGGGTGTTTGCTATTTATAACAATCTACCTAACTCACTGAACAAAATACTCATCAAGAATAAAAATCAATCTTTTGAAAATCATCTCTCAAACTTGTCACCTAAAAATGGCAATCTCTGGTCAACTACCAAAATTCTTCTAAAATACAAACTTCCGCTCGTTCCCATAATAAATCCTCATGGTGAACTTGCAACTACCGATGGCGAAAAAGCTGAGCTGTTTAAAGAACATCTAACTGAAACCTTCATGCCTCACTCGGATATACAAATACCTTCTCATACTGACATAGTAAATCGCTCACTCGTTTCCCCCCTTTCTACTTTTCCCGCAGTTAAGCATTTCACTCCTGGTGAAGTCAAATTTACAATTCAAAAATACAGTCTCAAAAAATCTCCGGGGTTCGATCTGATTACTGCAGAAGTGGCCAGATCCCTCCCCAAAAGAGCCATTGTACTTCTCACAGTTATATATAATGCGTGTCTAAGGTTATCTTATTTTCCTATGCTTTGGAAATTTTCTGTAACGATTCTAGTTCCAAAGCCTAACAAGCTTCCCGACTTGTCCTCCTCCTACCGACCTATAAGTCTCCTTCCCTACTTCAGCAAAATTCTCGAAAGATTAATTCTTAAAAGAATTCTTCCATGCATCTCTTCCAGTTCCATATTACCTAATACACAATTTGGTTTTCGTACCGCTTATTCCTCAATACATCAGCTGCACAGACTAGTCGATGCTATTTCCTTCTCCCATGAAAAAAAAAGTTATTGCTCCTGCGTTTTCTTAGACATTTCCCAAGCATTCGACCAAGCATGAAGGTCTGCTATATAAAATTAAACTCATAGTTCATCCTTCCTTTTACTTACTAATCAAATCTTACCTCGCGGATCGATATTTTCAGGTCAGAGTTGGCACATCCCTTTCTGGTTTAGCAAAGATTAACGCAGGCATTCCTCAGGGGGGCATTCTTTCTCCTCTATTATATAACATCTACGCTGCCGATCAACCCACCTCTCCGAATACAGCTGTTGCGGAGTTTGCCGATGACAAGGCCATTATTTCTATCCATGATAATCCTCACACAGCTTCCCACAATCTTCAACTCCACCTTGACCTCATGGCTGATTGGTATAAAAAATGGCGTATCAAAGTTAATCAATCCAAATCACTCCATACAACATTTACTCTTCGTCGTACTCCCTGTCCTATGGTATCTCAAATCCCTTCCTCTCAAACGGCCAAATACTTAGGTCTGACAATTGATCGTCGTCTCACTTGGTCACATCACATAAAAACTAAAAGGCTTGCCTTAAATGCACGACTCCGCATCCTTAAAACCCTAATCTCTAACAACAAACACACTCCATTAAATACTAAACTCTTAATTTACAAATCCCTGTTCAAGCCGATGTGGACCTATGGTCTTCAACTCTGGGGCAATGCCAAAATATCCAACACTAATAAAATTCAAACTTTCCAAAATAAATTCCTTCGCTTAATTACTAATTCTCCCCCTTACATCTCAAATCTAACTTTACACACCGATCTAAAAATGAAATCAATAGTAGCAGTAGCCTTTTACAAACGATTCCACTCTAAACTCCCTTCTCATTCCAACCCTCTCATTTTGAACCTTGCCACTCTCACTATTCCTGGGAATCCTCCCAGAAGGCTCAAAAGGAAATGGTGTCGAGACCTTCTCACTGTTTGATAAAATTAAGCAATATAAATAAGGGAAAAAAAACCATCAAGTTAGGGTAGTGTTACCACTGGTACGCCTGCATTAATTAAAATAGGTGGAGAAAAGGTGAACCCTACTCGCACTGAGAAGAGCCGGTCTTCTAAATAGGATTTAAGGATTAGATAGTAGTGACTAGGGAAAAGAATCTTAAGTTTATATAAAATACCAGCATGCCAAATGCGGTCAAAGGCCTGAGAGACATCTAGAAACGCACCGGTGCAATAGAGTTTTTCCTCCAGAGCATAGGAAATTTTGTCTATCAATCTGTGGACTTGGTGAATGGAGAAGTGGCTATTGTGAAAGCCAAATTGAGAGTTAGGTAGAATTGTTGCCGTGTATAATACGTTTTAATAGCAGTTTTTCAAATAATTTTGAGAGTAAAGGGAGAAGACTAATTGGCCTATACGAGGTCGGGGAGTCCGGGGGTTTTTCGGGTTTTAATATGAGAATTATAATAGAATATTTCCAGAGAAGAGGGAAATAAGATAATCTGAGCATTGCATTGTAGATTTGTGTTAGAAATAAGATAGTTTTTTTAGGTAGATTTCTGATTACTTCTGCAGTTATTAGATCAAATCCAGGGGACTTTTTTCTAAGGAGCTTTTTAATATTAAAGTGAACTTCACCAGGGAAGAAGGCTCGAGGAGGGGGGCACATCTGTAGTGGAAAGTTGAAAAAGCTTTCAACTTCTTGGATTTTACTGGGTGATAGAATATTATAATGCGGTTGGAAGTTATTTTCTAAGTGTTTCATAAATATGTTTGATTTATCTTGGTCAGAGACCGCCCAAGTACCATCATCGTTACGTAATGTAGGAGGAAGATTATGAATACGTAAATGTATCCTAGAGGCCTTCCAGAGCGAACCATCATTATGTGAAAGTGAAGATGCGTAGTTTGCATAAGTTTCAGATCTATGACTAGCAAGGAGGCGTTTGAGTTTAAGTGTAAGAGCGTTGTAGTAACGCTTATCAGATGAATATCTGGAATGTTGCCAAATTGCTTGTGCACGACGCTTAAGTGATATGAGGTTCCTGATGTGTATAGGGAGGTTAAAATCGGCCTTTCTTGGAGGGGGTTGAATCGCTGATTCCCAGACAGCCGATTGAATGTTATTCGTGAGTAAGTTAACAGCATCATCGATGTCGGAGGCTGATTTTAGACAAAGTTTTAAATCAGTTCTCTCAGATAAGGTGTGGCCAAATTTTTCCCAATCTGTTCGATATTGAGATAGTATTAATGAATTGGGTTTATCAGGAGGTTGGCAATCTACTGAAAGCAAGACAGGTGAGTGTTCTGAACATGGGTCTAACAAGTTTTGAGTTTGTGTATGGTATTTATCAGATGGTATTTATATGGTATTTATATCAGGGTATTTGGAATTTTGGTGACAAAAATATGTAAAATATCAGGCATTTTATGACGAGATGCTGGCCAATAGGTATTATTAGGAGGGGCAAGAATTGAGATATTAGAGTGGCAGGCAGTTTGAAGGAGAGAGTTACCTCTAGGGTTTGAGGCTCGGCAGCCCCACTGGATATGCTTAGCATTAAGGTCACCACCAACTATATAATTATTATTTAAGGTGGAAAGAAATTCGGTAAATTGATCCGTAGAGATATTGTGTTTGGGAGGGCAATACACCACTGCTATGGTAATAGGTACATTTTTTAGCAATAATGAAACTGCACACGATTGGATGTGATTTGTATGGAAGTTAGGTAATGGAGTATATGCGAGTGAAGCCTTAATAAATATAACTGCACCAGCATGGGCAGAGTTGTCTGGATGATTTGTACGGTAGCCAGGAAAGTTAACATAGGATGTATTAGTAAAATGGGTTTCAGAAATAATTACTATATCTATTCTTTTTTCCTGGAGAGCGAATAAAGGTATTCTTGGTAGAAAAACTGTTTCTCCCATACCGCAGCCTGTAAAGATAGTTGCTTCAATTACATTTTTATGTAAGGTCTTAACCTTAAGTCGTGTGCCATTACAAAGTTTTGGAGGTATAAGGTTACGCAATAGCATTATTGGAGCTCCAATTTTCAAACATAGGTTGTGAGGTGGAATTCCTGGTGGATTTAAAGTGTGAGGAACTCTACAGGATAATTAACTACATCTTCTAACTCCACAACAGAGTCCACAGATGGATATTTCACCATATCAGTAGGAATCTGGTTCAATAAGGAATCGTTGATGCTGCAGTGTCATTCTTTGGTGTAAGAATGGCTCTTTCGTTAAGCCAAGTCAGGTTTTCTGAATGTAAATTATTTAAATTCGGATATATTTGCTCACTCAAACTTTTTAGATCCTTGACGACTGTACACAAATTGTTTGGAATGTTCACTTTCCTATCATCATCTTCATGTAAATCTGCATTTTCTACTTGAAGGAGTAAATTGGAAAAATCCTCTGCCTCAGGATTACCTTTAAGGTACACTCTCATGTTGACTCGTAAGGATTTGACTTCGATCTTAGGCCATAGGTAGGATGATTTAAGGCAGGCCCTTACCTCATCAGCATGAGTTCCTCGAGGAACAACAGGTAGTTTGCCTGAAGTCCCCAGCCAGTAAGACGGTCATCCCACCCATTAGGTGATTACTACTCCTGATGTCCTGGAGAGTTCTATCCAATGCTTCTACTCCTCCCTTGTGAGCCATTGTAGCTTCATCCCAAACAATTAACTTGCATTCTCTTAGTACATGTGCTGCATCACTTTGCTTTGAAATGTTGCATAAAGAAGTTTCAGAAAAATTTAAGTTGATAGGAAGTTTAAAAGCAGAGTGAGCGGTCTTTCCACCATCCAACAAAGTAGTTGCTATTCCAGAGGAAGCGACAGAAATCGCTATATTTTTATGCATACTTACGCTAGCTAGCAACAGATTCATTAAAAACGTTTTTCCTGTTCCACCAGGAGCATCTGAGAAAAAAATACGTCCAGAATCTGAATCAACGTTTCTTATAACTTCGTAGTAAACTTGACTTTGTTCAGGATTAAGCTTTGTTATGTTGTGTTAAACTAATTTAGAAACCTGTTCTACGTCATAAGACAGTTCTCTCAGATAATCACGATTGACAATTAATTCACTCGCATCGTGAGATGGTGAAGGAAATCCAAATTGATGAAGTGAATGGTTACCCATCGAAAAGACGATCTGTTCTAGCAGCACTAAGCATTTGTTGTAAACAACGTCTACAATGGTTTCAATATCAATCTCTTGGTAATCAATTACCAGTTGTCTTTTCACATCTTCTGACATACTATCTTTATGTTTTTCCCAAAGTTTTAACGGGTCAGCTAACTAACAAAACACTAACAAAACAGCAAATAGTTGACGGATTTTTTGTGGAGAATCAAAAATAGTGGCTTCTTCTAGAGTTCGGTCCCAATGAGTGTCATCTTCCAACAACCCAAGAGCTTGGCAGGCAGATTGATAAGATGGATGAACTACTCCAGACACTATTTTGAGATCATTAAAGCAAGTCGGTCCATGTACTTCATGAAGTAATAGTCGCAAGTAATAGCATTCGACATTGTTAGGGTGTACAGTATAAACTCTAGCAATCACATGATCTTGTTTGACTCCTGGATGACCTGAGACACCCTTTCCTTGCTCTCTTCGACTAAACTTGTTATTTTTCAAAATAAAATAAGCTGGAACTTCACTATACAAAAGCGTTCTTGCAAAAGAATCATTTTTACATAGCTCAAAGAATACTAAAAGTGTAGTACTATTAGGGTTCTGAACTTTTTCTGAGGCATTATCAGTTGTGAAGTAAATTCGTTGACCATTCTCAAGATGAACAGAAAGATGCATAACAGGAGAGAATCTTTCATGGATGGCAATACGTAAGATTCTCTAAGCAGCTTCAGAACTGCTAATATAGCGCCCTGCTTCATACTTGGATATTTCATCCTGCTCGTTTTCAAAACAAAACGCTGCTTGGTCACTTCCTTTATTTACGTACTTGCATATTTACTTTATGGACTTCAAAGAGTTGCACAGTTCAACGTTAATTTGAGCCATAAATATACGGGTACAAAACAGGATTATACGGCACCACCCACTGGTTATCAATTTTTACTCCATTAATTTCAAGCGAAAAACCGCCATCAGATGGAGCCCGCCTTCGATACTGGGGATATCCCTTATCTGCAGTGTGCGTATCCTTGGAAAATGGACGTGGATATCTCTTGCTACATGAACCATTGAGCATGCACGGTGATTTTCTATTCAAATGACCACATGGACCGTGAATCATAGTAGATTTTACAATATCATAAAGGAGAGGGTCAAGTTCGGGATCAGGAATTTCTGCGCTTATAACACTGTCAATGTTAGCAGGCATAATTCCATCATGTAGCCATAGAAGTATATGCACATGTGGCAGACCCCGTTTCTGTCATTCTACTGTGAACATGTAACACCTACAGGGACCGAAAATAGAACCTTTAGTTAGGAGATGAATGATTTTTTTAACTTTCTTAAGTGAAAACTTAAGTGAAAAACCCTAGCTATTATGTTATGCCTATCTTGAGGTTTTTGTCCATCGTGTAAGGAAGATTCAATTTCAATCCACTTAGTATTACATGTGAACGTAATGAACAAATCAGGACGGCCATAGTGGCGAACGTATGTCATGGCGTCCTGAGTCCTCTCGTGCATATAACGGGGTCTTCCTGTGAAACTGGAAAGTAATACAACTATCTTGCCAATCTCTGAAACTTGTCCATCTCCTTTACACATTGCGTCTTTGAGATGCACATAATTTTCAGCTCTCAGTTTACTTTGGTTGTGTCTAATGAAATTAAGCCTTTCTGTTTCTATCTCAGCGTGCATATCAACCAAAAACTGATTGAGAAAACTACGGTATAGTAACATGTAGTTATTTTGCCCTTGTCTTTCCATAATTCGATAAAAGTACAGTTCGGAAGCAGAAATTGTTTTTTTAAGAGACATCTTAGAACTTGGGTCACTCTGAGGTAGTTTGATGGAATACCCATCTTGACCACGACAGAACATAAGAGGGTACTGAAGAGCGTCGTAAGCACGATGAGTTTCATTTATTCTCACTAACTTGGTGTCTCTACTTTGAAGAATTATATCTCTTTTTTCAAAATCCTATCCCACAATAACTAAAGTAACCTCGCTTGTTGACGGTGCATTATACCGACCCCTGTGTTTATTTACAAGTTTTCTATCGGCATGAATCACAACTTTAAATTCCTGTCCTTAAGGAACACATTCAATAGCTGTTTTAAAATCTCGTACGTACTGGTTGTGGTTGTGCAGCATTTTTTGAAGTTGGCCAACCAATCTAGGCTTTACGGCAGGAAAAAGATTAGACCGAAGTTCCGCTTCTTTTTCATCATTACCAACAAAATATATTTGTAAAAATGATGGTTCGTTTGTATACGAAGGTAAAACACTTCCTATTCTATGGTAAACTTGGCCTTGAATTTTGAAGGTTGACATAAAGCCACCTACATTTACTGTTTTAGCCCCAAACGACGTCATTTGGAAACAGCCATTGTATTTTCTAATGTTCGTTAAAAAATGTTGAGATTCAGGATGATTATTTAAAAGTAGGCTGTGTAGTGGTTCAGGAAGTGCTTCAATTGGAGAAAGAACAACTTTACCATTACTACAACAAATACCGGGGCTTTCTTCCTTCCATTTCTTTGCATGACACCACTTGCATTCTGTTGGCTGTCCTATAGAAACAACTTTGTCATTACAGTAGTCTATTGTGCTGCTGTATTTAAAACCTGATATACACTTTGATTTCCATGGAATCATCGGTCTTTTTTTATTGTACATTTGTACAGCATCCCGATTGATCTTAGGATTGTTTTTTGAATACCTAGAAACAGAAGCTCTATGTACATCAGGATTTTCGTTGTTATATCTTTTAACAGCCTTCCTATGAACTTCAGGATTTTTATTTGTATACTTTTTCATGGCTTCTCTATGTGTTTGTGTCTTAGTTCTGTCATTTACCCTTGAGCGGCATTTTCTTTTTCTACTTTTTTCATTAATTACTATAGAACTGTTGTCTGATGACAACTGTTGGCATTCAGATTTTGCATGTGGTTTGGCAGTACTACCTGAGACAAATGA